>JAAXCT010000873.1:0-304108 GCA_012490785.1 Eragrostis nindensis
GTGTCGGGCAGCAAGCCAAGACGCCGTTTAGGATTTGGATTTAAGGGACTGAAGCTGTAGTTTAAGTCTACTTGCCAGTCGCCAAACATCATATGAAGAAGGTGATACGCTTGCCGATGTAACAATACTGAAGATGACACCCTGTCAGACAAGTGAACGCTGGATGGGGAGAACACCCTGTCAGGCAAGAAGCAGAACCAGAGTGATAAGTCCGTTCGGTTGGCTGCGGCTGCAGCTGCTCCCCTCACATGGCTACAGTGCTGCTGCCAGCAGCTACAGTGTTTTCTCTCAGAAAAACAGCGCAGCGGCTACAGTAAAACAGCCTGCCGAACAGGCAGTATCTTCTCGACCAGTGTGTAATAGGGTAGAGTAACTGTAGTTTGCTGAACTATGCAAAACGGTCTTTTAGCCTGTTGGCTACTGAATTCTCATGTGTAAAACTGAATGTTTGGTCCGCTATCATTTTGGTAGTGACACCGGGGAATAAAACCCAAACTCTAAAAAAAAAAACTTGCCAGTCGCCATTGCACAGAACTCTTTACTGTTATCTTCTTTAATTTCCACCTCTTAATGTAAGAAGTTTGAAAGATAAAACACCTAAGTTTCCTTTTCTCAGGCTCAACAATAAATTTAATTTTCTCTTTCTCACATAAGAATACTCAATATATATAAAACGGACGGTCATATAAAAATAGGAAATCAACAAAATCAGGCTGTTCAGAAAACAACGTATGAAAAACAACATTTCCTCAAAAGAATGAAGAAAAGCAATATCTACCAATACAATAAATGCATCAAGTTCTGATAGTACCAGACAGGGATGCTGCTAAACTGCAGTAGCTTATTCGTGACTACAAATACAAACGGCAGCGCATAGTTGATGTTGCTCCTCAACTTACGCGGTAGTCGCTAAGACGAACACCAAGAAAAGAACTGTAGCAGAAGCGCTTAATGAGCACCTATGGCTGCGGGATGCAAGAGGGGCCTCCACTGTTGGCGAGCTGAATGAGTTCTTCGCTCTTTGGGAGTCATTCGCAGTTTTGCGCTGCAACCTGAAGCTGAAGATAGACATTATTGGAGACTCTGTTCGTCGGGCCAATACTCAGCCAAATCTGCCTACTCTCACTTGTTCTTGGGATCAACTCAGTTTGGACCGTGGGAACGCACCTGGCAGACTTGGGCACCTGGAAAATGCAAGTTTTTCTTGTGGCTCGTGGCGCACGACAGGTGCTGGACTGCGGACAGGTTAGCGCGCCGAGGCCTGGATCATCCGGAGAAGTGCGTCCTGTGTGATCAGAACAGGAGACGATCAACCATCTCCTAGTGCCTGCCCCTTCTCCCGGCAATTTTGGTTTACGGCACTATCCTTCTTTGGCCTACAGGCAGTAAACACCTCAACCAACAGACATGGCATTTGACGTTTGGTGGGAACGGCGTGGTAAGCCGTTCCGGAGCAGCAGAGGCATGGTTTCAACTCTTTGGTCGCGCTTGGAGCTTGGACCATTTGGACCCACCGCAATGGGTGTGTGTTCGAAGGGCTGTCTCCAGCTTCCTCGGGCAATCATGGCGGCACACGATGAAAGACGCATTTGGGAGATGGCTGGGGCACGAGGCCTGACCTCCCTGTCATCGTCGACTATGGTGCAGGCCTGTAGTATGGAGTTAAGCGTGTGGTCGTTTGTCCTTTAAAACAGGCGCGAATGTAATCTTAAAAAGGGTGGCGTGTGTGTGTTGTAAAGGGTTCTTTCCCAAATTTCTTCTTAATATAATGAAGCGCAGCTCTCCTGCGCTTTTCGAGAAAAAAAACTACAAATACAAATTACAGCTCAAATCGAAATATCCATTTCTTATTGCTTTCTGATATGTAAATAGACGATAATACAATGTAACCATCTATCAGATTTAGGGCACCGCAACACTCAGTTCTTCACAGTGGTAACATGCCTCAGAAGCATCTGAATGACTTCCGGGGAGATACTTGCAGCCTGTTGATTGAGTTGTTCGATTTTGCTGCTGTCTCTTCCTCAAGACGTTTAACATTTGCACCTGAGTCACCGCTGCTCTGGAAACAACAAAAACATAGAAATGAGTTTGTGTACTTAGAAATGAGATGTTGTGATCTTAGGAACAACCGAGCAGGATGGGTTTGTGTACAAACCTCTGCCACCTTCCTCTGGAATTCAGCTTCCATCTGGGCACGGTATTCAGCTATTTCTCTCTCAGCCTCCTCTTTTGCTTGCCTAAGCCTTGCTGACTTAGCTGTTGAACACAAAAAACGCTCATGTAACTATGTTTACATTGCTGACTATTGAAAAGGGAAAAATAACAAGATCCATTTGCCTTTTAGCTTCACAAATGCAGATACTATCGATAGAAGTTCAACAGGCACTTCTACAGCAAGTGCGTTGCAAGGGAACTAATCCGGTGAAGAAAAGCAAACTTCCAAGTCCTTTTTACCCCATTTGACTCAATATTGCTGTATGCATTTGTGCATCAAGCGGACATACATGACATAGGCGTTTGTAGCTCCTAAACTTGGGGGAGATACACAGATATAACACTATGTCAATCAATTCCACAGACCAGATGCTAACTTCACTATAGCTCACAATAGATCATGTATCTTCATTTATATGTCATATCATATGAAGGCACTTGTTTCTATAGTTCCATGCTTAATCAGTAAGTATTTGAGCCGAAGATGACATACCAGCCCTAGCTGCATTTACAATTTGCTGAGCCTCTTGCTCTGCAGCCAACAATTGCTGAATTCCACTTTGGCGTCTATTCGCGTCCATCTTTCAGAACCTGGAAGAAGGGACAGAACTCAGAATCAATACAACATAAGAAGATCAAAGGATCATTGGATTGTCAGATAGAAGAAACACGAGCTAGTCACATCTATTTGCATTGAACAAAAGGAGGCAACGGTCGAATCACCGCGTTCAGATGCTGAATTTTGTGCCATTAGTGAATTAGCCAAACGATTGTAGCTCTATGTTACCCACACACAGTAATGCAGTAGAGGCAGGGGCGGACTTAATGTACGGGCATGGTGGCCCAGTTGAAGCCACAAAATTTCCCAAAAATAAACTGCTGTTTTGATCCCCAGTTCATGGCAAAGGTATATGATCTCTACATACACAGAAATAGGGAATAGAAAGAAGCGAAGCGAGGTTGGGCGTGCTAAACAAGAAACGGGGAATCAACTCAAGCCCCAGTTGGATCTCCAACCTACGCACGGCTGTTCAGGGGCGATGACTGCGTCCAACGGAAGAAAGCAAAGAGGTGAAGCTGCGGCGGAAGGATACCTGGATCTGGAATCTGGATCGAGGAGCGTCCGGCGCGGAGGTGCTGGTGATCCACCTGGGAGGGGGAACGCCGCGGGTGTTCTTGGAACTCTTTTTAAGATCTGGATATACGAATCAAATTATTATTGTTTGATTGATTGAAAGGAGCATCATGACAAATAAAAAAGAAAATATTTTCTCGAAGAAAAAAGAATAAACATAGCCAAAAAAACGAACACGAAAGACGAGTCATGGGCTCCAATCCGCAAACCACTAGGGCCGACCGATATTGATTGGGCTGGTCATATGGGCCTTCAGTTGGAACTATGCACTGCGCGCCCTTGAGAGCAGCCCTTAGCAAGTCCAACTCCCGTCTCTCTCGACTCTTCGCTTTACTGTTGAGCGGAGGCGACCGGAGAGCGAACTCGTTCCGGCGTCGATTTCCTCCTTTCCCCATCCTCTCTGGCTGCCATTCGGCGCCCGGGAGCATGGGGAACGAGGATTGAAGCGTCGGGTGTACTATTCCAAGCTACTCTAGTAATCGATGTAGGTGGATCAGTTTTTCCCGCTGGAATCTATACGGCGGTGTGGATGACTCCCTCCAGGCGACGTCGGCTTCTTCCTCTTGGTTGGAGTTGTGGAGTCTCTTGTAGGTTTTGCTGTGCCAATCTCCAGCAGGAGGTTTGGATTTCCTTTCCCTTTTGTGGGATCTTTGCCGTGGTACTCACGGATTGTCTAGTCCTTTGTGTGGGTCTTGTTTCTTCTTCGTTTTGAATCTTGCCTGGAAGCAACAGCGTCTGATTACCATCGTCGGGTTGAAGTTGCGGCCGGCGGCCGTCTCTAGCCAGCGCGTCAACGACCTACGGCATGGCCTTTTAATGGTTATGCTCTGATGGCACACTTAAAATTTGATGCTGCTGCTTCGCCCATCCGGGTACGGCTGGAGCTCCTCCTCGTCATTCTTCTCCGTCAACGGCGATGGAGGAGGGTGAGCGAGGCGATCCTCGAGCGGAGGAGATGGCGAGTTCCTGGAGCCCTTCAAGGTCTTCAATGTAGTTTAATTTCTTTCAGGGGCTCCTTTGCAAGGGGCTTGATGTAATGTTCTTAACTATATCTAATAAATCCAACCCACTTCTCAAAAAAAAAAAAAAGCAGCCCTAGCACGAGACACGCAGCAAATATCTCATCTCCTCCTCTCTCTCAAAAACCCATCCATTCCAACCCCTCGTCTCGCCATCGCCATCGCTAGTTCCCCTCCCCTGCGCCCGCCACCTCTTCCCTCGCCACCCATGGCTGCCGCCGCGCGCGCCGTCGCCTCAGCCGCCCGCCCGGCGCGGCCGCTCCTGCTGCCTCGGCGCCTCCTGTCCTCCTTCGCCGTTCTCCCCGCGCGGCCTCGGGGCGGAAGCACGGGGTCCGTCCGGTGCATGGCGCGGCGGCCCGACTCCTCCTACTCGCCGCTGCGGTCCGGGCAGGGCGGGGACCGCGCGCCTACGGAGATGGCGCCGCTGTTCCCCGGGTGCGACTACGAACACTGGCTCATCGTCATGGACAAGCCCGGCGGCGAGGGCGCCACCAAGCAGCAGATGATCGATTGCTACATCGAGACGTTGGCCAAGGTTGTAGGGAGGTAATTAATGTTCTTCTAAGTCAATCAATTCGCCATAGGCTTGGATGCTTTGCCAATTGTTGCTGATTTCAACCAATTGGCTGTTCGGTGGTGCAGTGAGGAGGAGGCGAAGAAGAGGATTTACAACATCTCCTGCGAACGCTATTTCGGATTCGGATGCGAGATTGATGAGGAGACCTCGAACAAGCTCGAAGGTAATATATTTTTTTCCGTGTACAAGACATGTGCAATGGGATATGAGTTTGTTTCCCCCAATTGAAGTATGGTGTGCTGTACATTTTGGTGACTGCTTAACGTGATGACATAAAAAAGAACTAGAATTCTATACACGGCAAGGCTCTTTGCATAGAACTAGTTCAATCTTGTGGTCTACTAGTAATCCTGTATGTAAAAACGGCAAGGCTCAATTGCATAAAAAATGCGTTCGTCAGTTTAGCAGCAAAAATGGTGTGACGCTCTTTAAAAAATGCTCTGCTAATATGTGCTTGTGAAGTTTGTAGTATAAAAATTCTGCTGAAGGTTTGGTACATAGTTTGGTTGCTTGAGTATACCACCAGTTGAGCGTGTGCTAACCGTAACCATGCTTTGCTTTTTTTAAAAAACAGGTCTTCCAGGTGTCCTTTTTGTGCTTCCTGACTCTTATGTTGATGCTGAGAACAAGGACTACGGTGGTAAGTTTACTGTTTGTGTTTTTTATTAGTTGGTGCTATCTATTACTATTCTGTAATTCATCATTTGGCAGGCAGAATACCCCACTTTGTGATATTTGGTTCCCAATCAATTGTTCTTTTTTCAATAGTTTGTCAGAGTGCTACTTTCTGCATTCCATTTAGTTTTTAAATCTGGCAATTATATTCTGCGGTGCTGCCTCTGTTCTAATATAAGTGAAGAAACTGTGTTTCAAAGAGGCTATACAGGAAAAAAAAAGTAAGATATAATACTTTGCTTTTTTTGTTTCCTGGTGTTAAACAGCCAGTTCGAAGTCTTTTCGTTCCATTTGTATGGATTGGCTTGTAGTATGACTTTTGAGTTTGACTTATATCAAGAGCCATTTGGTCATTTCATTCTTTCATTCATACTGAAAGCCTCAAACTACTCATGTATATATGATTACTATCCATTGCTTCTCTTCCCAATGTCTCGTTTCTTTTGCAATTTCTTAAGTGCACATATAAATTATATATGAAGCCCCTAATATTTTCTTTATTAATCTGAGGTCTGTTCTTAGAAATGCCAAATATACATATCAGGTTTTCATGAAGTTGTCTCTATGTGCAGCTGAGTTATTTGTGAATGGTGAAATCGTTCAACGGTCACCAGAAAGGCAAAGAAGGGTTGAGCCGGTGCCTCAGAGAGCTCAAGATAGACCCAGATACAGCGACCGGACTCGCTACGTGAAGCGGAGGGAAAACCAGTCTTACCAGCGATGATGTTGCCATTCTTACCCATGAGACGAAAGATGCAGTCATTTGTACGAGTGTCTAAATGCAATGCCGGAGATGTAGCAGCAACTTCCACGACCAGAGATTGCCCCAATTTTGCTTGCTGCACGTTGTAACCTTGGATGCATTACTTTGCATTTGGACTTTCTATCTAGTTTGTATGAACTCGCTGGATGTTGTCAACCTCCTTTCTTCTTGCATTTTGTCTGTATTTGTATCCCTAGTCAGTATGGCAAATGTAAGTGTCGGTGATGATCGGATGACAAAGACATGCTCTAGGAATACAAACATTTCACGCAGCCGTTTATTGTTGAAGGGATTCGTCTTAAGAAATTGCTCCAGCCGTTTATTGTTGTGCTCTTATGCAGCAGCCTTGATGCCACATTGCCAGTTTGCCACTGACGTTCTTGACAGTCAGTTGCACACTGTAACAATGGAAACGCATCTAGGCTGCTCCACTTGACAGCGTGGAATCACACGAGACGCGGAGGATGCAGCCCGCGATATTATGCTACCTGTAATGTGTGGCGCAGACAGGAAACCCACGATTCGCTGCCTTATCCTCGTGTGTCACTGCCACTTCCAGCCCATGAGACTCAGGCCGTGACTCTCAGAGCTCTGAAGCAGTCAAGCCAAGCGTCAGCCGCGCGAAGAAGAAACGAGGGAGAAATGGCGGGAGCGAACTTCCTCTCGACAGTACAGCCTCCCGCGCTGCTCGGCGTTGTTGCCTCCTCTTCCGTTTCATCGCCGGCGCGCAGGCTCGCAAACGTACGTCCCTGAACTCGCAATGTTTTTTTTTTCCATTTGAGCTGAATTACCTGTACTGTACGTTCGCGTGAATTTTGGTTTGCTTGTGTAGATTCAAGTCTGCTGCAAGGGCAACATCGAGGGGCTAGAGGCTTCTGCTCATGAAGAGCGTCTGCAATTCCGTAGAAGGGATTTCATCAGCAGCTGCGTTGGGACCGCCGTTGGTTTGGTACGTTATCTAGGAGCTAAAGTGAAAAATGCAGTTCTGCATTAAAACGACAAAACTGAAAACACAGCATGATGGGTTGCTGCGCTAGCAATCTTTCGATCACAATCTGAACAAATGTAGGATGATGGGTTGCTTCCCTAGCAATCTTTCTATCACAATTTGGCAGTTAGTGCTCGTTCCTTTTTCAGACAGGAGTTACTGTGTTCCAGAGTTGCTAAACTTGGTTTGTCTCTTGGGTTAGGAACTGATTGACGGCTGTACGAAATTCACAGGCGTGGCTGCTGCAGCTGATCTCATCGAGCGTAGACAACGCTCTGAGTTCCAATGTAGGTCACCTCACAATATTCCTTTCCCTTGATTACCATGCTTGTTGCCACGCCATCTTGATTGAAGTCTTCAATTCTTTTTTTCAGCCAGCATAAAAGACACTCTCTACACGGCCATAAAGGTGAGACAACTTAGCTCGCTATGGTTAGTATTTTCCTTTCACCTCTTTGTTACTTCTGATGTCTGAACTAGTTAAACTGATCATATTTTGAAGGCTAAACCAGAGCTCGTTCCGTCTTTGTTGACCTTGGCACTAATGATGCTATCACATATGACAAGGTCTGGTCTCTACATCAGTTTCCCTAAATTGCAGTTGGACCCTCTATAAGTGGTAAACATGAAGATAACATGTTCCACCTGGCTATTTAACTCTTCTGCAGGCCACAAAAACCGGAGGTGCTAATGGGTCTATCAGGCTAGGTAGCATCTTCTATTTTTTTAATACTCTTTTTTGTGTTGGTATTGCAATGCTCAGGTGACAATAATCTAAGAAATTATCGTCTTTGTTGTTCCATGAAATGGTACTTACTTTGTTAAATAAAGCCCAGAAATAAGCAGACCTGAAAACAGTGGACTCTCTGCTGCGTTGGACCTGCTAGTTGAAGCCAAAAAGGAGATAGACTCCTACTCGAAGGGTGGCCCCATTTCATTTGCAGATCTGCTCCAGGTTGCAGGTGTGATATACTTCTGTCTTAACTTTGCTAGCAGAGTCTACTTGTTAATCTTGCTCCTCTACTGTTTGTTACTGTTACATGGAAGATTTTAAGTTTGTTTCTTTCAACAGCACAATCAGCGCTGAAGAGATCATTTCTTGATGCGGCCATTGCCAAGTGTGGTGGAAATGAAGAGAAGGGAAGAACCCTGTACCAAGCATACGGTTCAAATGGGCAGGTATTCAGCTGGAAATAGTAACATAGCTGAATATAAGGCGCTACATTTCTTATTTTATTCTTCTGATTTTATATTTTGACTATTTTCCACTGCAGTGGGGACTGTTCGACAGAACATTCGGTAGAACAGACACGCAAGAACCTGATCCAGAGGGAAGGGTACCTGACTGGAGCAAAGCTTCTGCGCAGGAGATGAAGGATAGGTTCGTCGCGGTTGGGTTGGGTCCTCGTCAGGTCAATACTAAATCTTTAAATCGCTTAACAAACTGTGTTACCGTTCACATTGTCCATAACAACTGCACAAACTGCATTCGAGATGCAGCTTGCAGTGATGTCAGCCTTCCTCGGACCTGACCAAGCTGCCACAGAAGAGCGACTGATAGCCGATCCGGATTGCCGCCCATGGGTTGAGAAGTACCAGCGTAGCCGTGACACCGTCTCCAGGACTGACTATGAAGTAAGTTCTTCGATTTGCTCGAATTGACAATGCCCCAGGGTACTTATCGGCCATCCTTTGATATTTAGCTTTGTATGGCAGGTTGACCTGATAACTACGCTCACAAAGCTGAGCTCCCTTGGTCAGAAGATAAACTACGAGGCCTACACTTACCCGAAGCAAAAGATAGACCTGGGAAAATTGAAACTGTAATAGCTGGTTTGCTGCTCATCCCCACCAGTCAAGCTCAAGAACCAAGAGCCCATGACGTGGCGCTGTTTGAGTGCTCAAGAACAGCGATTTGATTCGACTTGTGAGCCGATGACGCTCATGTTTTGGCTGTCCATCAGCCGTCAGAGTTTCAGTATCAGACGTTCCGCAATTAGGACGATTCGGCTAGGCTGTTAGATTCGTTGTTTGGCTTTTCTTTTTCTGAACTTGAACAGTCGAACATGATTGAGAGAACCGGAGAAGCGAGATGTTTGGTAAATTCTCTTCTTGTGCGTACGTGTATGTGAAGACTGAACGATCAGCAAGAAGAAAGTGTCAGCGTCTCTGAAGTCCCCTCTGTGGGCAGAAAGAAGCATGGCAGCAGCCTTCCTTCCTGAATCTTGATGACAAGAAGCCAACAAGGTGGCTTCAGCGCCAATCCAACGGGAACCCGAGCTGCCAACTTGCGTCCACAATTCAAGCAGCGCAGTGAGAGTGTGAGACAACGGCAGCGCGCGGCAAACGGCGCGGTGCTAACCAAGGGCGGGCGCGGAAAGCCAGGGCGCATCAGATTGTTAGAAGATGAGTTGTTAAATCTTGTGCAAAATTAGTTAATCATTAAACTTCAAAGACTTGAAGTTCCCAGTCCTGTAGAGGTAGAGGCTGAGGTCTCAATTACCCCAGGGTGGTCGTATGGCTCCAATCTTTGTATTAGGCCAAACATAATGCACAACGACTTACTAAAGGGACACGAAATTATGAGATAATAAACTCTTGTATACTCTTCAAACATACCAAGGCCATGAGCAACACTACTGCACAAAAAGCTTGGCCACGTACAGTACAGTACACGCACCCTAGAATCTCCATTTGAATGAGTCTAGCACAGTTGACATCTTATGCAAAGCATCCCCAAACAAGCCAAGCCGAGGTCTCTGCGTTCTCGATATCAGCCACCGGTAATCTTCCAGGGCTTTATCTGACAGAGGCTCCAAAAACTCGCATTTCTCCAGGATCTCAGGAGGGGGCACTCCCCTGACAAGGTTTGTCTCCAGCTTCGGCTTTCTCTTGTTTTGATCTTGAGGTACCTCTGGCACAGGGTTCTCAAGGAACAAAGGCGATGCTCCTGGGATGATTTCTTGGCGGAAAGGTAGGCTCCTCGCGCTCTGTAGGCAGAAGTCTAACCACTGGTGGATGAGGGGAGATGGACCTCGGATTCTGCCACCGATTCTATCGGTCTGAAATTTTGTTGCGTGAGGTATCACCTACAATGCACATAAAAAGACAAAATCAGCAAGATATAAGCCAATCAATTTGGTATAACAGAGAATGTGGTATCACCTACAATGCACATAAAAAGACAAGCACCAAGATATAAGCCAATCAATTTGGTATAACGGATTGAAAAGGTATCATGCATAAAACAGAGACATACCCATAGATCAGCCCATAGGCTACTGCCTGACTTGGGAACAACCACTGCAACATTAGACATTCGCTTTGCAGCAGGGATGACATCACTGCTCCAACCTATGGCAACCCATGCATCTCCAACAGAAAACGACTTCAGATAATTCATGCTATCGAATAGTTGGACCTGCCAGAGAAGACCAAAATAAAATCAAATGCATCACATCCTAATCAAGAAACTTTGAGTTGCCACTAATCACAGGAATGGCTGATATACCTGCTTTTGAAATTGTGTAAAGCTTTTTAACACTGCTTCCTTGCCACCACTGACTTCTGCATCCATGTCGGTTGTGTTATACGACGATCCCAGATGCTTCAGGACTGCACCAATGACCTCTCTAGGAGAATCAACCATTGAAATCTTCCCAGCAAGTTCAGGTCTCCACAAATCCTCCCAGTCCTACAGATAACATGTCAATATATTGCACAGAATGCCACTTATGAATAACATGAGTCTACCTCAGTCAGCACAAGCAAAGGATATAGCTCAGCACTATCTTACATATCTCAATGTCAATCAGTTTCAGCATGCTCGGCCATACAGGTAGAGATTAATGTTGCATATTTTTCAGAAAAAAGTTCACCTGTATTGGCTTCAGGTTATGCCTTTTGAACTTGTTTTTCTTGTAAGCAATGACTACGGTGCCCCATCTGTATGGAGCCCCCCATACTGAGCCATTAGGATCCGCCTCTCCGTTCTGGTTCCTGCACAAATGGACCTGATAGACTATAATGAAAATGCAAATTAATACATCAAGACATCATCGCTGCAAGTACCTATAAATCAAGGAAACTGTAAATGCTTTTTAGGATCGCTGACATGCAACTCAAAACTAAAGATGAAAATGACTGAAGTAATTAAGGAGCAATATAATAACTCTAGTCCCTTTGTTTCTTTCTAAAAGTCATTTTAGCCTTCTTGAAGTTGCTCTAAATATAAGTACTTCAACAAATTATAGCAATTTTAGTTCTTTCATGCATATTACCCGTGCAAAATTAACCTGTTCTCATCAATATGAGCACTCCCACACCAAGCCTGCCTTTTATTTTGAGAGAGAATGTCTAACCCTGCCTAACTCCCTCCCCAGAGATAACGTAATGCAGGTTATTTGGTAGTGCACTTACCGTCTTAACAATACTGAACAAGTTTAAACGGGTTATAACTTATACACAAAATAGAAAGTGTTATTGAAAAGAACAATACATAGACCTCTAGTCGAAATTAGAAGCCTACACAGTTCGTTGAAATCCACATAAACAGAATGCTTGCCTTGCAACAGCAAGCAAATTGTATTCCGAGGCAATGCAATATCACCAACATGAGAAACAAAAGGTATCACTCCTCACCTTCCATCTGTCACTTAGACTTCTGAACCAATCCTGTTCCTCAGCATCCTTAACAGGTTCTAGCAATCCCTTGCGGATGGCGTACCCGAGCCAAGAGTCCCCAATTGAGACCACATCAGCTGCCATTGCGGACTTCGGCTGAATTTTACCCTTGTCCAAATTCTGTGACATCTCAGAGAAGAGTCCGTCATAACTATTGCGGAACTCGGGGCTGAATTTGAGCCTCTTCCCCTGAGCTTGGAAAAAATCCTACAAAACACAACGGCGAAAAAAATCTTATACAAACAAGCCCATGATTCCTTGGACGCATAGACTTACACAATCGTGCTATGCTACGGCACTTCTATGTAATTGCACAGATAGTAAGAGAAAGTGTGATAAACAAGCGGAGACATTTTGTTTGCATCGCGAACAGACCGGACCTTGACCCAGGCGGGAGGGTAGGAGCCGCGGAGCGCGACGACCCTGAGGGGCACGGAGAGCGCGTAGGTCTTGCCCTTCCACTTCTGCAGCGCAGCCTCCCATTCCTCGTCCCCTTCCTCGGTCACCTCCTCATCGGCTGCGGTGGTGGCGGCGGCAGGGGGCGGAAGCTCGTTGGCTCGGACGCGGGAGGGAAAGAGGAACAGCACTGAACACACGGCCAGCTGGAGCACCAGCGCCGCCGCGGCGTTCTGCGCACACTCCCAGCCGCGGCTGCCGGGGGCGTCGGCGTGGCTGCCAGGTGGACTCCGCGACAGTACTGCGGCGAGCAGCTTCGGCTGGCGGCCGTAGAGGCGTAGCCGAAGGCGAGAGGTGGGGAGGTGGCGGGCAAGGTGGTTGGGGAGGAGGCCAGTGAGAGGTTGGGGTTGCGCGAGGAGGAGATGGAGCGGCTTTCCCTCCATCGTCGCCCCCTCCCGGAGTCGCCGACCGGGGCTGTGGCCTATTGGCCTCCGCCGCCGATGGGCTTATCCAGTTGTTCTTGCGCTTTCTCCCGTCCCCTTGCTGAACGGAGCACAGCGGCGTGGCTCAAGATATGTCACTAGTCACTTGTATCAGTTTAAAAAATGTAATTTCCATCATACATTTCAACTGATCTTGTGTTCAATCCATAATCTACATGGCATGTAAATCACCGAACTAGCAGCAGCATAAATTGAGTCGGCAATCTTGCACGATGGTAAAGGATACATAAAATTTGTGAATGGTCTGTTTGCTGACAATGTTTTGTAGATCTATCTAACATTATGGTACTTACATCCATAATAAAACAGAATACTAACATTTCATTGCTCCACTAAAAACTAGAAATGGGCCCTAGAAACCTAACAGATGCTATAAGAAACATTTTCTTTTGAACATGTCGAGGAACTAAAGAATCGATGTGACATGGCGAGAAACAAATTCCACTACAATAGGTCAATAGCTACTCGGTTAAAAGCAAGGTTCCACTACTACTACAAATCTTCCTGTAGGAGCTTGTTCAACAGGGTGGTCAGAAGCGCATCCCTTTTCTCTGCTCTTGCTTCTTCATTCATCCTCCTCTGCTCCTCCCGTTCCATCCACGACTGTTCTAGCATCAATCTCTCCCGCTCCAGCTTCTGCATGGATTGCCGCCACTCTTGTTCGTAAACGAGCCGCTCCTGCACACGCTTCTCCATCGTCTCACGCCACTGGATATCAATGCGCTGTTGCTGTACCAGGAAATCCTGCAGCAGTTCATGGATGCTTGAAGTGCCTGCTCTTGACTTCTCTAACATTCGTCGTGGTTGTTGCTTATCATCAGCTCTCCTCTTTCTGCTGTGCATGGGTTTGTCATCTTCGGTTTCTTCACCACAATCTTCCTCATCGTCAGATTCCTCAGATGACTGGTTACCACTCGGTCGCTTCAGTTTCTTTTTAACAGAAGTTCCAGGCTCGGACTCAAGTAGTTGGCGTTGCATATTTCTAGCACGCTCTGTGAAGACAGCATGCAGCTCTTCGAAGAAAGGACATTGTCTGCCGTTATCTGGATCAGAAGTTTCTTTACCCTGATGAAAAGACGCATCACTAATCAGTTTTTCCCTATAATAAAGAGAAAAAAGGTATCATGCGGCATCCTCAAACAAAATTTATGAGAGCAAAGGTGAGTGCGCTTGACACAACAAAGGTAGACCAATTACATCTTCAAATTAATAACAACTGCTTTTCAAAAGTAAGAACTGAATTTATGTAAGCACAAAGCAAATTTTCTAACTGAAAGCTTAACACTGGACCCACCACCCAACAAACCCAATAGAAGTGTTGCTCTCAATCAAACATAGAATTTTAATTTCCGTACACTTGCTGGAAAAATACCCTGGTCTATTTCATGACATTCTCTTTGCATGAACCAGAAAGTTCAAAATCTTGATATCAGCAGGAAAGTGACCAATAATACTGGAAGCCCTGTTTTTTTCGGGGGAATAAAGTAATTGAGCCATCCTAAATTCACATCTCATTCAGTAGCACTAATTTCATTTTTATTAACTTTGATTTTGCAACTCACTTCGAGTCCGTACCAATGCAACTTTAGAATATGCTTGAAAAATAAAAGCGATGCTGTGAAATTTCTTTGGACCTACAATTCTGGCTTTTTTGCCACTCAATTTCCCTCAAACTTCTCCTGCCTTGGCTTTCCATGTTACCAAATTCCGAGTGCCAAATTGGAAATAATTGTGTTGCTGATACCAAACCTATTTCTGTTATAGCTGTGCCACATTTGATTAGATTTTATTTTACTTTATAATACATTGAAAGGGAAGAAACATTTGTGCTTGCCAATCAGACCAATAAATGTTCACATCACTTTTATGCAATTTTCATGGTGTAAAGATGAACACTTGAAGGACATTTTAGTCTGGAAAAGACTAAAAATTACCACTTTATTTTCATCTATTTAGTAGCATGAGAGGAAATTACCTATGAATAACTAGATGTACTGCAACATGTCAGAGTACACCTACGTATGTGCAGTTCAAGGCATGGTTACCAAATTATGTGTAGCTAAGTACAGTGCAATAATAAACTCGATGATGTTTTGTAAGAGCGCCTCACGCATAGTACAAAATCCAAAGGAAGCCTGGGATGAAGGTTAGCCCCCCTTCTAAAACAAAAATGGATGAAGACTAGGCCACTGCTATATACACGAGACAAGGGCATGTTTTCCTTTGTGAAGGATATTGGCCATTTCACTGAAAAAGGAGGAATCAGCATAAGGAGTCATCCACAATAACTAAAGAAGCCTTAATGTTATTTCTGGATGGAGAACATATAGACATGTTACTCAATAATACATCCCCCAAAGAGACAAAAGGGGCAATACCGGACCCAGAGCCTAAACATGGTATGCTCAATAATCAAGTAATCAGCATGCATTGTAGTTTTTCCATAATCAGCGAGTCGTTGCACTGAAAGTTCAGAACAGATGGCCAATTTAGCAGCTCGGTGACTAGGCTAGAATCTGGGTATAGAAGCAAAAGCGGGGAGTACCTTGTAACGGTTGACGAGGTTCTTCCATTTGCACTTGCACTGGTCGGCGGTGCGGCGGTACCCGCGCTCCCGGAGCCGCGCGGCCACCGCCTCCCACATCGTCTTGGTGCTGCGGCGCGCGGCGACGGCCTCCCGCTCCAACTCCCCTCGCGCCGCGATGAGCTCCCGCGTCTCCTGCGCGCCCCACTGCGGCACCCTCTCGTCCCGCCCTCCCGCTCCGCCCGCCTCCATCATCTCGCCGCCCCTCCAGCCCGCCGCGCAACGCGAGGCGTCCAACGGAAGAAACCCCTAATAACAAGCCGTAACCCGCAGCACAGTGGCGGCGGCGGCGGCGGCAGCGGCTGCTGCTGGCCGCAGGCACTTCTCGCTCCCCCGCTTTCTTGCGTCGATTTGCTTGCTGGTCTCTGCTCGTCACGCTTTTCTTCTTGCTTCTCGCCGCTGCCTGCCTCTGCCTGCCATTACTTTTCTGCCCATTCACACGGCTCGGTCTCAGAGGAGATGAGCGGGGCCTCCGCGCGTTCACACTAGCTGTCTCCCTGCACCTCATTTCCAGATTTCTTTTTGTTTTCTTTAACAGGAAAAATCATCGTTATTAATTGTTTTCTGTGGGCTTTAAGCTGGACTGGACCGGAACCGGCCCGGTGCCGCCCACCCACTTCTGAATTCTGATTTGCTTGACTTCCCAGATAGCAAAAGATATTCTTCTTCTGATAAATATAACGATCATATGTCAACAATAGTAGTTCAGTGCCAACGCATCTCTTTAAGAAGAAAAAGAATGCACAAATCAGCAGGACCCAGAGTGACTGCAGCCTTTTAGGAAGGAACATCATTAGGCAATGTATGTAAATTTGGACGGCAGCAAGAGCTGCAATTCTTATTCAAGACGCGGCATTATTAAATTTTTCTTACAAATCGACGGGAGAGCTGCCAGCTTGCTACTTTACCCTCCCTGCCGGATGTACAAGCTGGTCAACCGATAGCTTCAGAAGAAGCACATGGCGCTTTCTGCAGGCTGGGGAAGAGGGAACTTCCATTTCAGTATTTCATCGCGGCCATGGCAATGTTTGCAGCCTTTAGCTGACCAGTGTTTTCCACCTTAATGCCAGGACTGATCCACCGTTCTTTAGACCAAAGGAGAGTGACTGGGCGACCGCTCTTGACAACCACAATGAATTATTGTAGGAGAGAGCTTTCTACCAGAGAGCAGTTAGCTGCTTGATGTTCCTGGGACATGAAGTTGGCAGCGGCTTATCACTTGCCGAAAATGAGCTCTTTCAAAGAAGTCAATGGCGAGCTGTTGCCATAGGCAATTGTATCCCTCCAGAGAGTAAATCCTGGGCAAACAACAGAATAATGACGTCTACAATTAGAATTTAGAAAGATAATCATCGCAAAAGATGCTTAAAGTCTTAAATTATTCAGATAGAGAAATTTTCGGAAAGAAACAAATTAGAGATAGGAAAGAGACAAACCTATCCAGAGAAGCAGCCCAGCGGTTGTCGCGAAGAAAAATTCTTTGCTGATGCTATTGAAGCTGGAATCAGCAAGTACTATGGTTAACAGTCTTGATTGAGTGATGAACTCTGAAACTGAAGGCTATCACAGCTGTGAGAAATACATACCAGTACATGCATGCCAAGTTACCCCAGCCTTGTAGGACGGATGCCCAAAATGAACCAGTAAACCTAAATTGATGAAAATAACTGTGATTAAGGGCCAGTGAACAAAAGTACAGCAGCTAAAAAGGCATCTGGTTAACTGGAAAATATAGATTATGTTCGAATAAGATATGAGAGCCTTAAACCCAGGAAAGAGACAGCTTCTTATTGAGTTTTGTTTCCCTTTTGAGAAGGTGCATCTTGCGTTTGTAATGTGCTTTCGTGATGCTGTAATGGACATGATCTCGAAGGAGGCTTTTAATTAATGCTTAATGTAGTGAAAATGTTTAGGACAGTGATCTTGCACTCGACCTCGTCTCGTCTACAGTAAGCAGAGTGTTGAATGTACTTCTCACCACAGTCAGTATGTATGCAGAGTGTTGAATGTACTTATACTACTTGTTTGGTTATTTGAATTCATGAAAATTCCTAGATCTCATTGGGGTATTTAGTAATGGTCTTGTTTCTTTCATGATTTTCGTATGCAAATTAATTATTTACTTTATTGTGCTGTGGCAATGCATGGGCATTTGGCTATTAAATTAGAAAATAAGGTTGTTCTGAAACAGACTATATTGGTAATTTCTCATACAGTTGTGTTTGAATTATAAAAGGGGATCAGGCAAGATAGAACATAAGTACAGTACCACATCAAATCTCGGATAAATACAGCACGGGGAATCATAAGCCCATTTCCAAGCATTGCAAGCAACATGCTGAAAGCTGACAACCCTTTGATGTTACTTGGATTGAGGTAATTTGTCCACTGCAGATCCCAACAAACAAAGTGCACGTTAATGTATAGGTGTTAAGCTGTTAAGTGATCGAAATGTTTCCAATGTTACAAATTAGAAACTTTGAATACCATCTGTGCCACTGGCATCCACATGAAGAGAAGTGTGGCTGTCCAACCAGACAATGATCCAACAAATTTAGTTCCTTCTTCAGAAAGCTTGCCCATCCTTGCCTGAAATTAAAATGAGAGGTAACATAAGGAAGGCCCACACTAAAGAAGGACACCATGCAATATGATACAACCTGCCTTTAGTCCTAGATTGATCAGTTGGTAAGAATGCCACAATACGGAAGTATATGGACATAAACTAAAAGGACAAAGTAGAGTTAGTACATTGTGTTCTATATCCAGAATGTTTTGGAGCACTAAATATCTTACTGAACAAGTTTTAAGCAACCGAAGCTGCTTAAATGTGGCCAATCAAACAATCACGGCCACTTTAAAACCAGGAATCAATCATGGCCAATTAATTGAAAGAATGGATATGGTAAAGTTGTTCAATCACCTCCTAGTAATGTATTAGAGTTTATGTTTTCAACAATCCCTTAAGGCATTCAAGTGGTAAGCAAACACACAGGAAACTTCAGAAAAGAATACATTGCTTAGTGCAAGACGATATCCCATACCATGGTAACAGCTGCAACAGCCAGAGAACCTGAGATTAAGCCAGGCAGCACGCTATTGGGGATGAATGGAACAAATGTTGACCACATGACCTGCAATCAAGTTCACTAATCAGATATAGACGGAATCACCATTTGACATCAACGCAGAACAGCAGAGCCAGCTGAGACAGTAAGATGGCACAGCAAGGAAGTCAATGTCAGATTTTCACCTGAGGGAGCACAGCAAGGCCACCGACTGTGATGAAATCCTCCCACAGCAGCCAGAGGTTTCCAGGAATCCACCCAAAGTAATTGAGTAAGTTCAGGAGCAGGCCGGCGGCCACAACGGCTGAAGTGGCGATAAACTGCGGCGCGGGCATGGACTCTGCCATGGCAAGCTGCACAAGGACTGCGTAGGTGGAGATGACACCGAGAGTCTGCACGATCACGGCCCCCGTCTCCTTCTTCTTGGCGAAATAGGACAGCAGCGAGAGGTTGCCGAGCAGCCCAGTGAGCATCCCCTGCGGCAGACAGTGCAATCCATCAACACGAGCATCACAGAAGCGAAAGGGGCGAGAAATTTGGCACGCGGATTGGGCCTTACGAGCCACGGGACAGCGAAGAGGGCGCTTTTGTTCCCGGCGAGGAGGTTGCGAGCGTTGAGGACGATCTGCGGGAGCTGGAGCAGGAGGAAAGGGACATTGGCGGCGCCGGCGAACTTGGCCGTCATGGAGTCCCAGTCCTCGTACTTCTTCGGGTCCTAGAGCCAACCGAAGCATCTCAAGTCAACCACGCATTAGTCGCCTCCAATGCTAGGGGAGGAGAGCGACGAAGGTACCTTGACGACAGGCTTGGAGGCGGTGGTCGCGGCGACCACGGGCGGGCCATGGCGGCGGCGCTGGTGGAGGAGGAGCGCGGGCTGGAGGTGCGACGCGGGCGCCTCCGACGCGAGGGGATTCACGAGGAGCCCGGCGAGGTGTGATGGCGCGAGGGAGCACGCTGCGGTGGCGCGGCGGGGGAGAGGCGCCGGGGCCGCGGGAAGCGACGGGCGCAGCGGGAGGCGGAGGCTGGGCACCGACATGGCCGGTGGCGCAGGAGGAGACGGGGCACGGGCGCCGGGCGGATCGGTGTGGACGCTTCACGAGTGTGGCGAGTGAAGAAGTGGCGAGGTGAATGTGAGGACGAGCAAGGGGGAAGGGCGTGGTGGGCCGCGGCGTGCTCGCGCGCCACCTGCGGTGGGCGGCCGGGCGCTCGCGATCCGATGGACCCGGGACTCCGCGCTGCCGTCGCCGTGCCGTTACCGCTTTCTGTTTGTCTTTTTCAATCATCGTCACCTGCTGGGCTTCTGTGAACTGGAATAATAGAGGGCTGGGGCTGGGCTGCATTTCCTTCCCCGCCCTCGCTCGTTGTGCTTTCTGGGTTCTGTGTGTGAGTTGCTTGTGGGCTGTAGATTCATGAATCATGGCCCAACTGTGCGGACCGGTGTAGTGGAGTATGCCGAGTTGCAGACACACCGGCACTGGCGGAGCCACTCGAGGGCCCCCCCCCCCCCCCCCCCCCCCCCCCCCCCCCCCGACCAAAATTTGTGAAGACCTGAGCGTAGCCTTTGCAGCAGTTCAAGCGCACTAGCCAGCAGCCATATATAAGCAGGCACATAGGCTATTTTATCTCATCTCATGCTATTTTTTCTTAGCCAAAGCCAAATGCTGATGCATCGCAGGCGCGCTCCCTAAGCGCTGCGGCAGCACCGCCTAATGGTGTCTGGTCGTAGCTCATCGACAAGTGCAGATAAGCAGGGTGTTTCATTGCTTGTCGTTTTTGTGTTAACACAAGAGCAGGGTAATTGCTTGTCATGTCTGCATCAAAACAACCAAACCTCACGATCCATTGATCAGTCGGCCCCTCTTAAGGTACTCCCTCTGTTTTTTAATATATGACGCCGTTGACTTTTTTCGTTACGTTTGACCGTTCGTCTTATCAAATGTATAAGCTAAGTGTATAGGTTTACCTTAGTGGTGATGCCAATGACACATTCAAGTATCTAGTCGGTCAAAGTTCAACGAAAACGTCAACGGCGTCATATAATTAAAAACGGAGGGAGTATCTTCCTGGCTCCGCCACTGCACACCGGCCTTGCTCACCGCAGCGGGGAGCACCGCGTGATGTCAGGTTGTCAACAACTCTTCTCCGACTTTGACCGACGCCTGGCTCCTCAGTACTTACTGCGGCTGACTCATTTGAACTGATGATGATCGCTGATGATCGTCGGTCTGCCAGCGGCTGGCTCCTCAGGTTCAAGCACAACACGGTTTCAATCTGCCAACAAATCGCTGATGATCGTCGCCCTGCTGACTCATTTGTCACCTTCTCTTCTGCTCAACATTTGAACTGAGATCATCACCGCCACGTTTCCACAGACGCGCCACAGTATTCCACGTCAAACCGGAGCCCAAATCGTCACGGGGATTGTGGTGAGCAGTAGCTCGAGGTACGCAATGCGTGTTGGTCGGTGAAGAGGACAAAGCGTTTGGATGCTACCTCGCCACACGACACAGGTGAGCAGCTGGCTTATCACAGGACCAATACCACCTTTATTCTTTTTTCACCGAGTTCGCTCCATTCCTCTTCTTCAGATGCCACGTCGAGGAGTACTCTCGCATCTGATGCAGGATTGCAACCCAGGCACACCACGCGAACCCGCAGCACTGCAGCTGCTTGCTCACTGACAGTAGATAGACACGGCCACGTTTTTACCGTTCATCATCTCCCTCTACAATTGGATCTGCATTGACCGATTGCATGACGGAATGGTGCACCGACACGGTCCTGAGTTTAAAGAATCTATGCACCTGACACTGATCCTGCAGGGGTAGGTAGATACGATCAGCTGGGAGGCGTCAAGATGATGACTCGCTGTGATATTGCAGATCACTGCTGCTCTGCAGTGTGCTGCTTTAAGAACTCAGCCATATATACCTTGCTTGATACCACCGGTGGCATTGTCGGCGCCCTGTCTGTCCTCCTCCCCTCGCCCACTGCTCTCGTTATCAGACAGACTTGCTATTTATGCCACTCCCAGCTGCAGCGAAACCACTGAAACGTCAGAGCGTCTCGCCCACTGAGGCTGCTCTCCATACAATCCGTGCCTTTCTTCCGCTCTCGTCTTGCAGAATGGCTGCTGCGTCCGGGCCATGGCTGGCCCTCGCGGCGGCGGTGGCGGCGGCGGTTTTGAGCTTCGTGGCGGTGGCGGCTGCTGGGCAGGCGGATGTGGACATGGTGTTCCTGAAGAGCGCAGTGGCCAAAGGCGCAGGTGTGTGCTCTGTATTACCGACAGCTTCCGCTCCATCTTGTCACCTTGCTCTATGGTTCACAAATCACAGCGCCGTCGTTGGGTTCTTGATTTCTTCCCCTTTGATTCATGTTGTGCAGTTTGCTTGGATGGAAGCCCCCCGGCTTACCACTTCTCCCCTGGTTCAGGTTCTGGCGCCAATAACTGGTTGGTTCACATGGAGGTATGGAATTAAGCCGCTCTCAGAAAAAAAAAATACTTATTTTCACCAACCGCGTCTTGTTCATATGAATGAATCAACCTAATTTGCTTACTCTCTTTGGAAGGGCGGGGGGTGGTGCAGGAATGCTGATGAGTGTTCTGTCCGGAAGGGAAACTTCAGGGGCTCCTCAAAATTTATGAGGCCGCTCTCATTTTCGGGGATTTTAGGTGGCAGTCAAAAGGCCAATCCTGGTACGCTATTTGCTCTTCTGCTCCTTGCAACATTTTCCCATTTATATAAATTCAGTGACATTCGCTTTTAAAGTGAAATGTATGGAACTTTACATTTCTCTGCTGTAATATGTGCTATTAGCATAGCAGTGATGGCCCTTACAGTTAATCCTGACGACAAAGGAGAATAAAACTGAGAATGCATTTCCTTACATGTGCAGAGCGCTCTGTTCATTCCAAAAAAAGAAAAAAAAAAGTGCAGAGCGCTCTTGAAACTAAGATTGTATCGCCAGATACATGTCGCACTAATTTTCTTGAATTATGGACAGATTTCTAC
Source organism: Eragrostis nindensis (assembly GCA_012490785.1). Taxonomy (NCBI): domain Eukaryota; kingdom Viridiplantae; phylum Streptophyta; class Magnoliopsida; order Poales; family Poaceae; genus Eragrostis; species Eragrostis nindensis. The sequence continues at coordinate 22,622 of JAAXCT010000873.1, forward strand.
AACTGGAATAGGGTCAAGATCAGATACTGTGATGGTTCATCATTTACTGGTGATGTTGAAGCTGTGGAAACGGTATGTTCGTTGTGTGGTTTGTACGTTCCTTTTGACTGCAAAATCAAATAGTATTTTTTTCCTTTCAAAAAAAAATCAAACAGTATTTTCTGTCATAATTTTTAGAAATGCCAGGCAACAATAAAATAATAAAATCCTGTGTTTGCAATATAGGCGACGAATCTTCACTACAGAGGGTTCAGAGTTTGGCGAGCCATCATTGATGATCTACTTGCAAAGGGAATGAACAAGGCACAAAATGTATGTTCACAATGCTTGGCCACTGAACACACCTTATGAAAATTTCTTCAACTATTATTATTATTATCATACAATGAACATACACAATGTACCACTTCTAGTTTCCATCCTGTTACTTCTTTCTTTATTTTCTGATTCATGTTTTTGATGTGAAATAATAATAATAGAGATACAATGCACCAACCTTCGCAGGCTCTTCTCTCTGGGTGCTCAGCAGGAGGTCTAGCAGCAATACTACATTGTGATAGATTCCGTGATTTGCTTCCAGCAACAGCGAAGGTCAAGTGCTTTTCTGATGCTGGATTTTTTCTTGATGGGTAAGCTCTTCACTCTGACATTGAATTAGTGACCATATTTGTGATATTTAATATGTTCTATTTTCAAAGGTTATTTTTATTAACTACTTTTTCTATGATTTTTACCTGTAGAATCAGTTTTATCATATCATATCTTACCAGATTAAACGTTACCGTAAAATGAGAACTACTACTGTCATTGCAGGAAGGATATCTCCGGGAACAATTATGTCAGAACGTTCTATAAGAATGTTGTGAACCTGCATGTGCGTATTTTCTGATCGTTATTTTCAACTACCAAATGTTCATAGTAATTCAGTACTATCCTCACAGAACTAGTAAAGGGGAAAAAACTATTTCCGTCAGCTCTGTAGAGGGATCAACTGAAATTCTCTAGAATGCAACTTTGAAACCTGATATTCTTTTTAACCTTCCAGGGATCGGCTAAAAATTTGCCAGTTTCATGCACCTCAAAGCAATCACCTGAACTGGTCAGTTCATTGCAATTAACTAAGACCATACAGTCCTCTTGTATCATTGACACTGACTTCAAAAAAAATGCAGTGTTTCTTCCCACAGTATGTAGTCCCAACATTGCGCACACCATTGTTCATACTTAATGCAGCCTACGATGCATGGCAGGTAAGTTTCATATCATCCACACGGAGAACAGCCAAAGATTCAATCTTGATAACTAGCTATGGTAAGAAAACAAAATTAACAAGATTGCACATACATTGCATGCAGATCAAGAATGTCCTAGCACCTAGCACAGCTGATCCAAAGAAGACTTGGAACCAATGCAAACTTGACATTAAGAGCTGCTCGTCCAGCCAACTTGCAGTCTTGCAAAGTTAGTTGTAATTTCATTACAGCACTTAGATTATTCCTCGTGAACCATGTAGTGCGGTCAATATAGTAACTTTGTGCACAGATTTCAGGAAAGTTCTGGCGGCGCTTCCTAAAACAGGGCAGTCTCCATCTCTAGGCATGTTCATTGACTCATGTTATGCTCATTGCCAGTCTGGGTCCCAAGATACATGGTTTGCCGATGATTCTCCCTCAATTCAGAAGACAGTAAGTCTAATCATCCATCAGTTACGCGAGATGTGAACATTTTGTTTCCAGATTCTAGGCCGTTAGTAGTACTCTAGAACTCAGAATAAATGAAACCAGTTAGTAGTACTCTAGAACTCAGAATAAATGAAACCAGTTCACAAGCTTCTTATTTGAGATGTGTTTGTCTTTCTGCAGCAAATTGGCAAAGCAGTAGGAGACTGGTTCTACGATAGGAGGGTATCTCAGCTGATTGATTGCCCATATCCCTGCAACCCAACTTGCAAGAACCGTGAGGATGATTGAACAATAGTGTATTTAGCTCAGTCAAATATTTGTTGTATAATGCAAATGAAACAATAAGGCATAAGGGACTATACCACACCCACTGTTAAAAAGGTACATTTTTTCGCGAACGTTAAAAAAAAAGGTACATTAGGTGATTCTCTCTACGGTTTGTTGCCTACTATGGATGGGATTGTGGAAAATAAATTATAAACACAGATGACAGATGAGTGGCATCAAGTTGGTTGGTCTCTGCCTCTTCAAGGATGGAAGTAAAGAGATAAAATGGTTCTGGTCTTGTGCCAAATGTCATACTGTGTCACTCAAGGATGTCATACTGTGTCACTCAAAGATGTTGGTTGTACAAGTTGGTTGGTCTCTGCCTCTTCAAGCATGTTGGTTGTACAAGTAATGTACAATATCTTTTACCCTTTCTAGTTCGTTCTCTTAAGAATAATGTAGAGTAGGTTCGTTGGTGAAGACATCCACCAACATATAGTTTATCTCGTTCCGGTGATATCAACATGAATGAAAACTATAAATTCAATTTCGTCCACTGAAGGAACGGAAAGATGCCCTAATTCAGGCACCGATTGTTCAATTACTGATTAAGGAAAAAACATGACGCAGAGAAATAGTCATGTTGTATCAAATTTATCCAGGCAGGCTGCATAACAGTTAGTCTCTGACAGTTACATTTCTCTGACCTGCAGAGATATGCAACAGTGACCCAGCAAAGATTTTCTCCGCTCAGGTGCGCGTAAGCACCTTCCGGGACATCCAAGCAACAGCGGAAAACGTCCTTCTGCATTCAAAGTTGCTTGCCAATTGGGGCAATCCCAGTGAACCAAGATTCCTCGTTGATTTGATTGGGGTACCCTTCTTAGTCCTCTTCCTGCTTGTTTCAGCACTTTCCAAGTCCTTCTTGCTTGGCTGACACATTGGAATTACCCTCACCACCATCCGACGAGAAATCACTGATTTCCAGTATGGGAAGAACATATTTCTCACATGTTTTAAGGCCAGTCCTTTAGGCTGCTTTCTCAGGATCTGTTTACATGAGGCAATTAGCATCTGAATGCAGTAATTAAACGAAATCACAAAAACTACAACAGTTGGGAGGCAATGAACATTCATGCTGCAGTTAATTAACCAACAAGGTTGGCAATGGTATTATCGTTTATTAATTTATATCAAAAATACCTTTATCAAGTAATCAATTGATATAATGTCGTCATAATATGTTGCCACTGGTTTCATTAGTAAAAATTAGAGTCAACATATAAAAAATTGCCATAAGAAAATTCAGATCATATAAAGCTCCAAGTTGAACTGGTGTGTTTCTTAGTGAATAACGGGAGACAAGGCTTGCAAGTTGAAACGGTGCGTGCAACGCTGACAAAAATTAAACTGCCTCCACCTACACAAGGAAATAAAACAATGCAAAATATGCAACATACATAATGGTGCTAGGTTTCAGCGAGTCCTGAAGCTAATATTTCAAAACAACATGAAAGTATTCTCTTCTCAAGCATGTAAATACAAGTAGTCGGAAGGAACAAAGGCATAGAAACTGTATGTTAACTTAAGCATCCATAAGTTTGGCATGAGAAAAGTCAACACGCCCCATTCAAATATTTCATTAAGTATCTCCTTACCTGTTTACTACCTTCGCGTTTCCGAAAAAATGCCTTGTCAGCTTCTTTTGCTTCCCCAGAGTCCACTATATTCAGTGATGAAATTGGTTAGGAACGACTCATGAATTGGGAAACATAGATGCTTATGTGCCTTGGGAAACATAGATGCTTTTGAACTGGATACAAGTTATGGGCTATGTTGTAAAGGGGTGCATCCACCACATCAACAGCTAGCTTGGCAACAGCGGAAACACAATAAAGTTCAACATAATTTACCTTTCCAACATAAAAATATACAAAATAATATCAGCCCAAAAGTAGCACACCTCTTTGTAAACTTGACTTTTCAGATAGCACTCCCCCGTTCTGGTGGTAGCTTCAAAACAAGGAGGAAATAATTTAGAAAAGGAAATTCACCACTTCAATTTTACATACATCGGATACGCATTAAGAAAATGAAGAATACAAATGAAGCCAATAGATGTCAGACCATTCGAGGCTTCCAGTGTCAATGCCTTTCCCATAACAAATGATGCCATTGCGGTTCAAAATCAATGAAACATGTTGAATAATCTCCTCATGGGGAACCTAAATTCAACCAGAACATTTGTTTAAATAAATCATTACAAAAAATGTTCAAGTCCTTTATATGAATACTAGAAGCAGCCAAGGTAATCAAGGAGCTGGCTAGAAATAATAAAGGACGCGGGGTCATTATTTCTTCGAGCTGTAACTGGGAAAAGGAAAAGGTCCCTACTCCAGCTCCCTTCACGTGGGAGTTGTATTGTGCTCTAATAACTGGATTATTCACTGGTAGATCAAATCATGGATGTAAACACCAGAGAGCATTTAAGGAACAAGGAAATTGGACGATAAAAACCCATAAGTATCACACAAGTCAAGGGGGTAATCATTTAGCTCGCACCTCTGAGTGTGTCTGAATGTATCCCTCAAGAGCTTCACCAGCTTTCTGAACAATTCCAACTAGTGCATGTGCTGTAAGAAGGACATCCTTCGTGTCATTCAACTTCTTAAGAACCTTGCCATTTTTTCCCTCTTTAACCATAGCTAAGCCCTCACGATGTAAAGCATCGATAGCTTCATCAATGCGTCCTTTAATAACCTCAAACCCATTCAGAGAAACCTCATGTTCAGTAAGAAGGGCTTCACCATCTTTGTGAACGGTACCAACCAGCATACGAGTTGTAAGAAGTTCCTCCCTCTTTTCCTTCAGCTTCTTAAGCGCCTTGCCCTTTTTCCCCTCTTTAACCATAGCTAACACCTCACGATGTATGGCATCGAGATCTTCACCAGTGCGGCGTTTAACAATACCAAGCCCATTCAGGGTGCTTTTATCAAGGGGGACACGAAGCTGCTTCTGAGCAGCTAGCAGCAATATTGCCGCCTGAACCACCTCCTTCTTGTCGATGTAAGTCCATAGCTCATCAACAATGTTATCTGTGTGTCTGGCTATTAATCTTGTTGTGTCCAAGAACATCTTCTGTCAGTGGCATACATGGAAAGAAATGTAAACAAGGAAGCAGGTAATTAACATGGATGGATGCTTGAAGCGACAGCTAGGAAAGACTAACCATCTCAGGCAGACAGAGAAGAAAGATGAGGTTGTCAACAGGATCACCATCGGCCCAATGGTCCTCGATGTACTTGTGCATGCTGGTGTTCTCAACGGCGATGTGAAGAGGGAGGAGGCCCTCTATGACACGCTCACCCCGCGTGCGGAGGTTCGCCGACGCGCCGTGCCGGAAGAGGAGCTTGGCCATGTCGACGCTGAAGGTCTCGGCGGCCAGGTGGAGGGGCGCGAATCCGTAGCGGTGGCGGCCGTTGGGGTCAGCACGGCGTCCTTTCAACGGATCGCCGCCCTCCAGTGCCGCCTTGGCGCAACGGAGGGCGTTGCAGGAGGCCATGGAGGTAAGGATGTCCGGGTAAAGGAACTCGCTGAGGCCCATGGCGCTGGACCAGCCGCGGCAGACTTGATGGAACTTCTTGACACTGTCCTTCTCAAGTGCGGGATCTAGTTTACGGGACACCGTGTGTATGAACCGAGAGTACACGTCCTGCAAGAACACACAGTACATGAGGAGCATCTCATGCATGGACTCGATCGATCCAGCTGAGGAAGAGGGGCTTGAAATGAGTCGACATGCATGCCTACCTGCATCTTTTCTTTGATACGAGCAGCTGAATCAGGATGCTCTGGCATGATACCACGGCTCGGATCGGAGCGAATGATGTCCTGAAGCCTCTCCTCCCATGTCCATGATGCGTAGTCTTTGCTGGGCAGCGGCTCGGCAGCTGGTGGAGAGACTCCATCTGCCATCGTCGTCGTTGTTGTGGAGCTGGAGGAGGAGGAGGTTGTTTCCATGAGAAAGTGAGAGGCTGCGGCGCCGGCGCCGTCACTCAAACCCTAGACCGATCTCCCTTTCCTTCGCCCCGGACACGTACGCCTCCCATCATCGTATCCTCCTTGTTTCGTGGAACCAGGCGCTCGTCGATCTGCCCATGTCGTGGAGGGCCGATGTGCAAAATTGGATTGCAATTTATCAATCGTGATCTAATTTAGGGGCTCAACCGCAAACGTTTAGGATTATTTTCAACCATTATAATATTCTAAAAATTTTCAACCATTATATATCTAGGTGTGTGGCGAAGATAAGGCTGGGTTTACCTTTTCTTCTAGCTTATCCTACCCTTGTCACAGTGGCCGAGCTCCCGTAAGCTGCCGTGCGCGGCTGTCACGGAGTTGCAAATGCAATTGTTGGTGGATTTGTTCGTAGCGATACAAGATCTAGTGATGAGCTCCCGCAACGGTGCTCTTTCGGCTAGTGTTTGAATCAACCAACCCCTCCGTCACGCCTTCTATTTCTTTGGCTCCCATGACCCATCCCACTCCAGGCCACCTCTGTTGCGCTAAGCGATGTGTGCTTCATTGCATTCGAGAGCATCAAGTCTAGGTTTGGGTCGCCATGTTGTGTCCAAGGACGACCCATCGTCATCGTTCCTACACAATCTTTTCGTTGCGTGTGTATTGGATGTTGGTGAACTATGACTTGTTTTTAATCTCAGAATGAATGGCGAGATCATTGTAATATAACCAATTCACTTGTAACGAAATTCATTCTAATTCCCTCCAAAAAAAATAAATTCATTATAAATCAGTAACACTAGCTCATTTTATTAAGCAATATTATAGGATACCTTGCATGTATGGATACAACATTTTGATCGAGCTCATTTTAGTATGCAAAATTATAGAAACTCATATGCGTTCCGGTTTCTATTTCTTGGAGGCCACCGAATGAGGAAAGCGGATTCTGGCATTTCCGCCACTATTGGCTAGTGGCTCACCCAGCTCGGCCCGGGCCTGGCGCGAAGCCGAAGGGGATGAGGCGATGGTGAGAGGAAGCTGCGACTGCGAGACGAGTCTCCGCGCCGCGCCACCATCTCATGTCTCCTTCCCCCCACTGCGTCGCCTCGCTCCCTCCCACGCCCACCGCCAATGCTGCTGCAGCCGCCGGCGGCGGGGCTGGGAGCGGGAAGAAGACGCAGCCGACGGCGTCGCAGGTGCGGCGGCTGTGCAAGCAGGGCCGCCTCGACCGCGCGCGCCGGCTGCTGCTGGAGGCGCTGCCGCGCCCGCCGCCGACGCTGCTCTGCAACGTGCTCCTCATCGCCTACGTGGCCCGCGCGCTCCCGGACGACACGCTCCGGCTCTACGCGCTCCTCAACCACGCCGCGCGCCCCGCGCCACGCGCCGACCACTACACCTACTCCTCCGTGCTCACCGCCTGCGCCCGGACCCGGCGCCTCCGCCACGGGAGGTCCGTCCACGCGCACCTCCTCCGCCGCGCGCGCGCGCTCCCCGACACCGCCGTGCTCCGCAACTCGCTTCTCAACCTCTACGCCTCCTGCGCGCGGTACAGCGACGACGGCGGCGTCGACGTCGTCCGCAGGCTGTTCGATGCGATGCCCAAGAGGAATGCCGTTTCCTGGAACACGCTGTTCAGCTGGTACGTCAAGACCGGGCGTCCCCGTGAAGCCCTGGAGCTGTTCGCGTGCATGCTGGAGGATGGCGTCCGGCCCACGCCGGTCAGCTTCGTCAATGTCTTCCCGGCGGCGTCCAGCGATGATCCCAGCTGGCCCTTCGTGCTCTACGGCCTGCTTGTAAAGCACGGCACGGAGTATGTCAATGACCTCTTCGTCGTCAGCTCCGCAATCGCCATGTTCTCTGAGCTCGGGGGTGTGCAGTCAGCTTGGAAGGTGTTTCAGCACAGTGCCAAGAAGAACACCGAGGTTTGGAACACGATGATCACTGGGTTCGTGCAGAATGGGAAGTTTGCTGAAGCCATGGATCTCTTTATCCAGTTACTGGGGTCCAAACAGGTCCAATTGGATGTTGTGACCTTCTTGTCGGCCATCACAGCGGCATCGCAGTCACAGGATGGCAGGCTGGGGCAGCAACTGCATGGCTACTTGATTAAAGGAATGCGCGGAACACTGCCTGTCATACTTGGCAATGCGCTTGTTGTGATGTACTCGAGATGTGGCAATGTCCAAACTGCCTTTGATCTCTTTGATCGGTTACCAGAGAAGGACATTGTTTCATGGAACACTATGGTCACTGCTTTTGTGCAGAATGAATTCGACTTGGAAGGCTTGTTGCTCGTTTATCAGATGCAAAAATCAGGCTTTGCTGCTGATTCAGTGACGTTGACTGCAGTGCTGTCTGCTGCATCAAATACAGGAGACCTTCAGATTGGTAAACAAGCCCATGGCTATCTCATAAGGCATGGCATTGAGGGTGAGGGCTTGGAGAGCTATTTGATAGACATGTATGCCAAGTCTGGTCGCATAGAAATAGCTCAGAGAGTGTTTGATGGCTATGAGACTGACAAGAGAGATGAAGTCACTTGGAATTCCATGATAGCAGGATATACACAAAGTGGGCAATCAGAAAAGGCATTTTTGGTTTTCCGGGAAATGCTTGAGGCAGGTCTTGAGCCTACTTCAGTGACACTTGCTTCTGTGCTTCCTGCATGTGATCCTGTTGGAGGGGGCATATGTGCAGGGAAGCAGATCCATTGTTTTGCCGTGCGCCGTTGTTTGGACACCAATGTCTTCGTTGGTACAGCTCTCGTTGACATGTACTCCAAGTGTGGAGAGATCTCTACTGCAGAACATGTCTTTGCCGGCATGACTGAGAAGAGCACTGTTTCCTATACAACAATGATTTCTGGTCTTGGCCAGCATGGTTTTGGCAAAAGAGCGCTGTCCCTTTTTTACTCGATGCGAGAGAAGGGGCTAAATCCTGATGCTGTTACCTTCTTGGCAGTGATTTCAGCATGTAATTACTCTGGACTGGTCGATGAAGGACTTACTTTGTATAGGTCAATGGAAACATTTGGGATTGCAGCTACCCCTCAGCATCACTGCTGCATCGTGGACATGTTAGGTAAGGCTGGCAGAGTGGAGGAAGCTTATGAATTTGTGGAGGAGCTGGGGGAGGAGAGCAACTTTGTTTCCATTTGGGGATCACTGCTTGCATCCTGCAAAGCTCTGGGCAAGCAGGAGTTGGCAAAACTGGTGACGGAGAGACTGCTCTGCATTGAGAAGAAGTACGGGCATGCTGGCTACAATGTTTTATTGTCGCACATTTTTGCAGCTGATAATAACTGGAGCAGTGCTGATAGTCTGAGAAAGGAGATGAGGTTAAGAAGGTTGAGGAAAGTGGCAGGTTCTAGTTGGATTAAAATTCAGGGTGCAGCATTGCGAAACTACCCCGAAAATGATCATATGTCTTCCATGCTGCATGGGGTTAGCTACAGTGGTGATGAAATCATCTAAAAAGTTTCAGGGCCTGAGACATTTGGATAGCTTCTTGTTTTGGTTTTGGTATATGGTCATGTTCTGTGACATGATCAGATGAGGCTGACAGATTATCACTGTAACGTTATCCGCAGCATTAACATGTTGGTAAAATTGGTAACCATGGGATATTCTAATATGTCAACACAAAAGTGAGCTCACAGGCCACAGCTTAACAGCAAATATGTACAAGAAGCCAACATCCATTCTAAGACCATGCTGTCCTGGATGCAGCCATGTAGGATACAGATAAAATAGGTGCAGAGTTGCAACTTGTGATGGCAGTGAGTATTTACATGCTACTCGGCCATAAATAGCAAAGGTAGCATCCCTCGTAGTGTCATATAACTTTTAGTCCCACACACCAGAACATTCGGTTAAGTGTACAGGAATTTGTTCATACATGCTTCCAGGAACAGAAAGCACTTCTGTAATTACTTAAATGATGATGAAAATGACCATATTACAACTTATTTTAATGTTTTTCTGGTGTATTTGTCTCATTATCTCTTAAATCTGAAGAAGACATCTCTCTTGAAAACTCAATGCTAACATCACTAGATCAATGAACCAGATGAGAGAATCGCGGGCAACATCCACAAATTTTTACAGTAACATAAACAAAAATATCATTTCTGCAGCTGCAAATTAAAATTTGTCATTTCAATGTATCTGGCAACATAATGACATCCTACATGACCATCCAACCATTTCAATCTCAAAATGAGCATGTTACAAGGTTCAGATGTCACTCGTTGGTTTTCTAAAACATCTATTGCTTTGTTGACTACCAGCGATGGGCAGGCCTCATGGTTTTGTTGAGGGGATTGTGTCAGACACCATAACTAGTCTGTCGTGAGACTTGCCAATGGTTGTAGGTTGTAGCAGCAAGCAGTTTTAAAATCTTTTAACCTTTGTAGCTTAACTTGTCTTGCTATGAGAATCACAAAATTGTTTGTATTCACACTGACAAGGAGCCTTCCTCACCTGCAATTGCCACCCAGAATGAAGTGAGTAATACAGAAGTGGCATGGTGGATCTTATCAGTTAACTTTAGGAGGCTAGTGTGAAGAGAAAAATCAGACAGTGAAGAAAATAGTTAGCATGCCATGCTATTAGTAAATGGGTTAGTGATAACAATATACTAAATCCAATAGATGGATCGGGGAGAGCTTGAACAAAGTAAAATAGAACAAACCTTTCGGAAAGTGAAAGAAACCCGCCTTGAATTTCTTTTGATGACTTGACCACGAACATCATCAATCTGTAGTACAACACAGCATAAACATCATTTACTCTGCAACTCATGTAGAGCAAAGGGAAAACAAAGCATAGCGTCAAACATTACATACTTTGTGGTGTGGTATGTAGTGATGCCAAGCATAACGGCCTTCGCCTGACATCAGTAACATCGACCGAGGAGGTAGGAAAATGGCTTTCCTTACATACTCTGACTCTTGACTGCTATCTTCATCAGCTCCATTGACCACATTTGGAGCACGCCAACTGCCTTTAGGATATTTCCTGAACTCCATGATGCAAGGTCCAGCCAAAGAGAGACTAAAAATCATTTCCTCAAATGCTGAGTGTGTGTCTATATGTGGAGATAAACCTACACCACAAGGATACTCGTTTACCTGTGAACACATGAATGATTTAATGCATCACTTAATTTTAAAAGCTAATTTTGTCATCAACAGACAGCAAAAGGCTGAAATCTGGATTAAATCTTGGATCAAGGCAAGAATAAGAGGTCCAGGTGCCATCTTTTAAGGAAAACAGTCAATGAAATAGTACGGACACACACTTACTGTCAATTGATCAACCAGTTTGGTATTAGATTTCTTCACACCAGGAAAAGAAACGATCTTCTGAAGGACTGTTGAAACAAAATCAGGTAATTCACCTAAGAACTGCTTTGAATCAACATTCCTTGTCTGCAGATATCACATAAGTGGTCTCGGTTGAGGCTATGATCATTAAAGGAAATTTGCTGTCATGTTACATAAAGTTTGTTCATACTTATAACTAGCACAAACTTAAGGCATCTATGTGCAGAAGTGAAACTGACTACACTATTCCAGGACAATGCATCTTCAGCAGCACTCGGTTAAGAATGGTTGATAATAGGCAGTATATGAAGGATCATAAAAAATTGGTATCTACGCAGCCCAGAATAAGTAACAAGTACAGAGCAATGCATTTCACATAGTGTAGCGACTACAGAACAAATTGCATCATTCTGTGATACTTACAAGATCAAACTTACTTCGTACAGAAACTCATAACCATAATGCTGAACTCGTCTTTTGGCCAAACTTTTCCACGGCCTGCTATCCACAGCCGCAAGTAGCTCCTGCGGAAGAGGCACATACATAGAAGCACTCAACGCTGGGATAATAAGGCAGTCACAAGAAACTGGGAGGGCTCCAACTGGCCAACCTGTTCCTCAGCAGCAGTCACGAACTCCTCAACCATGTAAATCCCTGGGACCCCGAGCTCCGACGCCGCGACAGCCACCGGGAGCGAGCAAGCAGCGCGAGCCTTGGGTTTCACGGGCACCGAGTAGCGTATGTGCAGCACGCGGCCCGCGAAGCGGTCGCAGGGGCGCCCGTTGAGCGCGGCCATGGCGGCCTCCGCGGCGGCGGGCTCGTGGAACCGGACGATGACGCGAGCGCCGCTGTCGTCAGCGGCGTGGACACCCGCAACCTCCCCGAAGGCGCCGAAGGCCGCGCGGACGTCGGCGTCCGTCACCCCCACCGCCGGCCCACAGTTGGCCACGTACAGGACGCCGCTCGGGGTCGAAGGAGCGGAGTCCTCCGCGCGCTGGCGCGGGCGGGTGAACCCGGACTTCGCAGCCATCACTACGGACTCGCGGCGAGGGGCCGAGCTTGACAAAAGCTGGGATCGCCGAACGCGCCGTCGTCTTTTCCGACGCCACGCCGGCCGCCGCCGCACGACGGGGGTGAAGGTAAGTAGGCTTTGCGTTCGTCAACGGGGCTTCGTTTGCTCAAAAGAACAGCCCAGTTTTCGAATCCGGCCCAGTTGGGTTGGTTCCTACTTCCAAAAATGTCCGCCCGGAATGTACACTGTTCATGCTACACAAACAACACTCGGTCTGACATCCGAAGACAACTCAGGGAACATTTAAGAGAACCACTTCGAGAAAAAAAACTGGCATTTCAAAGCACAAGGAATGCTACAATCATCATCATATCATATATATATATCCAGTCTTGTCTTTAACAAAGGAATGGGGTGCAACAACATTGAAAAAAAATTCAACAGCCAGAAACATCGCAATTTCAAATTGGTAACAACAAATAATTTAAGCTCGCAATGAATCAATGCTATTCCTCCACTCCGCACTAGAAGATGCTCCCATAATCTTTTCTTGCAAGGGATGAAGATAATCCACTGGTTGTAAACGAATGCCCCCCAGTTCCCCCTGCAAAATTGGGTGCTATAGTTAACATTCATGAACCAAGTTCCCGATGCTCACATTTTTTTAGAAAAAAGGTTACATTACCCCAGGGCACTCCATCACCCATGCCATAATTAGACCACGCAAGCTGCCCATTGTGATGATTCACCGCAGGTCGCATCTGACTGGAGTTTGACTGGTTATATTGCTGATGATGAAACTGCTGTCCATGACGACCACGAAGGTTTTGCTGAGGATAATTTGGAGGGTTGTAACCACCGAAGTTGATTGGAACACTCCCTCCATGAGAGGAGGCATTAAATAATTGATCTGCTCTGTAGCTACAAAAGGTAAAAGAAATTGGCATCATGTTACATGGAAAAGCAACTATCTCGGCTAGCTCAAAATATTCTTACAGGTTGCGAAAACATGGGGTACAAAAACAGTTAGGTGACCATTTTGCAGAAAATTGACATCAAAGCAATACCTTTGGTTTGCAGGTACAGGGTTTGTTGCTGCCAATATGCGGCCTTGGACAGTTGATGACCTGGTAGATCTGCTTGCCTGACCAGTAGCATCTCCAAGGTTAAGACTGCTACTTAGATCAGCTGACAATAAACTATCTTCTTGAAGTAGTGATTCGTCACTGCAAAACATGAGTGTAGTTATCAATGCCCAGACAACCTTTTACAAGTTTAATACAAGCAAAAGGCCGAGTGTGTTTTTCCATACCTATAATTAGGATCCCAATTAGCAGGATCAAGAACTGATGGAGCTGATGTATTTGGTGAGAGATCAAATGAGTGTGAAGGGGGAGCCTGTGAGCGGAAAGAATGTGAAGGCCCATGACTAGATGAGGCCTCCCTGGAAAACCCACTCCTGGAACTTATTTGCGGTCTCCAACTGGAATGACCCGAACTCAGTCCTGCATTCTGAGAGTAGACGGTATGTCCTCGAACATAGGCGTCAGGATGACTATAATTGAGACCATCTCCATAACGCCCTTGCCCATGCTGAGATACATACTCATGAGGCGGCACTGGCAAGTTCCTCCTCAGACCGTGTGGGCCTGCCGGTCCCAATGGGGAGCCATGGATGCCACCACTTGCAGGAGAACCAGAAGCATGCTTCCCAGTAGAATTAGCTGGGATTTGCATCTGGTACTTTGGTGGGGTAAACTGCGATGGACTGGCTCCCAGGGACATATGTCCCAGACTGCCCGGGCTCAATCGAATGCCTCTATCATGCGGGAGACATGGTCTTACTCTAACATCCGGACTAGAGCCAACTTGTGAAAATCCAGAAGAACCTATGGGTGAGTAATACATGTTGATAGTATTAACATCACCAATACTTCCGTAGCTGCTAGCAAGACCAGCGTTACCAGTATAGCTACCATGGCTACCAAGGCTTCCGTAACTACTCCCATAAGAGAAAGGTATCTTTGGGGGATAGGCATTACTAAGAGGCAAAAATCTGTTTGCGCTTCCAACCTAGAAAAGATTTAAATATAGCAGATTGAAGAATGACTCTTTTGGATTGCTATATGTATTCATAAAAGTCAACAAGCAAAACAAGAGATAACATCATCACCTGAGGGGAAAGACCAGCATGCAGCCAGTGGCCACCTCCAGGATTGTGATCGATTGCTGCTGCACGGGCGACAGGCTACAACACAATCAAATAAATGACACATCAGGGTGAGAACAATACATGGGAAAAAAAGAGTTTCAGAGCTATTTGAATAGCTACATCAGAGTGTAGGCATGTCCATGATGCAGACAAAATATTCATATGTACATAGGAAAAGTATAACATATTTAATACAGAAATTCATTGGCATCCAATGTAGCGCATGCCCTCCACATCCTTGCCCTTCCTGTCATGTCAGGCCTAACATGCAGTACACCTTTGTAACTGACGATGAATGACGGTGTTAATTTGCATAGGGGTGCAGAGTACATCTTTGTAACTGAGGGTGAATGATGCTTTAATTTGCATAGGGGTGAGGACGTGAGGTATAGAGAGGATCCACTGCTATAGAAAATGATTTGGTGACTTGCTGGCAGGCTACAGGCTTGATTTCTTAGCGACCATGAGTCCGTGCCATCCTCTCTCCCCCTTATCCGAACAGCTTCCGCTGCCTCCTTGCTCACATGCCACCCAGCTCTCCGCGCGAACGCCCATCTGATCCCTGCAAGCCACCGTGGTGATATCGGTGACCAGCAACCAGGTGGCTAGATTAGCTTCAGGGGTTTGGGCTTCCTCTTCCCCTCCGGCAAAGTCGGGGTGTTGGTCGGACAGGCGGTGGCCGGTGGTGAGGCACGGGCGGTAGGAGGGCGATGAGCGTGGTGCCCGGCGGCATACCATCGAGGCAGGGTGGGGGTGGGTGTGTGTGTGTGTGTGTGTGAGATCTGGAGGTAGAAGATGGTGGTGGACTGCTGGATTACTTCATTATTTTCTATTCAGCGGACGGAAAGAAAGAGGTACCGAGATTATATTGCCGTCATGCACGAATCTCGTGGTAACTGATGACAGGTAGCGATGTTGAGGGCACGCACCACCATGGGTTCAAAATCGATATATCAACCCCCCCCCCCCCCCCCCCCCCCCCACCCCCAACACACCCCAACAACAAAAAACAGTAACAGTTATAGATCGACTCTGAAATATCATCTTAAACTTTTTTTTTTTACAATTAACATTACAAATCGGACCATACTCACAATTCTTGCAGTCTCAGGGACAGGCTCATATGGATTCGTGAACGGTTCGCCTGTTATGAATGGATGACTTAGAGCCTGAAATAGGTTTTGGTAATAATTAGGTTCTTCCAGATGAATATGAATTTCGAAATGAAAATTTGGAGGCACTGCAGAACCACAAGATTTACTTTTCCCGGAAACAAAACATGACGCTAGACATTTTTACGTTCAAAATTCTATCAATTCTTTAAACTTAATTGGAGCTTTGAAAATGTTATTGTAGATTTGTGTTGAAAAGCACTTTCATAACCATAACAATTTCAGTGGATACTGAACATATATTCCAATAAAAACAGTGGTCAAAGCTATGCTTTCAAGACAGTGTTTCTGACCAAATGTCAAATATTTGTGACTGGAGAGAGTAATACTGCTAGATTAGGAGGATAAATCATCTGCTACGAACTTTCAAAAGCTAAGCTCAAGAGAGAATGAATATACCATAATCTCTACATATTAAGGAAACAGAATTGTGACAGTAGGTGCGGAACATCTGACAAACCTGCAACGGTGACCATCGCTTATTTGGATCAAAATCAAGAAGTCCCTTCAAGAAATCAACTAATGCCAAGCGATCCATTTTTTCTGTCTCTGAATCAAAATGCAAGACCTGAGAACATAATATCAAACTTGCAAGCTTTATTGTAAGAACTCTAATATACATATTCAGGAAACCAGCTCAAACCCAAATCCAAGGATATACTTATAAATATAGTATATGTTTTATCTAGGTTATGCTTCATGACATGAAGGTAAGAACTATTTCAAACACAAGGGGGAACTACACAAGTGAAAGACACAGATAAACATAGAACATAATGAAATAAACATGGGAATACACCTTACGGCGACTTCACTAAAACTGGCAAAGAGTACATATGATATCCCAAAACAGCAGCTAAAGAGAATTGTCAAAACAAAAAAAAAAAAAAAAAAAAAAAAAACTAAAGAGAAGGTAACGCAAACCTGACAGTTCTGAATTGTTCCAAGGATAGGTATATATAAGTTTGTCAAGTTTTAGGCGTGGAAAGTACCACTTCCCTACTGTTGGCCCCTTGGATTTCCTCTGTATTAGTAAGGCAGTGCATTATAATGATATAAAATGACAAATATCCAGGGTTATCTTTATCACTATCAAAGGAAAACTTACGGCTTCCACGTCTTCTTCACTTAACAACCTGTGCGCACCGCCAGGTGCCTCGCTACCAGGATAACTTCCAACATGTTTAAAAAATTTTCCAGTGTTTTTAGCTTCCCTTAGCAGGTCATCTGGCGGTTGCCCCCTGTTTAATGTATGTCCAGCTGTGTTAAAGTTTTGATCGAACAGAAGAGCTTAAATATCTTATTGACAACATGAGAACTGAATCCTACTAGCACAGTAGCACCCATCCATGAAGATGAATGCATGCAAAACAAAAAAGTTAGGAGAGAAAATAATAGGTAAACGGACTTGCCCAAGAATAGTCATCATTCGCTGAAGTACATCATATTCTGATGCTCCCGGAAACAATGGCAAACCTATAAATAGCTCAGCAACTATGCAGCCGAATGACCACATATCAATTGCAGTAGTATATCTGTTAAATGTTAAGGTTCAAGCAAGCCAATTGAAAGACATCTGTGAGAATCACATGAACAGCAGAATCATATTTGACCTAATATTAGTAATCGACACAACATTCCCAGAAAAATGCATAGCCATGCTATGATGAATGCAACAAAAAGATCTCATATAGCTACACAGGATACGGATAGCCAAGGAGAACCTCCGGAGACCTGTAATAGCGGCTCTAGCAAAAATAGAAGGGGGAAAAACAATATCTTATTTTCAATCAACCAACACGCCAAAATAAGAATTTAAGAGTGATATCTCGGAAGTTCCAAAGAAGAAACCTGAATGTATGAGTAAACCGTTTTACCCTCCATGCATGCCGATCCGAAATCAATAACTTTCACTGCTGCAGCTGTTGTGACGCTGCAATAAAATCCAACTTACACCATCAAGCTACAACAGGTTGGTAAATAAAATGTAGTACATAAACCTATTAAAGGGGTAACTCACTTGGGTGCTAAGAGGATATTTTCTGGCTTTAGATCACAATGAATGATGCCAGCCTCTCTCATCACAACCATGGCATCTAATATCTAACAACATAGAGAACATGGTTCAGTAATAACAAAGTATTAAATTGATATTCATGAAACATAGAGGTAGATTTTCCACCTGTTTTGAAAAGGCCTGCACATATTTCACTTTCAGGCCTCTTAAATGGTTGCGTTTCAACAGTTCATACCTGAAATTTTGGGAGTTTATAATGCAGTGTGAACAAAAGTAAGCAAGGGATGAACATACTGTACAAAAGAAAAATGAGAGGAGAAATAAGCTTACAAGTTTTGACCAAGCATTTCGAAGGCTATACACAGGTGATTTTGGAATGAAAGATAATCAAGCATACGGACAATGTTGTGCTGATCGTGGGGATCAAAATCCTGATTTAGCTGCAAGTACGTACACAAGTGTAATGGTGACTCGCCACATATATCAAGAAACATGAAGCATGTACAAATGAACTACCGTACCGTTCTTAACAGTGAAACCTCTGAGATAGCCTGATGGTAAAATGCAGGCTGGTTTTTTATAACCTTTACAGCAACATAGTCGTTGCTTTCTGTGTCCCAGCACTTGACAACTTGACCAAACGTTCCCTGACCAAGCATTTCCTTGACGATGAACCTGAGTACCGCAATAAGAAGGTGCAATTTAATAAGATGAAAAAAAGAAAAATGTGGCATATAGAACACCAAGGTGGAGAACAAACCTCCGGTTCGACGTCTTATTAACCAATTCCAAATTGACATACAATATGAGGTCCCAATTTGCATTATCAAGCCCATCATTGTGGGCTGGGGTAGAGGGATTAGTGAGAAATCGTTTTGGGATTAGTGCCTGTGAGTAGTTAAACTCAGGGTTGCACTGTTCAAATGTTTGAATGATGTCTGCTGTTAATCTTGCAACAAACTGCATGGTAAAAAGAGTTAATCAACACCGGAATATCAAGTTCATGGGGTTTAGGGGCATATCTTTCGAAAGAAGAGGTGCAACATGAACTATAAGGGCATGTCTGGGTGTGGTAAAGCAAATCATCAAACAAAAATACATAACATTTTTTGCAGATATGTGTTGTTATAATGTTCGACTGATATCAAGTGAATGATAATAACAACCCACAAAATTCCTGGTAACGAAAAATGCTAAAGCTAGTTGGGGTGAGTACTACCTCCTATAACATTCTTACCAGATACACACACAATAGTTAAAGACTAGTTAAGAATTGAAAGACTATCATGCACAATTTGAAACATGCCCGCAATTTATAAACAATACATTAAACAATTTGACTTTACACCACAGAAGGCACCAATGAACAAGGAAACACTACCTTTTTCTATGCAATTCAGCTTGTAGTCTCTACAGTCAGCACAAGAGTGCTTTTCACATATAGATAGGTTGGGATGAATCATTCTAAACAAACTGTTTCACATATACCAGGGAAATGCATACCAGTGAGCGACCAGTCAATCAAAAGGCAAACCAGCAACAATTTCGACACACTACTTCCTAGCAATTCACTGAATGTGATGATCGGGGTCGAAGGCTTCAGCTGACCATCACCACAACAAATGGAATTCAGCTACATAGCACACTACTTCCTAGCAATTCACTGAATGTGATGATCGGGAAGCAACAGAGCGACGGGGAAGGAGACCAAGGCATACCGGTTTCCTCCTGACGCCGTGAAGGCTGCTCACGCGAGGCGCAGCCCCATTGCCCGAGGCTGACGGAGACGCCTCCGGCCGCCCCGAAGCCGGGGCAGCCGCATAACGGCGGAACGCCGTGGCCTCGCCTGGCGCCCACGGCGGAGCCGCGGCCTCCGGCCTGATACTGCCGCCACTCTCCTCCATATAGTCAACCAGCTACTCCACAGCTCTTAGCGATGCCGTGGGAGATCTCCTACCCGCCCCGCAACGTCACCCACCCGCAGCTCCAAGCTCCGCCCCAATCGCAATGATCACAGCATCCGCGGAAGCAGACAAGCAGCCGCCGGAGGAATCCAGCTCCATCCTATGCGGCGGCGGCCATCGCAATTCTCCGATCCAACTCCTCCTCCTCCTCCGGTGGGGCGGATCAATTCGGGTTGGAGCTGAGATTCCAAGGGTGGAGGACGGCCAAGGCCGTAGGGTTTTAATACGACACGCGATTGAATAAAATTTCTTCTCGGATAAAGGCTACACACGGTGGACTCCGGATTTGGGATCCGATTGCGAGGTGGGGGTTGGGGGATTTGGGGCGGGAGGAGGAACGCGGTGTGAGGCCAACGGATCAATCCAATCCAATCCCCCCTTCTCAATTTCTTTCTTTCCCTCCTCTCTTTCCTTCCTTTCTCCGCCCGTATTTTCTTCCCCTCTTTCCTCGCGAAAAAAAATACTTAGCTGTAATTAATTGGTTTGCACCTGTTTTGTTGCCTATCCGCTGACCGCGCTGTTCCTTCACCTGTAACTGTAACCCATGTGCTGGTGCTCCTCTCCCTGCGAGTGGGCCCGGACGAATCTGGGAGCAGAGGAGGGGGGAACCGCGCGGAAGATCCAACGGTGAACAGCGAGGGGCGATGGAAACGGAGGGATGGATGGGTGGCTGGGCAGCCCCGCGCCCCAGGCACGTGGAGATCACGTGGCGTAGGGTGGGTAGCGTCCTGTGGGCACCGGTGTTCCGTGGAGCCAACGTGTCATTGACGTGCTCGGTAGAGTCGGTACGTATGCTACCTTGCCTATCCGCCCATCTCGCAGCCTATATCCTCACGCATGGCGCACCTGAATGTTTCCAGGAACTTGTCCAGGTGAAATGTACCCGGGAACCCCTCTAGGAAACGCTCGCGTGTGGCAACCGAGCTTATCGAATGAAGCTCAGTGACGCGTGCATCACGCGGAACATGTGGCAACTGTACGCGAAAATTTTCCAGGCGCCCAAGAATCATAATGCGAATGAATTTAAAATTTCTCAACTTACGCAGCAGCATTTTATTTTATTTTTTCAAAGAGAAGCCCACCTTATCCGTCCAACCATATGCTAGATCATGCTTGATCGTCTCCAAAACAGTGTTATAAGTCTGTAAAATAAAAAATCTAAATTAAAGTAATGTTAGTCTCTCGCGCATTTCGAATGAAAAGTAGGTGGGGAATTTCCCTCCGAATCGCTTGAAAAAAAAAAGTCATGTTAGTCATATTCATGTACGATAGTTGTCTTTGAACTCAAAACGCTAAGTTTCGTGCTTTGATGTAAATAAGGATCCTACAAATTGTAGATTCCTAAAGTTTACTCCATAAACTTTATAAATTTGTACTCTTTTTTAGTATTTTGTCATTTCTACTTTGGCATAATAAATATGTCTAGGTTTATATTATTTGTTTAACTACTCATAGATGATATACAAGAACTAAATTATACCTTTATTTTCTTCAGTGTCCACGTAGCGGGGTCATTTGGAAGGGGGGGAAATGAGTCATGATAGTTATTTAAAGCTTCACAAGAACACCTAAAAAAAAGCTTCACAACAAGTTATGGATGCCAAATGTCTATAAATTTGTTATCGATCAATTATATTATAAGTAAGCATAATACTACTTATCATTGTGGTAAATTTCCTAGTATTGCCTTTATGCATTATGCTTCACGTCAGCTCAAACTTTCAGAAAGCTCTTCATTGCCGTCCATTTTCGGCTGCCATGTATTATTATTTATTTATTTATTTATTTATGAGCAAACGACTGCCATGTATGTAACCCCACGCAAAACCGATTTCCCCCAAAAAGAAAAAAAAAAAAAAACAGCGCAGACTCCAACCTTTTGCTATCAGGTCCGGCCCAGCCCAGCCCAGACGGGCATCTGTCCGGACCGGCCTCGGCCTTGGGCTTTCGCCAGCCTCATCTCCCCTGTGGCGGGGCCACCCAGCTTGCCGGCGCCGCCGTCTCCAGCAGCGCCGCGATCCTCTCGCCCTCGCCGCAGACGTCGTCTCTCGGCAGCTCCGGCGCGGCATCGCGCACCCGCACGGCACGCCGCAGCCCGAGAAGCTCAGATGCGGTATCAGCTGCGCTTTCCCCCTGCAGGCGCTGAACAAAGAGCCCTCGCATGCGGCACCACCTCCACATAGCTGTCCGCCAATCATCCCCTCCCAGCGACGCAGCGCAGAGCCCCGGCACAAGGCTCGGGCTTCAGATCCTCTCCCTGTCCATGGCGGCCAGGAGACAGGCGTGGCAGTTCGCGGCCGCGCTGGTCTTCTTCCACGCCTCCGAGTACGTCCTAGCCGCAGCCTTCCACGGCCGCCGCAACGTCACCGCCACGTGTAAGCGAGCCATAACTTCCTTTATCTTGCTAGTTTAAAGTGGCTTGGCCTGTGCTCGTGGAAAATTGACAAGATGCTGGAGTGGTATGGAACGATTCCTGAATTGCAACGCTAGATTCCAGGCCTGGTAGTGGGTAGTTGAAGTAAATCTCACTCGGGAGTGAAGATGCACGTCATCATGTATTGGCAATTTGATTTTGGTTTTGAACTGGCATTTGGCTTAACCAGTGCATTATGCACTTTGTAGCCATAAATTTGCGATTGATGTCCGATCTATTCCGTCTGTAGCAATTATCTGTTTAAATTTAAGAAGAACAAGCTACAAGTATTATACTCAAGGATTTCAGAATATAAACACATTGTAGTTAAAGCACCAAAATCAGAAAATATGATCTAAGTGCATCAACGGACTGTGTTTGACAAATGAATCTTAACTAAGTAATCATATATCATTTGTATAGATTTATTTAATTGTACAGATCTAATAGTTATTCCAGGGGCTTGTGCAGCTTGCATTTAGTTAGCCTGTGAAATATGGGATGGAATGTGATGGCACTATATTTTCCCTATAAACAAGGATTAGATTCAGCGAGCGTTCATCTTGTTCTGATTTCACTACATTATAGCACCTGGAATATTTCCTGGAAAAAGAACTTTGCTCTGATGTTGGTTTTCCTTTAAATCTGGTTTGGATGACAACAATCATTATAAGCTGGACTCCCAAAAGTTGTCATGATTTTTGGCGGGCAAAATTTCCAACACACCAAAACTGAATAATAAATAGAAGTATTAAAAGTATTATAGCAACGCACTCAAAACCTTTGTTTAGCAGCCCGGCAGAGAAGAAGATCAGTGTAGCTGGTTTTTATTTTGTCCTTTTATCAGGCAATTTAGGTTAGACTTTGCATTACCCACTTTACTTATCGTTGTGTCATTACTTGCTAGTAACTAAATTGCTAACTCATGCAGCACTTCTTATCAGCAAGCAGTATATTTTGGCAATGAGTTTCGCAATGCTGGAACACCTGACAGAAATCCTTCTCTTCCCGGAAGTAAAGGAGTTCTGGGTTGTCAGTACTATTGGCCTTCTAATGGTGGTTATTGGTGAAATTATTCGTAAACTTGCTGTTGTGACAGCTGGGCGCTCCTTCACACATGTCATTAGAATTTATCATGATGACCAGCATCAGTTGATTACTAATGGCATATATAGGTAAGCGTTTATTTACTTATGTTGCATTACTTTTCATAGAGCTATGTTATGGCAACTTTTGCGAGAATCCCTATTCTTACTGCTCCTTTTTTCTGTAAGGTTACAATAATTTCATTTTTTCTTTTGCAAGAACCTTTTATTTTTAAATTATAAGTATAATATAACCAGTATATACCTGCTCTCTTGATTCCCTCCTGTCTCAAAAAAAAAGGGGAGAGATTTCATATTTTCATTTTCTTAATGTTCTGCTTAATCATACAGGTTTATGCGGCATCCGGGCTATTCTGGCTTTCTTATATGGGCAGTAGGAACCCAGGTTATGCTGTGCAATCCAGTATCAACAGTTGCATTTTCATTGGTGTTGTGGCGGTTCTTCTCAAAACGGATACCGTATCCTAATGAAAGAACAATTCTTTTGCTCCTCTATGTTAATATTAGGATATCTGTTTAAGCATGATCATCACACGCTGAATAAGACCATAGTCATAAAAGAAGGAAACTATTAGGTCGTGCTAGTTATATGCTTTTTTTCTTGTGATTCCTTCATTTAAAGCAGATATGAAGAATTTTTCTTGAGGCAATTTTTTGGTTCTGAATATGAAGAATATGCACGGAAAGTGCATTCTGGGTTACCATTCATTAGGTGAAAGTGATGGTATCGAACTTGCAAAGTAAGTCCTTCGAACCTTGATTTTTAAGTTGTAACTGATACATTTGCTTCAGTTTTGGAAATCTATAATATGGTCCATTCTTATTTTATCAAGCCTCGAGTTAGTGTCATTCAAAGCTGGTAGCTAACATGCTTTCTCAAAAAAGAAAGAATAGTTGTACATTGAATATCTCGTAACTCTGTTTCTTTTTCTTTGAGGAACATGAGCATAATTTGGTAGTTTTAATGTTTAATTTCTATTCCCCAGAATCTACCATATATGTATTATAATAACTTCTCACACCTACGTTTTTTACAATTTAAGCATATTTCGGCGCAATTTTGGAAAGCATATGCGGTTCATGACCAATCCTAGCCTCGTGTATCATGGCATGATACATCACATTCAATATCTTACGCATGGCTTCTTAGTTGATAGTGTGGTTAGTTTTTTTTTCTTCCTTTGCTACATTTATGGTTATTTTGCAAAAGAGAAAGGCTTTCAGGATCTATATGTAAGATTGCAAATCAACTAATATCTGGTTGGATGTGCTATGATTAGCACTTCAATAAGCATGTAGTGTAGTTTGTATGAAGCAAGCATGAATGAAACAGTTATTAGTGTTCTTGCTTAACTGTAACATGAACAGGGAGGCAAGATATTAATATTTGTGCTTCATTTTTGTTATAGGTATGCTTGCCTCTTGCTGTGGTCAGCATTGATATGTCAAATCAAAGCACCAACAATATGAAATGAGGAGCTAACAAACAAAGGAGCTATATGATGTATTGAATTCCATATAATACAACACAAATACGATTTTTTTTAGTTTGAAGTCAACAGATGTGTTATTCATCAACGCATCTTTGAGCAATTGTTGCACTGGTAATTTGATGTAAAATGCAAACTTTTTAAAAAAACCTTTGTAGGGATGTTCACTCACTGACTCATAGCTAAATTTGTAAAAGTTTCCTGTTAATTAAATTTGAGCTGAATCGTTTTCATGTAATGTCGAACATCTCGATGTTCTTTATATGACACAACATTTCCTAATTATACTTGTGTTAAGCGTATACGCTGCACTGGCATGCTTATAATTAACAAGACATGTTGAAAAGACTTTTACTCCCTCCTATCCCCCCTTTTTGTGACGTGAGGATAATATGATTAGTTATGCCATCGATAAAATTATGTAGTTATTTGTCTCATCAAATAAGCTTTTTTTTTTTGCCACATATGCAGTCTTCTTGTCGTGCGCAACTAAGGGTGCGTTTGACTAAAGTTTAGTCAGTTTAGTCAGTTTAGCCCACATATCCAATGGGCTAAAGGAAATTGACTAAAGTTTAGTCAGTTTAGGGACTAAACTACCAAACGAAATGACTAAAAACTGACTAAAACATTTTAGTCCCATTAGACACCTTAGAGTAGCTAAAAGGAGCTAAAGAAAAAAAAAGGACAGCGCCTGCCCCTCATCTGACCTTTTTGGTATTGTGGTCTAGGGGTATTTTGGTCTTTTTTCAACTCATTTAATGAATTTTAGTCACTTTTAGTCCTAAGAACCAAACATGGGTGACTAAAATTTAGTCATTGTTTTTTAGTCACTTTGCTTTAGGCGGTGGGATCCAAACGCAACCTAAGTCTGATTCGTGCTCAAAAAAAAAAGAAAAGAAGAAAAGCTAAGTCTATGATTCTCTACTTAGCCCAGAGCTAAGCCAATAAACAGCTTAGGAATGTGAACGATCTGGAATTCTTCCCGTCGAAACTGGTCGAAGATACCTGAAGAATCCTGCTGCCCTACTCTCTGAAGTGCTGAAAAAACTGCTAGTCAGAAGTCAACGGCACGTTGCTAGGCTTTGGTTTGGCCCCAAAAGCACCTGTGCAGCATCCAATCAGTCCGGTCTCTTCGGGTGCTGAAACATGCTCCTAGGTTGCTGTGATCTGCATAGGATTCGTGTACGTACACCGCATGAGCAGGCTCTGGAGAACGTGACTGGCTTCTTTACCAGGTAGTGAGAGTTGTGGCGCGCGATCGATCCGAATCCGATCCTACTTGGGTGTTAGCGCTCCTCCCGAATCCAAGTTTCCCAATGTGCATACGTACCGATTCCGAACTTGGTTCGGTTAGGATGGATGCAGTATATACATGCAAGCCAATGCCCTTGCAGTTTGCGGTAGAAGAGGCAAAGAATCCGGCATGTCGTGGTCGTCAACGGAATCTGAAATGTCAAAAGAAGACCACTGGCCTTTGTTGGGTCGTCGCGCGGGGGCGCAGCAGAAGCATCTGTATCTGGTGGTGGATGACTGGGAGAGAGGGTACAGCGTGCACAAGGTGAGCGCGGGCGACTTGTTCGGCGCCGGCGACGCCACCTGCAGCCTGCAGGAGCCCCCGCTGGTCCGCATCGAGGCGCAGCACTGCGCGTGGTTCTTCGCGGGCCACGGCACCCGGATCTTCGCGATGAACCCCGCCGAGTCGAGCCCCGGCATCCCCGTGTTCGACACCGCCACGCTGGGGCTCGCCGTGTGCAACGACTCGCGGACCCGCGGGGTGGTGCGCAAGCCCGTGTACGCCTCCGTCGGGGACAGCCTCCTGGCGTTCGCCTACCCTTACGTCGACGTGCTGGTCGGGCCGGCGCCGCCGCCCACCGAGCAGCTGTGGCACTGGAGCTTCAAGGACGAACCACCAGTGACGCCGCCGTTCGCGTCCAACTGCGTCAGCGGCTACGCGGTGCACCCGGACGGGCGCACCGTGTTCATGTCCGTGAGGGGTACAGGCCCGACCCGGGCATGACGGTCCCGTTCTACGGCGACCGGAGCAGCACCTACGCCTTCGACATGGAGACGCGCGAGTTCACGTACGTCGGCGAGTGGGTCCTGCCATTCGAAGGCCAGGCCCACTACGACGCCGAGCTGGACGCATGGGTCGGCCTCTGCCTCTACAACGAGCAGGAAGGCGTCGGCCGCGTCTGCTGCTGCGACGTCGTCCCGCCCGACGCCACGGACATGACGGCTTGGAAGCTCGGCGTGGACGTCTTGTTTGAACACGACGAGCTGCACGGCGGCGCGAAGCTCCTGTACATGGGCGACGACAGCAAGTTCTGCTTGGTCGAGCTCCGCTGCCGGGCGCCCGCGGATGGTGATGAGGACGTCGTTTACCCGCGCCCTCGCTTTCGCGACGTCAACATCACCTCATTCGCTCTCAGGTACGACAAGGAAGGGAATCTGCGGACTGGCCGCCGTCGTGGTCACGCGTCCATGTGGTACCAGGTCGGTCACCAAGATTGTCACACGGCAAACGATCGTCATCCTGTGGCATTCTGGATGTGATCCATCGAGACCTGCTGATCTTTTCACTTCATTGTTGTCAGATCTAAAACTGAAATAGTATTTGTAGGACGGCTTTGTATGATGGATCAATGTGTGTTATGTCCATACAAGTTCAATGGATCGACGTGTGTACTGGAGTGAATGGATAGAGCTGTGATCTCATTGCTCTTCTGCTGTGTTCAGGATTGTGAATGCTCCAGGTTTCAGAATTAATGCTAACGTTGATCAAATATGTTGGTACTTTACTTACAGGAATTTGCATCGTTGACAGGTCGAAACCGATCATCATATGCCTAAGATACTACCCTGTTTCAGACCATGCGTCAAACATGAACCCATCTCATGTTAAAAGAACATAAACATCGCGGTATGTTCATGGACGAAACAGAGACCCCGTAAATTGACACTTGCATAACTGAACCTCTAAGGAAAAATCATTCACGTCATATTAAACTCATCGTACATTACCAGCAAAAAGAAAAACTCGTCTTAGTAGTGGATTTCCAAGATCAGATCTTCGCCATCGGATTAAACTAATGACCATTAGTTTTTGAAAACTAATGACTATTATTTTAGATAGAAAAACTGTTGCTCATATTTTCCTTCCAGCCTTTCGCATGCTGTCCACATTTGTCTGCATATGCTGCGATCTGATTGTCTAACATGATTGGATCGCTCGTCAACAATGAACGATCTCCTACAAGCATTGTCCTATCTTTTTTTAAAAAAAAAGAAAATATGGAAGATGCTCTGCCTTTTCATTAAGTAAGAGGAAAAAACAAAGGTGAGAAACAAAAGGTCCAAGCAGTCCCACTGGTAGCTTATGACTTACGGTTTCAGATTCATCCAGACCTTATCAATTTTCACCTTTTCAATTGAAAAAAGAACTGTACTGTACTTACCAAAGAATCGTACTAATAATAAAATTGTGTGTATGTACAGACACAGCAAAACATAAGAGAACAACGATTTTAACCAGAGGACAATGACAGTGAAATTCCCGCTTCCAGCAGAGTTATTTCCTGTTTCCTTTCCTTGTCCTCACAGCAAGTTGTGAAACTGAAAGAAACGAAGTATGAAGATTCAAACAAATGATTCCTTCATTTCCATATAAAGATCATTTCCTTCACGAGTCCGTTCCCCTACTCCCCCAAATACGGATACGCCTCCATGAGCTTTAGCAATGTTATTGATTAATTCCATGATGAGTACTGTTTTACCTACTCCTGCCCCCCCCCCCCCCCCCCCCCCCCCCCCCAAATAGTCCGATTTTTCCTCCACGCCGATAAGGAGCTAAAAGATCAACCACCTTAATACCTGTTTCAAAGATAGATAATTTCGTATCTAACTCAATAAAGGCAGGCGCGGATCTATGAATAGAGAATGTTGCACTAGTATCTACAGGACCCAAATTGTCAATAGGCTCCCCAAGAACGTTAAAAATTCGTCCGAGAGTAGCTCCACCGACCGGAACACTAAGAGGAGCTCCTGTGTCAATCACTTCCATTCCTCTCATCAACCCTTCTGTAGCACTCATAGCTACAGCTCTACGGCGACCGCAGCAGCACCTACGCCTTCGACGTGGAGACGCGCGAGTTCACGTACGTCGGCGAGTGGGTCCTGCCGTTCAGAGGCCAGGCCCACTACGACGCCGAGCTGGACGTCTGGGTCGGCCTCTGCCTCTACAACGAGCAGGAAGGCGTCGGCCGCGTCTGCTGCTGCGACGTCGTCCCGCTCCCGCCCGACGACGCCGACATGCCCGCTTGGAAGCTCGGCGTGGACGCCTTGTTTGAACACGACGAGCTGCACGGCGGCGCGAAGCTCCTGTACATGGGCGACGACAGCAAGTTCTGCTTGGTCGAGCTCCGCTGCCGGGCGCCCGCGGATGGTGGTGATGACGTCGTCTACCCGCGCCCTTGCTTCCGCGACGTCAACGTCACCTCCTTCGCCCTCAAGTACGACAAGGAGGGGAATCTGCGGACTGGCCGCCGTCGTGGCCACGCGTCCATGTGGTACCAGGTCGGTCACCAAGATTGTCACCCGGCAAACGTTCGTCATCCTGTGGCATTCTGGATGTGATCCATCACCATCAGATCTAAACTCCCTTGCAAAAAAAAAAAAAAAGATCTCAACTGATAGTATTTGTGTGATGGGTTAATGTGTGTTATGTCCATACAAGTTCAATGGATCGACGTGTGTACTGGAGTGAATGGATAGAGCTGATCTCATTGGAGCTGTGATCTCATTGCTCTTCTGCTATGTTTAGGATTGTGAATGCTCCAGGTTTCCAAATAATATTGCTAATGTTCATCAAATATGTGGGTACTTTACTTACACGAATTTGCATCGTTGACAGGTTGAAACCGATCATCATATGCCTATAAGATACTAATTCGGTTCAGACCATGCGTCGAACATGAACCCGTCTCATGTTAAAAGAAAACAACATAAACACCGCTCATAAATTGCCACGTGGATAACCGAAGTTTAGCAGTGTCTTTTCTCATTCAGCTCCCAGCGTTGTTGTCCGAAGGCTAATGATGCGATGCAGGAGGTAGAAAATCAATTCAACTTCGGTGGTAGAGCAAAACTGCGGTAGAACAATTGCTTTAGATTGATGGAACAATTGCTCTAGATTGGTGCAACAATCGTTCTACATCGATGGAACATTGGATTTTCTTGACCGAACAATTTATCTGAATTGACGGAGCATTTAATTTCATCGTTTGGAACATTGGACTTGCTCAAAGATGGTGGTTTGCCAGCATCACCATGGTTTCCGACGGCGATGGCAAGGAATGGTGAAGGTCACCGGCGGTGACGCAAGAAGCGGCGAGGACTAATTGTTGTTTTTATGTGGATCAATTGTTAATGACGAATGCAACATTTTTTAGAAAATTAAATTTTTCTTTTTAAATTGATCATTTACATGTTAATCTCTGACCATGACATTGTTTTACGATCAATTCGCATATACACACTGTTTCATACCATTAGAGGCATTATAAACATTTTCACAGATTTTTCACAGCCACAACCGTTTCTACCAAACAGCAGTTTTTTCCACAATCACAGCCCAACCAAACACACTCTTGTCCTACTGGCCGTCCAATTACTGCCTTCGCGAAGTAAACGTGGAAGTCAGGGCACCAATGAACAAACGCCCGGAGCTAAAAGAAAAAAGAGAGAAAAAAACAAACGCCCGTCTAAAAAAAAAGAAAAAGAAAATCAACCCCACAAAAGAAAAGAAAATCCAATGAACAGACGCCCCTTCGCGAACCACGCCCAGCCTCGCGTGCGCGTCCCTCTCCGAACCGCGCCGCCTCGCGGCTGCTCTCCCCGCTCCGCTCCGCGCCGCCGATCCCCCGCTTCCCCCCGTTCCGCGCCGCCGGTCGCCCGCTTCCCACCGTTCCGCGCGGCTGCTCGCCTCCGCCCCCTTCCGCGCGGCTGCTCGCCTCCTCCCCCAGTATGCAAACATCTAGCCCGCGAATCGCTGTCGCCGCCGCATCCTAGCCCCCAAATCGCCGCCCCCCAAATCCCCTGCCCCACATCGCTATGGCAACCTTTCCTGGTGGAGACCAACGCGGCCGGCAGACTCCATCGGTGGAGGCCAACGCGGCCGAGCACAGCACGGAGGGCCTACCGGATTTCTTCTCCCAGGCCGACCCCGTCTCGGCGTGGTCCAGACCCTCCGGTGCCGGTGCGGACTTCTCCCAGTCCGCCATCTCCCAGGCAGAGCACTACCTACCTCCCCGAACCTCTGGCGACGACGACATCAATATGTACCTCGACCTCAACCCCCAGGAGCCTGGATTTCCCCATCTAGAAGAGCATGGATCTGCCGGCAAGTCTACCAGTTCAAGCGCACCGACAGATGGTGGTCGAACCGGCCGAGATGCCTCTGGGAAGGCCGTGGCGCCTTTCCATGGTCCTCGTAATTCCAGCTGTGGCGCAGCAAGCAGTTGCGGCCGCGGCGCAGCTAGCAATGGAGGCTGGGGCGCAGCAAACGATGGTGACCATGGATCAGAGCAGAGCGGGACTCGGCACTGAGCTCAATGAAGAATTCGCCAATGGTGGCAGCAGAGGCCCTTCTACACCGTCTGAAAAAGGTGAAGACATGGAGAAGGGCGACAATTCTATGGTAATCAGAGGCCCTCCTACATTTATGATTCTAACATGCATTCAACAATTTTGTGCACATGCTTTGGTGGATGCAACGCGGTGACTGGTAATACTAGCTGATGGATTATTAGTAAAATTGGGCCGTGCTAACAGGGCCTGATCACTTGATATTGCTAGCTGTGTGACATATATTTGGTAGCTTAAAAACCGCATAGCATAGTTCCTAAATGCAGCCCGGGCATTGATGTGCACCATGATGTAGAAGTAGGCTGTTGATCATAGTCATACACCAGAGCATGAAATGCTACTTTTTCTTTCTTTTGTTTCCCTTCTTGGTTTGAGATAGGTCCTCCGTGATATATGTCTAACTAGATAAGTTCCCTCTAATATGATGCAGAAACATCTTTATGTTTGTGTAATGCCCTTTTGTTGCTAAGTCAATTTGTGTTTCACTGAGTTTACATCTGCCGCAATCAGTGACTTCACCCTTGACTCCTGACTTGCGGTGACTTTTAATTCATGCATCTAGGATGCACATGTTAAAATTCAAGCTACTATCCCTGTTTGACATGAAGTGCGTCTTTTTAGCTGTACCATCGTGGGATATGTTTTGAGTTCAAGCCGTATTGAGATACTACTGGGCTAGTTATGATTCTGATTATTTGTTCCTTGTAAACGCTGATGTGCGTTTTTTCGGAAATAATGTTAACTGAAATGATGATTTGCTCCTTCTAAACTGCAAATTGAAACACAATGATTTGTTCGTTCTATACTGCATTCCAGTAGCTGGTTGTTCCCTCTAAGATCTGAAACAATACTGCAGATACAAATGCTAATTGCTTGCCCATTACCTTGCCCCTAACTACCTCCTTGCTGCCGCAATTCTATAATCCTGTGATAGATGAATGATACTTGTGACAAGGCAGTTTGAAGTCAGTAATACAACTATTTTATTTAATCCTGCATTTAGGAGATGAAGATCATAACATGAATGCATTTCGCGACCAAGAGTCATTGATATCTTGTACTTATGTGGACAGAGAATTATTTTTGTATGGAACGTTAACATTGTAATATCTATTCAGTACTTCATTTTATTTCCATGCATAGTTCATGTTAATTCATCATCATCATGTATTAGCGAGTAGCAGTAGAAGTAGCTGCGGGTAGCTGTTCTCCAGACAAAATAGCAGTTGTAGCCGTTCTCCAAGAGGATATAGCAGCGGGTACCAGCAGCAAAAAGCACCAGCAGCAGACGTGCGGGAAAGTGCACATGGCTGGGAGGAGCAATATGGAAACCTAGTATCATTAGCTCCTACCCATTAGCTCTGGATCCATACAGGCATGGGCTGAAGTTTAGTCAACTAAACTTTAGTCACAAGTCCCAACTAAAGTTTAGTTTTAGAGGATCCAAACAGGGCCTTAGGGTGCGTTTGGCAGCAAGAATCATTTTGTATTCTGGCAGAAACAGCCGAAGCTGCACCAAACGCCTTCAGTGCGAAACGTTCCAGGCCAAAATTGGGTGAAACATTTCCCAGGTTTTGCACTAGGCGCAAGAAGTGGCTGAAACGATGTTTCACAGTTGAAACTCTCCCATTGTTCGCTACCTCCTCTGATTTCTCTTCTATTTATGCACCTGTACCATTGCCCTCCAGATTCCCCATCCATCCCATAGCTCGATACATTGTCAGTGTACTATCTTCTCTCCCTATCCCTATCTTAAGAAGCAGCTCCTCACTCGAGGTTGAAGGGAAGGACATGAGCTATTGATTTTACATTTGCTTCGCGTGAGGTGTTCGTTTTTGAGAACGCTGGGTTGTCCTGTAAGGAGAGGTAGGGAGGGCAAATGCTTTGGGTAACATGCTAGCATGTAGCATGCCAATTCATCTTTATGTGTTTGTTTATTGGTCCTTCTAGCCTGTGAACATGAATGGAAACATCTATTTTGTCATGAGATTACATGTTATTATGCAAAGGAAAAAACAGAGTACAACCAAAGGGTATATGGGTCACTTCAATCTTTCCCCTCTCTTTAGTGAATCTGAATTCACTAAGCAAGTACATAAAGATGAATATCAATCTTTCCCCTCTCTTTAGTGAATTGTTTGCTGTATTTAACATCTGGAAGATATATATTGTGAAACTGCAGATATTGTTATTGTTTATTTAAGTTTACTAGGGTGTATGTATGCTGACTGTGCTTGATCTATATTGTTATATAGAAGCATTGTTATGTTAATTTTCAGTTGTCAGGGTTATAATACTGAATATGATCATAACTAGGACTATCTGATTTTTTATACTGTTCAAACTTTTTCTCTGTTGCAGCAGTTTGATGATGCAGACATTAAGAAACTGAAGAAATATGTTTATGAGCTGGAACTTGCTAATTCAAAGCTGAAACAGAACCTGGAAGAAGCAGAGTCTAAACTCAAGGAAATGGCCAGGTACATGAATGCGGATCCTGAAATTGAATTGGAACTTTTAAAATGCCATGACGTTTTCTTGTGCACGCACGAGTCTGGCTTTAGGAAACTTGAAGAATTGCTCTCCGAGCCAGGATCTAAAATTACTAAGGCTGTGAAAGTTCCTGGAAAGGAAGCAATTAAAGCATTGAAGCAGTTTGAGAAGGACCTCCCGCTGTACAGGCCTCCTGGGGTCAGGAATCGTAAAAAGGATAAGGAATTCAGAAGGATGACGACATTGGCAAAGATTGTAATTCTTGGCATAATCGAAGATATATACCGCCTTCACAGACACGGTCTGTCGCTTGATGGCAAATTTGATCTCAAGAACTTTTTCTGGACTGATCTCAAGAAGGTGAAGCTTGACCCTGCCCTTAAGCCAGTTGCAAGCAAAAGAGATCGAGGGCCGATGATAAATGACTATCATCAAATATACCAGATTGTATTGCAGATTTTGTTGATCCATGATGATGGACTGCCAGTTCCAGATGATCTGCAGAGACTGCTAAACCTGCTTAACAGTGAGGACCCAGTCAAGTTCCAACACATAATCCGATACAACATGTCCTTAATGAGCGAAATTGGGAAGAAATGCCATTTCATTACCCTATATGACAGACTGCGTCAACTGATCTGTGAAGAGAGAGAGAATTCTGAGAAAGTGCTGTTTGAGGGTGAGGGAGAGAAGGATTCTGAGAAAGTGCTGCTGGAGGTTGGAGGGAGAGAAAAAAGATTCTGAGAAAGTGCTGCTGAAGGGTGTGGGAGAGAAAAAGGACTCTGAGAAAGTTTTGGACTTTCTAGAAAGTCACTTGGAGAAGCATAAGGAAGCATGGTCGACTATGGCAGTGGAAAACATGCATGTTAAAGCAACCTATGATCTTCGTTTTCTAAAGAAGGGGGGGCAACCATTGACTGGAGCATTGAACCTGCTCATAGTTTGGAGAAACGCATTGTCTCATGTTCTTGAAGATTCTGTTAAAGGTGATAAAGCACTCTTCAAAGATGAAGACTTAGTTAATATTCTGGAGTCAACAGTACCGGGTGTGTTCAATGTTTTGCAGCAAGCCATGAATGAAGTTGGCCTTCTTGAGTTACCACATCTGATTAGAGCCATGAGGATGTAAAGCAAAGGTAATTTTCTAACTGCGTTTCTCCCATCTGGATGTTTTTCTCTGCTCTGTCTAGCGCAGAAATATAGACAAGTCTGGAGACTTTTGACATAACACAGATGCTGAGTAGCGTAGAATATGCTTTAGGAATCTGGTTTCGAGATGTTACAAAATAGTTATAAGATATTGGTTATCATTGGTGTTTCTGCCATTTGTTGGAGAGTATCTAGAAGGCTAGGAATAGTACTTGCTTCAGAAATACTCTCCCTTCTGACCCAACTATGTTTTGTTTATGGTCCCTTCTGAGCCAACTAATGATCTCTTCTCTTTTGCAGAAAGTGGTCGTGGACGGAGGAAAGTGGTCATAGTAGACTTCTAATTCGCCAGCACGTGGGTGCCAAGGTTGCTGCAGCTTTGGAGCTTTCCTTCCCGCATGGTCTGTTCGGGAGAAGAATTACATCCGGTGTCAGTTCGTCGCATCGATGACGGTGTGCGTGATGTGCTTTGTTTGTAGTTACCATCGTGGTGCTGAAAACTGAGTAGTTTCGTTGCTGATCTAGTACAAGCTTGTGGGTTAGCTGTGGTCTTCTCTGGCGGCTGAGCAAGATGTCACCCTGTGTTCTGTAATGGCCACGAGTGGTCAATCTCTCTGTTAACTGATGTATACTCCTGAACGGTTTGGAGCAGATCAAGACTAAGTAGTGGCACTTAACACCGTCACAAACCTTTGGAGCGAGATGCTAACGCTCAAATTGTCTGGGATTGTGTCCTAATATATTTATCTGCAATGCTGGTGAAGCTTTTCCATTTTAATCTGTCTGTGAAATCTTAAGGGCCTGTTCGTTGGCTCTAAATTTTAGATGAGAGAGAAAAAATTCTTACCATTTAGAAGTACTAAACAAAGTCTACTTACAAAACTAACTGCAAAACCCCCCATCTAATTCGCGAGACGAATCCAACGAGGGTAATTATGCGGCGATTAGAAGACAGTTACTGTAGCATCACTGTTTCAAAACATAGATTAATTAGGCTCATTAGATTCGTCTCGCGAATTAGAGGGGGGGTCGTGACATAGGTTTTGTAATTAGACTT
This sequence comes from Eragrostis nindensis, assembly GCA_012490785.1. Classification (NCBI taxonomy): domain Eukaryota; kingdom Viridiplantae; phylum Streptophyta; class Magnoliopsida; order Poales; family Poaceae; genus Eragrostis; species Eragrostis nindensis. The sequence goes on from JAAXCT010000873.1 coordinate 58,647, forward strand.
TGTTTAGTACTCCTAAATAGTAAAAACATTTTCTCTCTCATCTAAAATTAATAGGCAACGAACAGGATTAGTTGTTTGTGGCCTTCATTTATGGAGCATGTGTAGCACGAAGGGGTTGTTTCTGTTGGGATTTTGGGCTGTTATTTTGTTTCTTTCTGATTGCCTGATAGATTGCTCTGTTTCTCTCTATAGATACTGATGATGATTTTGGGCTGTTATTTTGCGCTGAATGCCCAGTTTGCATCTGTGCCCGTCCCACGATGAGATTGGGATGGATCGTGTACGATTCGTGTACTTGCTCGCCGCCTGTGCCTTTTACGCCACTGCTTCCTGATTTGGGTATACCTATCTGAGTTGGAGCTGTGCGACTAAAACAGTTTTTAGGTCCGATCCGACTTCGTTATCTATCTGAGTTGGACACGAATACGATTTCCCCAATGTGCATACCGATTCCGATCTGGGTTCTGTTAGGATGCAGTATATACATGCAAGCCAATGTGGCCTTGCAGCTTTGTGGTAGAGAGGCTAGAATTGGGGATGTCGTCGAAGTGCACTGAAATGTCGAAAGAAGGCCGGCCTTTGTGGGGCGGTACGGCGGCGCAGGAGAAGCATCTGTGCGGGCGACTTGGTCGGCGGCGACGCCACCTGCAGCCTGCAGGAGCCCCCGCTGGTCCGCCGGTCTCTTTGGGTGCTGAAACATGCTCCTAGGTTGCTGTGATATGTATAGAATGAGGTTCGTGTACGTACACCGCATGAGCAGGCTTCTTTACCAGGTAGTGAGAGTTGTGGCGCGCGATCGATCCGAATCCGATCCTACTTGGGTGTTAGCGCTCCTCCCGAATCCAAGTTTCCCAATGTGCATACGTACCGATTCCGAACTTGGTTCGGTTAGGATGGATGCAGTATATACATGCAAGCCAATGCCCTTGCAGTTTGCGGTAGAAGAGGCAAAGAATCCGGCATGTCGTGGTCGTCAACGGAATCTGAAATGTCAAAAGAAGACCACTGGCCTTTGTTGGGTCGTCGCGCGGGGGCGCAGCAGAAGCATCTGTATCTGGTGGTGGATGACTGGGAGAGAGGGTACAGCGTGCACAAGGTGAGCGCGGGCGACTTGTTCGGCGCCGGCGACGCCACCTGCAGCCTGCAGGAGCCCCCGCTGGTCCGCATCGAGGCGCAGCACTGCGCGTGGTTCTTCGCGGGCCACGGCACCCGGATCTTCGCGATGAACCCCGCCGAGTCGAGCCCCGGCATCCCCGTGTTCGACACCGCCACGCTGGGGCTCGCCGTGTGCAACGACTCGCGGACCCGCGGGGTGGTGCGCAAGCCCGTGTACGCCTCCGTCGGGGACAGCCTCCTGGCGTTCGCCTACCCTTACGTCGACGTGCTGGTCGGGCCGGCGCCGCCGCCCACCGAGCAGCTGTGGCACTGGAGCTTCAAGGACGAACCACCAGTGACGCCGCCGTTCGCGTCCAACTGCGTCAGCGGCTACGCGGTGCACCCGGACGGGCGCACCGTGTTCATGTCCGTGAGGGGGTACAGGCCCGACCCGGGCATGACGGTCCCGTTCTACGGCGACCGGAGCAGCACCTACGCCTTCGACATGGAGACGCGCGAGTTCACGTACGTCGGCGAGTGGGTCCTGCCATTCGAAGGCCAGGCCCACTACGACGCCGAGCTGGACGCATGGGTCGGCCTCTGCCTCTACAACGAGCAGGAAGGCGTCGGCCGCGTCTGCTGCTGCGACGTCGTCCCGCCCGACGCCACGGACATGACGGCTTGGAAGCTCGGCGTGGACGTCTTGTTTGAACACGACGAGCTGCACGGCGGCGCGAAGCTCCTGTACATGGGCGACGACAGCAAGTTCTGCTTGGTCGAGCTCCGCTGCCGGGCGCCCGCGGATGGTGATGAGGACGTCGTTTACCCGCGCCCTCGCTTTCGCGACGTCAACATCACCTCATTCGCTCTCAGGTACGACAAGGAAGGGAATCTGCGGACTGGCCGCCGTCGTGGTCACGCGTCCATGTGGTACCAGGTCGGTCACCAAGATTGTCACACGGCAAACGATCGTCATCCTGTGGCATTCTGGATGTGATCCATCGAGACCTGCTGATCTTTTCACTTCATTGTTGTCAGATCTAAAACTGAAATAGTATTTGTAGGACGGCTTTGTATGATGGATCAATGTGTGTTATGTCCATACAAGTTCAATGGATCGACGTGTGTACTGGAGTGAATGGATAGAGCTGTGATCTCATTGCTCTTCTGCTGTGTTCAGGATTGTGAATGCTCCAGGTTTCAGAATTAATGCTAACGTTGATCAAATATGTTGGTACTTTACTTACAGGAATTTGCATCGTTGACAGGTCGAAACCGATCATCATATGCCTAAGATACTACCCTGTTTCAGACCATGCGTCAAACATGAACCCATCTCATGTTAAAAAGAACATAAACATCGCGGTATGTTCATGGACGAAACAGAGACCCCGTAAATTGACACTTGCATAACTGAACCTCTAAGGAAAAATCATTCACGTCATATTAAACTCATCGTACATTACCAGCAAAAAGAAAAACTCGTCTTAGTAGTGGATTTCCAAGATCAGATCTTCGCCATCGGATTAAACTAATGACCATTAGTTTTTGAAAACTAATGACTATTATTTTAGATAGAAAAACTGTTGCTCATATTTTCCTTCCAGCCTTTCGCATGCTGTCCACATTTGTCTGCATATGCTGCGATCTGATTGTCTAACATGATTGGATCGCTCGTCAACAATGAACGATCTCCTACAAGCATTGTCCTATCTTTTTAAAAAAAAAAGAAAATATGGAAGATGCTCTGCCTTTTCATTAAGTAAGAGGAAAAAACAAAGGTGAGAAACAAAAGGTCCAAGCAGTCCCACTGGTAGCTTATGACTTACGGTTTCAGATTCATCCAGACCTTATCAATTTTCACCTTTTCAATTGAAAAAAGAACTGTACTGTACTTACCAAAGAATCGTACTAATAATAAAATTGTGTGTATGTACAGACACAGCAAAACATAAGAGAACAACGATTTTAACCAGAGGACAATGACAGTGAAATTCCCGCTTCCAGCAGAGTTATTTCCTGTTTCCTTTCCTTGTCCTCACAGCAAGTTGTGAAACTGAAAGAAACGAAGTATGAAGATTCAAACAAATGATTCCTTCATTTCCATATAAAGATCATTTCCTTCACGAGTCCGTTCCCCTACTCCCCCAAATACGGATACGCCTCCATGAGCTTTAGCAATGTTATTGATTAATTCCATGATGAGTACTGTTTTACCTACTCCTGCCCCCCCCCCCCCCCCCCCCCCCCCCCCCCAAATAGTCCGATTTTTCCTCCACGCCGATAAGGAGCTAAAAGATCAACCACCTTAATACCTGTTTCAAAGATAGATAATTTCGTATCTAACTCAATAAAGGCAGGCGCGGATCTATGAATAGAGAATGTTGCACTAGTATCTACAGGACCCAAATTGTCAATAGGCTCCCCAAGAACGTTAAAAATTCGTCCGAGAGTAGCTCCACCGACCGGAACACTAAGAGGAGCTCCTGTGTCAATCACTTCCATTCCTCTCATCAACCCGTCTGTAGCACTCATAGCTACAGCTCTAACTCGATTATTTCCTAATAATTGTTGTACCTCACAAGTCACATTAATTTGCTTATCGGCAGTGTCCCGGCTCTTAACTATCAAAGCGTTATAAATATAAGGCAACTTGCCTGGGGGAAAAGTGATATCCAGCACGGGTCCAATAATTTGATCAATACGCCCTGCACTTTTTTCTTCAATTGTGGAAACCCCGGGACGCGAAGTAGTAGGATTGGTTCTCATAATTATCACATAATTATCAAAAAAAAGGAATTTGTCGAAATTTTTCGTTTTTTTTCTTGTTGAATAATGCCAAATCAAAAAAATATCCCAAAATCCAAAAGTGAAAAGGAAATGAATTAGTTAATTCAATAAAAAAGAAAAGGGGGCTAGCACTTGATTTCGTTGCCTAAGCGAATCCCATTCACTCATTTACTCATAGAATGAGTCCGTTGGAAAGTTCAATCAATCTTTTTTTTTCATAGACATTTTTCCTTTTGTCAAGGATCTTTGCCTACTCTACTTTCCTGTCTAGGACTTCGATATACAAAATATATACTACTGTGAAGCATGGATTGCTGTCAACAGAGAATTTTCTTAGTATTTAGGTATTTAGATTCAAAATAAGAAAGGGGCCTATTAAGATAAGAACGTATAAAATTGTAAAATAAGGATTAAGGGATTGGTTTGGGTTGCGCTATATCTATTAAAGAGTATACAATAATGATGGATTTGGTGAATCAAATCTATGGTTTAATAATGAACCATGTTAACTTACCATAACAACAACTCAATTCCTATCGAATTCCTATAGGATAGAACGGACACAGGGTGTACCCATTATATATGAATGAAACATATTCATTAACTTAAGCATACTCCCTTTTTTATTTAATGAGTTGATATTAATTGAATATCTTTTTTTTAAGATTTTTCCAAAGCTTTAATTTACGCTTAATCTATATCGAGTAGACCCTGTCGTTGTGAGAATTCTTAATTCATGAGTTGTAGGGAGGGACTTATGTCACCACAAACAGAAACTAAAGCAGGTGTTGGATTTCAAGCTGGTGTTAAAGATTATAAATTGACTTACTACACCCCGGAATACGAAACCAAGGATACTGGTATCTTAGCAGCATTCCGAGTAACTCCTCATCCCGGGGTTCCGCCTGAAGAAGCAGGGGCTGCAGTGGCTGCGGAATCTTCTACTGGTACATGGACAACTGTTTGGACTGATGGACTTACCAGTCTTGATCGTTACAAAGGACGATGCTATCACATCGAACCCGTTCCTGGGGAAGAGGATCAATATATCTGTTATGTAGCTTATCCATTAGATCTATTTGAAGAGGGTTCTGTTACTAACATGTTTACTTCCATTGTGGGTAACGTATTTGGTTTCAAAGCCCTACGTGCTCTACGTTTGGAGGATCTACGAATTCCTCCTGCTTATGCAAAAACTTTCTATGGTCCGCCTCATGGTATCCAAGTTGAAAGGGATAAGTTGAACAAGTATGATCGTCCTTTATTGGGATGTACTATTAAACCAAAATTGGGATTATCCGCAAAAAATTACGGTAGAGCATGTTATGAGTGTCTACGCGGTGGACTTGATTTTACCAAAGATGATGAAAACGTAAACTCACAACTATTTATGCGCTGGAGAGACCGTTTTGTATTTGTTGCCGAAGCAATTTATAAAGCACAAGCAGAAACTGGCGAAATCAAGGGGCATTACTTGAATGCGACTGCAGGTACAAGCGAAGAAATGATTAAGAGAGCTGTATTTACGAGGGAATTAGGGGTTCCGATTATAATGCATGACTACTTAACTGGAGGATTCACCGCAAATACTAGTTTGTCTAATTATTGCCGCGACAACGGCCTACTTCTTCACATTCACCGAGCAATGCATGCAGTTATTGATAGACAGAAAAATCATGGTATGCATTTCCGTGTTTTAGCTAAAGCATTGCGTATGTCTGGGGGAGATCATATCCACTCCGGTACAGTAGTAGGTAAGTTAGAAGGGGAACGCGAAATGACTTTAGGTTTTGTTGATTTATTGCGCGATGATTATATTGAAAAAGATCGTTCTCGCGGTATCTTTTTCACCCAGGACTGGGTATCCATGCCAGGTGTTATACCGGTGGCTTCAGGGGGTATTCATGTTTGGCATATGCCAGCTCTGACCGAAATCTTTGGAGACGATTCCGTATTACAATTTGGTGGAGGAACTTTAGGACATCCTTGGGGGAATGCACCAGGTGCAGCAGCTAATAGGGTGGCTTTAGAAGCCTGTGTACAAGCTCGTAACGAAGGGCGCGATCTTGCTCGTGAAGGTAATGAAATTATCCGAGCAGCTTGCAAATGGAGTCCTGAACTAGCTGCAGCTTGTGAAGTATGGAAAGCGATCAAATTCGACTTCAAGCCGGTAGATACCATCGATTAAGTAGATAAAACTAGATATAAAGATAAAGAAGGTCTAAATAAAAAAAGCGAAATAGAAAGAGAAAAAATCAGTTACGAAATGCAGTAATTCTTCTTTAATCTTCTAATTGATTGCAATTAAATTCGGCTCGATCTTTTTTTTTGTAAAAAAGATCGAGCCGAATTTAAATATATCTTGATACGATCATGAGACTTGACAAATCGAGATTCTTCTATTCTATATATCTAGAATATAGAAAGGTATAATACAATAAACAAATACAAATCAAAATATAGTATTATCATACGATAATGGAATCAAATACGCAGTATTTACAGAAAAGAGTCTTCGTTTATTGGGAAAGAATCAATATACTTTTAATGTCGAATCGGGATTCACTAAGACAGAAATAAAGCATTGGGTCGAGCTCTTCTTTGGTGTTAAGGTAGTAGCTGTGAATAGCCATCGACTACCCGGAAAGGGTAGAAGAATGGGACCTATTCTGAGACATACAATGCATTACAGACGTATGATCATTACCCTTCAACTGGATATTCTATTCCACTTCTACTTTTTAAATTCAAGGGTATTCTGAAAGAGGTATTTCTTTCATTTTATCGCTTTCTTTTGAATCCAATTTCAAGTTGGATTAGAAAGATAGAAAGGACATGAGAATGGAAAAAGAAAAATTTAATTATCCATTCCATTCATTTTTTTATAGATATAGAATACTAAAGAATGCTAACTAAAGTATTCTATAAAAAATCTTTATTTTGTAAACTCAAAAATACACTAGTCAATATTCCTTATAACGGTTCACTTTAAGCAACTGACGGTCAGTCGCTAAAAGCGCCTTTACCGACCCTCCGTAGGTCGGTAAAGACCTTTACCGACCTATAGGATTGGTCGGTATAACTGGCGTCGGTAAAACTGGCCATGGGGAGAGCATGAGATTGGGGAGGGGAGACGAAGTGGCGGCTAAGTTCAGATGGAGGGGGTGGCCGACAGAGGGCAGATAGAGGCTAGGGTTACTCTTGCTGGGCCTTGGGCCTTCGTTTTACTTTTACCGACCATTGTTCCGACGTTTAAGTCTGGAATTGCCGACCCATCCTTGGATACTATACATAAAATCTTTTACCGACCGACCATGCATTGCTTAAACAACAATTACCGACCTATGGTGAGTTGGGAACTTTCGCCAACTAACTAGAGGTCGGGAAAGGTCCACTTTTACCGACTCACGTGGGTCGGGAATTCAGTGCTGTGGTGTAGTGAATACAATAGTCAATATTCCTTATAATAGATATACTTAATTATATCTTAAGAATCTTAAGATATATTTTGAATAGATAGAAATAGTAAATTGGAATTGAAACACTTATTCTATGACAGATTTAAACTTACCCTCTATTTTCGTGCCTTTAGTAGGCTTAGTATTTCCGGCAATTGCAATGGCTTCTTTATTTCTTTATGTGCAGAAAAATAAGATTGTCTAGAACCGACGGGGCCTAATTTGCTCAATGTATTTCCAGGATCATAATACAGATATTTTTTAGCGTAAGTAATTTTTTAGCGTAAGTAATATATCAATATGATAGGGTATGTAGCTCTTTCTACACACAAATGAAAAACGTCTATGGATGCAGATATAGGCTACGAGCATAAATGCATACATATGCGTAGCCAAGTAATTATAACATAAACGTCTCTGTTGTGATTTGTCTTTTTTTTATTTTTCAATGTACAAATTAAATTTGAAGCTCAAATTTTGTTTGATGGTATAATTTGCACAGCAACCTATGTTAAGTAATTATAACATATTTTTTGGAGAGTAAAATGGACTTATATTTTTCGACGCCGAGCTGGACGCCTGGGTCGAGCTCTGCCTCTACAAGACTACAACGAGCAGGAAGGCGTCGGCAGCGTCTGCTGCTGCGAGTTGCGAAGCTCCTGTACGTGGGCGACGACAGCAAAGTTCTGCTTGGTCGAGCTCCGCTGCCAGGCGCCCGCGGATGATGATGAGGACGTTGTTTTCCCGCGCCCTGGCTTTCGTGACGTCAACATCACCTCCTTCGCCATTCGCAAAAAAAAAATAAAAAAAAAAAATCACCTCCTTCGCCCTCAAGGACGACAAGGACGGGAATCTGCGGACTGGCCGCCGTCTTGGTCAGGCGTCCATGTGGTACCAGGTCGGTCACCAAGAACTGTCACCCGGCAAACGATCGTCATCCTGTGGCATTCTGGATGTGATGATCCATCGAGACCTATGTGATCCATCAGACCTGTTTTCACTTCATTGTTGTCAGATCTAAATCGAAATAGTATTTGTAGGATGGCTTTTTATGATGGATCCATGTGTGTTATGTCCATACAAGTTCAATGGATCGGCGTGTGTACTGGAGTGAATGGATAGAGCTGATCTCATTGGACCTATGATCTCACTGAACGGGGAACCAAACGTGTTACTTCATCAGTCCCCCCAAAGTAAGAGCATCACCAACAGACTAGCCAGAAGAATTTCTAAATTTCCTGATTTTAGCCATTATCTAAAATAGAATGCCTCCTAAATTGGTTGAGGAAACCAACAGGTTATCTAAACAAATCGCCATTTTATTTTCAAACTCGCCACGTCAGAACGCTGCTGCCTTAGTTTTCCTCCTGCCACCGATCACCCGTACGCCTCGATCTATTCTGGCAGGTGCCGTCGGCCACAGCCGCCGCTTGCGTCTTGCATAGGCACGACACGCTGATCTGGACAAGGTCCTGCCGTCCGGACGAGCCCTTCGACACCCTTCGCAGGCGAGCGCGAAGTTGTCCGTCAGCTGCTCCTGTCCGTCGCGGCGCGGTGAAGGTAACGAAGGCTTCAGTGTCCAGGGCCTCTTGTGCAGGGAATGATCAACGCGGACGATCAACTTGTGAATGGCTTCACCGTTCCAGTGTTTCATTTGCTGCCGTGGATTCTGAAGATAAGTTACACCCAGGTGTGGGAAGGAGACCTCCGCGAAGCCAAGCGCGGGAGAGACGCGGGAACACGCTTGCATGTGCGGGATCCAGCCGCAAAAGCAACGATGGCGAGCGAGGGCCGCTCGCCAAGCCTGGCTAGCGAGAATCGCGGAATTGAAGAGAAGCTATTTTCGCGATCCAATTAGAGAGTCTGTTGGAACGCTGCTTTTGAGAGAAATGGCCAAATTTAGAGAAAACTAATGCTTTGGCGAGGCTGTTGGTGATGCTCTAACATGTGCGTGTAACTTCCCTGAACTAATTAAAAGAACACACCACGAACATCTTGCAAAATCACCCTACAAATCCCACAAACTCTGATCGAGCTGAGGATTTACTTCAGAGGGAGCAGAGAGGACATCGCACTAGCCTGTTGGCGTTGCACTTGGGGCAGCGCCGGAAGCCGCCCGCCTCCTCGAGGAACACCTTGCAGCTGCCGGAGCACTCCTGGCACGGCACGAACCGCACGCCACCGCAGCCGGCGCAGGCCTGCTCCAGCGGGGCCGCCATCTTGCAGGCCTCCAGCGCGCCGGACAGCTCCCCGCTCGCGTGCTTCCGGCGGATCTCCTCGGCGCCGCCCAGGTGCTTGCCGTCCGCGAACGCCTGCGGCAGACTTAGCCTGCCCGGCGCGCCGAGCATGGCGCGGAGCTCGTCCTTGAAGCCCTCGTGCATCCACAGGTCGCGCTCGTCGACGCGCACGCCGTAGCCCTGGAGGATGGACTTGGTGGATCGGCAGTCCTCGTACGTCTCGGGGATGCCGCGGAGACTGGTCACGTACAGCACCACCACCTTCCGAGCGCTATCCGGCGCCGAGGGCGGGGGCGGGGGCGGGGGAGAAGGCGTCTGCGGTGGCGCCATCATCTTGGCGTCGACCCGCTGCTGGAACGCGCTCACCGGCCGCGCGCGCATGATGCTGTCGCGCTTAACGTCGATCCGCTCGCTCGCCGGCCGCGTACGCATGACGCTGTCGCGCTTCACGCCGATCCGCTCGCTCGCCGGCCGCGCGCGCGTGATGCCGGGGAACTTGTCGCGCTTCATCTTGACGCCCACCTCCTCGTCGCCCGGCCCGTCACGCTTCTTGGCGCCCTCCTCCTCGTCAAGTGCCTCTCGGGTCTTCGGAGCTTGGCTACAGAGAGCACGTTCGCTGCTTGAACGGCTCGCCACAAAGGCCGCTTCAGCGTTCAGGACCACCTCCCTGCTCAGGTCCTCGGGCCAGCTAGCCCGTCGGACCAGAAAGAGAGGCCGCTTCGTCCCTGTTTGCTTCGCGGAGTTGTTGCGCCGCAACTCCATCGTCTTCGGTCTCAACGCCGCTGTCGTCGTCGGCCGTGCTGGGCGCTCCTTGCTCGCGTCACCGGCGGCTGACGCCGCCCGCTGCCTCCCGACTTCCAGGCTGGTCCCGCCCGTGGTGGTGGACGACGAGGAGAAGCTCCTGATGCGCGCGTGCTTCTTCCTCGGAGCACCCGAACTCCTTTTCTTGTCGTCGTCGGTCCGCTCGGTCTTCCTCTGCACGTGGCACACAGCGACCCCAGTTAAGTTCAACTTTGAAACAAGACTACGCGGTCGTCTCTCGAATGAAAAATTCATCATGCTTGTGAGAAAAAAAAAGGTATCAAAGAGTCAAAAGTTAATCAACTGAACACCATTTTGGTAGATAAGCAAATCTAAGAAAAAGGAAAAATATGAATGTCATGGAAGGAAGGACCATGGACAATTGGATATATTGGAAGGAAGAAGACCATCAAAGTGAAAAAAAAAAGAAAAAGAAAAAGGAGAAGAGCATATATCATATCCAATCCCTCCCTCTAGCTTCCAAGTTCTAAAACATGATGAAAATGTCAAAAAGGCCCAGCTGTTTAAGAACGAAACCCAAGGAAATGGCAACGTGTCGTGAACAACAACACGCAAATAAAGAATAAATTGGATCGACGGCGCAACAACTTGTGAGGAGGGTGTATTTTAAACATATAACTTGAAAACTGCTCACTCGCGCCGCTTCTGTTGCGCCGCCTGTCGCCTTTCCACAGTCGATGGACTCCTTGCCGACACTGGCGCTGTCGGTGAAGCAGGCGGCGAGCTTGGCGAGTTCACGCCACCGGCACGCCTCGCTCTCCTTCTCCTTGAGCTTCCTCTCCAGCTCCGCGATGCGCGCCTCGTGTAGCCTTCGCTCTTTGTCGCCGTCGTGGTCTGTCGCTCCGTCGGACGCGCTGGGGCAGCCGCCGTTGCAGCTGCGCACGACCGCCCTGGCGTCCATCATCAGCCGCTCCATCTGAGCAAGCAGCAGCACCAGGCTCGCCGGCAGCGCGTCGTACGCTACGGGCGCCTTCTTCCCTGCACGACAGAAATGCCACCACGGTCATTCAACACCAACGGTAGCTAAGCTCCGATCCCATGGACACACGCACGTACCTGACACTGACAGCGAACTATGCGGCGACTCGCGAGGCTCTGCTCGGCTGTCCACGACCTTCGGCACGGCCTCGCCCTTTGCGGCGGCGGCAGAGTCCTCCTTAGCCGCGCCGCTGGAGCAGTAGCAGGGAAGATGCAAAGCGAACAGTGTCGCCACGGTCACGAGGGCCCGGACGGTGTTCGTGAACGCAGCGGAGGCCCAGGTCCGGAGGGCGCCGACGGTGCGAGCCATTGTTAATTTGTTATGGCGTGGACTGGAGGAATGCTTCTGGAGGATTCGTAGGGTTTTGGTACAGTATTTATAAGTGGGAGATGATGCTGGTTTTTCTTTTCTATAGCAAAAAACCTCTCCGTTTTTGCTACAGAAACCTCTCTCCGTCGACCCAGCTTGCCTCCCTTTTCTTTAGTTTTTCCTTCCTCGCCAAGCTGAAAATTGTCAAGAATCGATTTCCTTCAGAAATGTCCAGTCCAATCAACTTCTTGTTCCATCCGCACGCCCTGATACTAAAATCATTGAGAAAGCAAAAAAGGAAATCACGATTGTACTAGTTACCCACAGTTCTTGATCAGTTTTACTGTCTAAAATAATGACAATTAGTTCCAAAACAAATGGCCATTAGTTTAAGATAGTTTTAATTGCACCAGATATTAAGGATTTGCGGTGGCGGCGAAAATTGGGATTTGCAACGGCGAAATGACGAGAGACGAACCCTAACCTTATAAAATCAATAATAATGAATAAATTATTTACTAGATTAATAAACATTATGAATTAGTCAAATTACTAATTTTATTTTATTTATGGATCGTATCAAATTACTGGCCGTTAGTTTTCAGGGACTATTGGTCATTATGTTGGACGGTAAAACTGCTCCAGTTCTATCGTGCCACGAGAGATTGTCTGATATGTCAGCATGTGTGCACGTCCTAAAGAAACGGAAAAATTTCAGGAGCATATTACAAGGAATACAAGATGACAATGGTGACGAAATTTTCCGGTTTACAAATGGGGAAACGATTTTGGAAACATGGAAACAAACATTGAAATGAAAAAGGTAAAAATGAAAACGACAGAGAGAATTTTCGATCGAATGAACCGTATATTGACCTCTAAAATTTCCATCCAAAATAACGACGATTGTTTCGTGACCTTTCCTTTACCCAAGCAGCCCAAACAGCAAGTCAGCAAGCCCAACTCCCTCATGTGGAAGTGAAGTACTGGCATCTTTTTTTTTTTGGAGCAAATGAAGTACTGGCATCTGTGCTTCTTTCCTTCAAATGTCTTTGGGCTAGTTTCTCAAAAAAAAATGTCTTTGGGCTTCGCAAAGGTTTTACCGAGGATCAAAGTTTCCGTATCTACAGTGCTTTCGTCATTTCTTTCTTGCTGCTTGTGGGGACGGGTTGGGAGCGAAAGAAAGCACCATGCGGAAGTTTGCCATTGCATTTAGGTGATATATAACGATCAAATATTCTGGATCCTCTATGGACTGCACACTTTGTAAGGTTCACACAGTGATCTTTGGCTTATGTTTTCATTCAAATGTGTTGCCTCTTGTTGTAGCAATGATTGGCTTTAATTTCTTGTTTCTTTTGTTTTCACTCTAAAGTGATCCATCTTTCTAACATGATTGGATCGCTCGTCAACAATGAACGATCTCCTACAAGCAGTGTTAGCCATTCGAACAATGCATTGTCCTATCTTCTTTGTGAATCTCGGTAGTTGTGACTTACGGTTTGAGATTCATCCAGACCTTATCAATGTTCACCTTTTTAATCGAAAAAAGAACTGTACTGTACTTACACTAGCCACCCTTGGAAAGAATCGTACTAATAATAAAATTGTGTTTATTTAGTATTTACAGACACAGGCAAAGCATAAAGAGAACAACGATTTTAACAAGAGGACAACGACAGAAAAATTCCCACTTCCAGCAGAGTTATTTCCTGTTTTTCCTTGTCTTCACAGCAAGTTGTGAAACTGAAAGAAACCAAGACCTAACGGAGTATGAAGATTCAAACAAATGGTTCGTTTTTGTTCTACAAAAGGTATAATTAGAAAGAAAAAGAATACAAACTGTGTCTAGACATGAAGAATCTGTACACATTGCTGAAGAAACAGGGAACCTAGCTGCTAATTGGTTTTCAGAGCAACGGATTTGCAGATAGGGCACCAGTTCTTCTGCCGTAGCCAGTGTTGTATGCAGGAGATGTGGTAGTAGTGTTTGCACGCCATCTTACCCACCTCCTCGCCGGCTACGTACTCCTCCTGAAAAATATAACAGACGTCAACAGAAAATTTAGTATGATGCTGCAGTTCTCTGAGTAACAATCTGATGCAAATGAACTTGCCTGGCATATGCTGCACTTTCTGTCACTGTCTTCATGAAAGCTTGAAGTCGTGGGTATGTAGATGCTCCTGTTTAGGCACTTGGATAATGCATCTTCTGAAAGGCCAGTATTTACAGTGCCAATTCTGTCTCCCAAGGCTAGCAACTCCTGCAATGCAAAAGGGTCGCAAATTATCAAGCAACTGAAGAACAAAGGAAATCAGCTAATGACACCTTCAGAGCAAAGGACCAGACATACTTCGTAAGACATGCCATCAATGTCCATCCTCATACCTCTATGCCGATCATTGAATATGAAGTAATTCTCAAGCTGCAAGGCAAGGTAAATGTAATTATATGATTCAGAGGCTCCATACGATTTTAGGAAGGGCACTAACTGAATCGCTCACCTCTTCAGTTCCTCCCATATCAAAGCGCCAGTAACCATTTGAGTCCTCGATGCTGTCCTCCAAAGACGAAAGCGCTCCCTGAAGGCCACTTCTGTACCTCGCCATGAATCCAGACAGAAATCCTTCAGCAGGCTCACGGTCTCTTGTAATCTGCTCAGCTAGCAACAGTTCCTCATCACTCCTCTCCGAATTCCTCCTAGGATCTCGAGTGGAATTTCTCTGCACTCTGTCAGCCCCTGCACTTGGACCTTCATCTGCTTTTCTTATCCGTGAAGCTGCCCGACGCGATGGCCTTGAGATGGACCGACTACTAGGAGAGGAGCTGGCACTGACTCCATTTGATGATGATGATGATGATGGGCTGTTCTCTCTTGTCAATGATCGCTTTCTTGATGCATTGACCCTCTCCTTTAGCCGAGCGAGAAGGTCACGCCCAGGAGTATCTCTTGATCTGTTGCCAGTTTCGCTACCGGAGCTTCCGGCATCCCGGCTGATGCTGTCTGAAGCACTGCTTTCTTGAGGTTGTGGAGGCTTTCTGCTGGGATTCTTTAAAATTTGTGGCCTCCGTGGGGTAGCCGGTGTCGATTCAGTAGGCACTGCTGCCCTGTGCGGTTCCTTGCCTTTGCCTTTGTCAACTGAATGCCGACTGCTGCGGCCGTGGCGCGAGCAGCAATTGTTTGCCTTGTGGCGTGAACTTTCTTCTCTGAAGAGAAGAATTGAGCCACCCTTGGTGAAGAGAAGGCCGCCAACTGTTCGTCGTCCCATGTGTTCATCCATGTTATACAATCACCTAAAAAGTTGGAAGAATTCAGATAACAGGTACACACAACCAGGTCATGATGAACTTATGCAGTGAACGTGCTTTGGACACAAAAGGTCACCAATTGTGGTAACAGGCAATATGTTGGAGTTGGAATCAACAGAGCTATTTATTCAGTGGTCCTGCCAGGCCTAGACATCAAACTATATTTTCTCTCCATTTATATTTTTCTGATAAAGGGAATTCTATTTCATTCTCTTATTTATATAAAAAGAAGTTAACTTCAGTTTGTAAAAGGCATGCATAAGAAATATTTTTTTTTCGAAAGACCATGCATAAGAACTAATCACCATGGGCTGCATAGGATTAAAGGAGCCATATCCTCGGATATAGTTCGGATCCTTCGGTACCGATTACTTAGTCTAGTTGCATATGCTCCTGCTCATAAAACAACCTTCTTTTTATGTCAACCAAATGAAGTTGGCACTTCCGTTCCTGCCTGAAACCATTGCCTACTCTGAAAGGTCAGTTTGCTGATACCAACTCTAGCACGGCACAGCACAGTACAGTATCAAAACCGAAGGGTGTACTGATTTTGCTTTTCAAGGATAAGAGGGAATCAGAGGCAGTTGACAGTTGACACATACGGATCCTATACGACACTAGTACATGCATAGTTCAATCACACGGTGTATCTACGGCATGTTCCAGAATATAATAAACGAATAGAAAAATTCATGGCTTTCGGGCCATCGAAGGAATCGGAACATGCAGTGGAAAACGCAAAGTTTTCGTGTATTAATGGGAAACGTATAGACTTCAATAAAAAAAAAGTGAAAGAACTTTGAGGGTGAACAAATAAAAAATAAATTAATGTTCGAAAATAAAAGAAACTGGATTGCAGAGGGCCGAGAAATCAGAAATCAGATCGCACAGGCAAAATCGCGGGACATAAGGATCGACCAGTAGCGGTATGACTGCTTCCGATTTTCGTAACCATATGCTTCATGAAACTCGCAGGAAGAAATACTGAAGAACACGACGAGGAAAGATAAACAAAACCTGAAATCGCCTTCTTCCGCCACCGTGAATCAAACAGGCGAACCACAGACTCACAGAGAGACACAAACAAAAGCCAATCCAAACGCAAGGGGAACAGGAAGATACACAGAAACAACTGAAACGAACATGACATCCGAACAGACCGAGGAAAGAGGAAGGAAGAAGATGAGCGAGCAAGACCAACCTTCCCTTCTTGTTCCAGCCTCTCCTCTGTCCGGGAACAGAATCACCTCCAATGGAACAGGCTGATGCAGCAGCGACCGGATCAACCTCCAGAACGAAAGAGAGAAACAAAAGAGGGATAAGAAGAAGTCAGAAGCGATGGAGTTGTTATATACGCATGGCCAAGAAACCACACGCGAAGCTTAATCGGGGAAGAAACAGAGAGGGGAGACGATGCTGGCGTGGCCGGCAGGAGGGGACGGGCGCGGGGCCCACGGAGCAGATCGGATCGGGGCCGTCCGATGACGCGCGAGTGTAGGATCGGACGGGAAGCGGGAGAGATGGGCGGCACGGGGCCCGCTCAAAGGAAGCCTCCGAACCGCCCCCACCACCGAATTTCCTGCCCGATAATGTGCCGCCCGTACTTGCGCCTAGTCGAGTGAGTGGACCGGCCAAGGGGCTGGCAGGTGGGGCCTCCTGATGCCGGCGCTTTTCTTTACTTTTTTTTCCCTTCGATGGATTTTGTTGTCTGTTTTTCCTGAAGCAGTGTCAGTGTTTTCTGGTCCTTTTTGGTGCACAGATATACTTATTAGGCACTTTGTCGTTATTGCTACTTAAATCGACTTTCTGCCTCGATTAATTAGATGACAAGCATACACGAAACATCAAACGGAAATTTATGAAGATTTTTCTAGGAGGGAAAATAGTACAATACTATTGTTAAGAAAGTCAGTTCATGATGCAAAGTGTTCTTTCTTAGTGAACTTTCTTCCACACATCTTTTAAATATAACTGCGCTGTACGAAATGACATAAAAAACGTGCAGCACAAGAGATACGTGGATCATCCCTTCCCTTGATATGTTCAAATTTGGTTGGTGTGCCATGTTGTAAAGTGAGAAATCGTTGGCCAAGTACTTACTTTTTGTGGTGCGATCATCAGGGTGATTGGTTATTTCTAGGACGACCTGTACGCCGAGCTGTTGGATTACCAACTTGGTTCATGCTGTAAAGTGTTTCATGCATACTTAACTGTACACAAGTACTTGGCTTTTGCACTCATTTCTTCTCGCGCGTCTACCTTTTGCATCTCCTTAAACCATGAGCTTAATTTGCGTTTTTCATAAATCGGCTGGAGAGGCCATACACATGGCCCGTCTAGTCAATTCGTAATTTAACATTTGCAGCAGCGATCCACGTCATTTCGATGCACACGTCACGCTCAAGGTCAGGAATTGACCAAAAGCCCATAATAACTTATCCTCGAAATATTCTAGGCGCACAAGAGATAGAGGCACAAATTCTTCCTGTAAATGCTTGATAATATTTTTTGAAGCGATGACATCTCGTCGTTGTGCGAGACGGCAATCGCTAGAAATTGCTCGGATAGGGGACGGGGAAAAGGAGGTTGCTTTTTTATATCATCTAGTCTAGTTCGTGGTTCACGACATGCTCTGACTTATACGGCACAAATTCGTCCAGAAATCATTTTCAATACCAGTGAGCAGACGTGGCTCCTGTAGATGATTCCGTAAGGTGTACACATGTACTCCCAATCTTCCATGCATATCTGAAATTACTATTCATGTTATTTCTTTTTTAAAAAGATATCTCCTGTGACTGTGTCTAAATATAGAGTCAAGATCATGAAGATAATATCATCGTATATATCATTCACGATTTACTATGATCCAAAAATAGTAATTTGATGCATAAAATAAACCATAATATATGTTGAAGGCTGGTCAACACATCGCTAATATTTCAGCAGATAGAGTGTGCAAGTACTACATGGATGACACGATTCTTCACTTTATCTTTTGTTCAGTGTAAGTTACTTTTAAAGGCTAAACGGTGTGATTTTGTGTGTGGCCGGCTTGGGGTTGGAGTTGAACTGACTGAACCGTGCCACTAGCAGTGCGATGATGACGGAGCAGGCCGGCAAGAAAGGCAGCAGGCCAGCCGCCAGCCAAAAGGAACCGGCAGTTGACGCGTACGGGGGTTGCTGGCCGCTGCTGCTAGCACTGGGCACAAAACCCGTTACCCGAATCCCGAACCCGAGAAACCCGACCCCGAACCCGAGAAACCCGAAAACCGGTGCCCGATATGTATTTTCGGATTTAAAGTCTGGAAACCCGAATTTATTTCGGGTTAATCGGGTTTGTATCTCCGGTACCCAAATTTCCCGAACAACCCGAAATTTTAGCAGCCCATGTTATCTACAACAAATTTCAGCCCAGCCCATACAGCAGCCCACCAAGGTCACGCACAGCAGAGCCTTGTATCGTACCCTAGTAATCCTAGCCGCCGCCCCTGCGTTGTATCGATGCAGCCGCTGCTACTCGTTGCTTCCGCATCCTGCCCGCGCCGCTCCAACTCAGGCCTCCTTCCCTGCCAGCGCCGCCCAGGATGGGAAGCCGTTGCGCCCGACCAGCGGCACGGAGCGCCCCGACGCCACGACGTCCCGCCGTTCGGCCACGCAGCGACCAGCGGCCCGGTGCCCCGCCCAAACCCGGCGCCCCAATGCCCCAGCAGTCGCATGTCGTCGTCAAGAGCCTCTGCGCATCGAGAGCACTCCGCAAGACCATTTGAACTTGAAGCATTGCGGCAACAATGAACAAATCATGCCATATAAATCTGCCAGTGAACTCTCTTTGCTGAAGGTTGCGCTCAATCCGGGTAAATTTGGGTTACCCGAAACCCGAACCCGAACTTTCGGGTACCCGAAATGTCGGGTCCTTAATTTTGTAGCCTCATTTCGGGTGTTGATTTTGAAAACCCGAACTTTAAAAAACCCGAAGAACCCGACCCGAAGTTTTCGGGTAACCCGAATGCCCACTCCTAGCTGCTGCCCTAATTTAACGTACTCATGCTTTGCTTTTCTTGTTGATTTGCTTTCGGGCATCCGGTTGACAACGAACAGCAAGCACATAAATGGCATGAGAATCCGGCAACATGCATATGAACCAATAACCAAGTTAGTAAACACTAAACATGTATGGCAAATGGCATTCAGAGGTCAAATGAATGAGGAACATAAGCAAATCATAGCTACGAATATGCAAATTATTGTGAGGCCATTGCATATATGCAGGTATGTTGCATAAGAGACCGTTGAACTATGCAGTGGCCTGACGGCCTGCAACAGTTTGTTCGGTATCAGTCATTGCCTCTGAACAATCCCAACAAGATTGGCGCATGAGCTTCATCAAAACGACCTTTTGTCGTCTGCATTTGTTGAGTTAGGCGACGGATGCTGACATCGATCGGCGTATATGCGCACACGATCCAACGCTGCAACAGAAAACTGTGAGGACACGAATAGAGAACATTCTACTGGCTCTTTTGACTTCTCTATGTTCGATCTTGTTGTTCTTCATTTCTGATAAACTTTACCAGGATTGACTGTATTTTACTTCCTCACCGTTGAGACCGATATTTTTGGAAATTTCACTCGCACTCCACACACACACATGCATCATGGCATCCATGACTCTGAAAGCTTATGCCTCACTTTTCGCGACCCCTTTTTGTGAGCATGATTACAGGGGGAATCAAGCGAGCAAGCTACAAAATTATACAACTTTGGAGCCTTTTTTATGTTCTCTGTTATAGACAGAGCCGCACACATCGGGAACCCTTTGTCCTTGCTTTACTCTGCATCCTCATGGCCGCCCTCGGTCTTCTGACCATCCTGTATACTTATTATATTCTCCTCGTGCCGTATCAACATCATACGATCGTGATTCTATTCAATTCTTTAGTTATAAAAAGGTTATATTCAGTTCTTGCCATGATGAATATACATAAGCCGTCCAAAGTTATATTTCCTAGAGGAAGAGAGACGGCGACTGACAATTGCTTGTTTTCAATAACCGTGGCCTACTAAGCTGCGTAGTCATCCATAATGCAACTATCAATAGAGCAACCTTGGAGTAGGTTCGGTGCTTAGTTTTTGAATACGAGTGCCTTTCAGAGTGTTGGTGTGATAATTCAACACGGCACGACACGATTCGTCATTCGTATGATAACCATCTTACACATGTCTATTCGCTGAGGTCTCGGATCCGCACTTGATCTCTTCCACAAACAAATCATTCTCCCAAGTGCTGGATAGGACAGCGTTTCAGTTGCCCTGATGGTCTTCTTAATAATCGCGTTCGTTCAGAGAAAACGAAAGGACCAGAGTGACATGATGTTAGTCTTATTTAGTGTTTGAACAGAAAAGATTCTAACGTATACTCTCGACAATTCGTTCGTTTTCTCCCATCTCTTGATTTTGTGGAAGAAGGTTAAACGGACTTCAGATTTCAGTTTTAGCAAACAATGGATGCTTTCAGATTAACAATAGTAGTTCTTTCAGAGAAAGACTAGCATTAGCATGGATGCTTCAGTTTTCCTCTTTTCACAATTTTGGATATATAACGTCTACTCCAAAAAAGAAAAGAAGTGTCAACATATCTGCTAGGATTTCATGTTTTGCAGACAAAGTCTGCAGACTACAGTGTACAGAAGTTCTGTAAACACCTTTCACCAAAAAAAAAAAAACGAGGGTTCTGTAAACGCAAGGGTTCACATTCAGATATGGAGTTGTGCTTCCAGTCAACAAGTCGTACTTGAACAACAAGGTACCAACCTGTAACATGATGCTCTATGGCACTACACATTCAGATCAAAATCCTATCATTAAAAGGCTTAATTTCAGTAGTGGATGCATCAGATAAGGTCGCCTCATTGCTAGGTAAGTCTCAGTGCCCATAGTGCGTGTGGCTTATTTGGGGTTCCTCAGTTCTGTTAAATGTCAACTTCTGACGTGAAAGATACCCGGCAAGTTGCACGGGTCATGGTCCGCTTGCATACCGATACAGACAGAGCCCTATATACTTCCGTTGCTAATCAATTGGCCTCCATTACCACGCAACTCTGCACAATATCATAACATTAAGCACGGCGCGTACTCCACTACCAGTTTCTCATTTAAAAATTATTCAGCGACAGGTTCAGGGCACATGAACCACACAAAGTACCAAATGGCAACACAAATACATAAGACGGACACTTGATATATAAACCCCACTTGCTCCATCCTTTTCCCCGAGTTTCTCGAAAATTCATACAGGTGCCGTGTAGTAAGTATGTACAAACATTCAGAAGAGGATTTTGCTGACACACATTACACATTGACGCCGCTGAATTTTCTGCTCCTCCACCGGGCAGACGGGCAGGGGGATGCCTGGTATCTCGACACGTGCCGAGTGATACTAACCACTAATAGCTATTATCATCACGTACTTGACACCGGTGTTCTTAACTGCTTATTAACCGGCCCCGTCAGCCGCCAAGCAATGACACGTAGCTTTCCATTCCACGGAGGACGTCGTCTTCATGGTCTCTATTGGGCGGCCGCGATCGTCGACGACGACCGGCCGGCCCACACCGGCGGCGGCGGCTTGTGCTGCTGCTTTGCCAGCTTCGTGGCGTGCGACGACACTTCCAGCTCCGTCCTCAAGATCTCGAACATCACCTGCACGTCATTGTATCCACAGGTTTGCACATCCTCGTGAAGCTTCAGTATGCTGCCGCCGCTGCCTGCGCGGGGGAATTCAGAGATAAGGGTTTTGTCACTGTCAGGGATCGTCCCAAAGTGAAAGAAAAATGCGATGGAGATGCGCCTTTGTCCTCCACTTCGGTAGTGGAGAAAAAGGAGTGCTGGCTGCTCTTGCACCATACGATTTCTGGTGGAGATGTAGGAAATGTAATATGTGACACTGTAGTGGTCTAAAATTATGCTGATTGTATCATTATTTTTCTCTAAACCGTAATTGGATTCTGTTTGTTTACTTTTGTCTCGTCTTGTTTGAACAACACTGGAAGTATCATGGGCCTGAATAGAAAATTAAAGGCCCAGATGCCCATGTACTATATTAAGGCATAGACCTACGGCCCATGGATACGAATGGACTAGCAATCTAATCGGTAATGGCAGAGGTGAACGAACAGCAGATGAAGGCTCCCTCAAAAAAAAAAAAAAGCAGATGAAGGCTTCCTGGGCCTTGCTTGCTAATACAAAAAAAGCTTACTCTATATACGAGTACATGTTTTTATTTTTTGTCAAGCTCCATAAACCAATGAACCACACATAAAAAAATACGACGCAGAAGGAAGAAGATGAGCCAGCATCTTTCCGACATTCGATGTTCTACGGAGACAGCTGCGTCATCCTTATCTACAAACAAACGAAAGGAAATCGATCCCTTGCGCTTTTCCTTGGCCAAGAACATTTTCTTCCTCGGTTCTTACCAAGAAGTTCCTCTACTCCTTCCACCACTACGGAAAGAACTTTACCAGGAACCCACATTGGACGTGGCTTTATTCCATTTCGATTCAGGATTGGGGTCAAGTCCAACCTAAAACGAGCACCACAAGTTACTGTCCAAAGTGACATGCCTCTAGTGCATTTAAACAATCCAACGGACGGTTGGGGACAAAATGGAAAGCAACTCCAAACAAAAAAAAGAGGGGAAAAAAACCGTCGCCCATCAGTCATTTCACACTGCACCAACAGAAGAGAAAACCAGTGCACGTTACTAGTACTAGTACTACTAGTAGTGCTATTTAGGGGCTGTTTGGTTGAAGACCTGGCCAAAGCTGCCTGGACCAGGCACCAATCTTAGCCGCAGGCACTCAAAATCGAGTGCCTGAGATTGCTACCTGGACCAGGCAGGTTTCTCAGGGTCTAATCCAAACAAGCCTTAAAAGCATGGATTGACAGTGCTTGTTCAGCGGTTTGCAACGTTCCATTTGAAGTGATTTAAACTTTATTTTTTTCTGAAAGGGACTAGTCTGAATTATTTCTATACAGAGAGTCTACTACTACTCTTGCTTAGATGGAGTAGATCATCAGAACAGTGCTCCAACGGCTCGTGTTCTAGACAAGTTGGTGGTTAAAAGTTGATGGGCGTACGCGTGGACGGCATTACATCCAATTGATTGTGTTGTCGCACGCCGCCGTTCCCACAGAAAACGTTCTAACCGCACGAGGAGAATCCCTCGATCGGTGCAGATCACCGGCAGCGGCGGGCCACTCGTCGTCGACGCCGCCGCAGTAGCAAAGCCGAGTTCACACCGCAAGAGTTCTGAGTTTGAATTATTGGAGGGAGGCAGGGCACGTCAAACTTTTTTTTTTTGTGTGACAAAAGCACGTCACACTTGCTGGGACGGGACAAGATCTCAGGTTCAGATAACAACAATAGAAGGCGCAACAGAACGGAATAGAACAAGCAGGAACAGGCCACTTGGCATGCCCTGCCTGTAGTTTTCGCTCCAGATTAGTGTGTCGCTGAAAGAGATGTGCGCGGATCGGGGGATAAAGGATAACTAATCGTACGGCAGATCTGATGACAGGGGTCATTATTTGCTTGACACGGAAGATCTTGATTTGAGCTGGCACTGATCGCCGGTACTGGTACCAGCAATGGTTTGGGACCCCTGAAATATCCATGCAACGACTAACCCTCACTGCGCGATGTACCTCGTGACGCCTGGGAGCATCCATTTAATGGGTTTAGTACTAGGTACTACTAGTATGTCCAATAACGAGATCTCACTGTTTGCAAGTTGCTGCAAAGTCTCTGTCGATTTGGATCGCACTGTACCAACAAGGAGGTTGACTTTCTCTGAGAAGCATTTAGAACGGTGCCTCTGCGAATTGGAAATTTAAGCTGCCTAGGAAGAAAAATGCTCCTACAAATCATAGAGATCACTCCAAAGATTTTTAATGGGTCATTAGCAACCGGTGAAACTTTTTTAGGCAATCGTCATTAGAAACTTTTTAGCGTGGACCCACATGTTAAAATGTATATATAGGTGGCGTTCGGATGCAAATAATAGGGCGCGATTATTACTGTAGATGTCACATCAATAATGTCGGCACGATTTATGTGTACTAAACAAAGTCAAATCACAAAACTAAGTCCAGGACCCCCCCTCTATTTCGCGAGACGAACGCAATGAGGGTAATTAAGCGGCGATTAGACGATGGTTACTGTAGCATCACTGTGTCAAAACATTGATTAATTGGGCTCGTTAGATTCGTCTCGAAAAATAACGCCCGTCTGCAGAAAGGTTTTGTAATTAAATTTTATTTAGTACCCTTAAATAGGAAGATTCTTTTTACTTTAGAGGGTAGAACTTTAGAGGGCACTTTATAGCCCTCATCCGAACGGGGCCATAGGCGGACTGGAACGTTGGAGAGTGTAGTTAGTGGGTGCTGTGGAGGTGATAAAGCGAAGATTATTTTCTAGACTGAACTTCCAAAGTATGATCGACTCAGCAACATTCTAGTCTCTGTAGTGGGAAGGGATCACATTCCACCATTGCTAACAAGTAACTTATCGGCTAAGGGTCAACAAGGACGCAGTAAGGGTAAGGAAGGGCTTAGTACTATACTTGATAAAGACCATAATAGCACCTTTAGAGGGTAAAGTAACACTGAAACGGGTGGTATCCGGAGGCCGCAAATTGCACGGTTAGATAGCGACTGGATGCAGTTTTCGGTATGTATTCAAGTGTCATACGTCTGGTACTGCCGCGAACTTTCTGAACTATGAATGGAAAAAAAAAAGGTGGAGAAGGAAGACCGTAATCATGGCTATAGCAGTATACAGCTCGAGTGCAATTTCTCCGTTCATTCGTCGGTTAACTGATGCTGCTCCAAAATAATAAACTTCGCCTTTACTTCGCTATAGCTCCCTGCTGGAGTAGTTGAGCGAACTAGTGATGAACTGAAATATTTTTTTTTCTCGAATACGCAGGATGGTTATGAACTGAAATATAGCATGTCAGGAAGCTAGACAGTGCTGAAGAAGCCGGCCCTGTGTCTGTCAAACGGATTACGAACACGAGATCGATCGGACATGGCTTCCGTCCGTCCAGGAGACCAAAGGATTCACGAACAGAGCAAGGCAAAGATGATCAACCGACAACCGATCAACAACCCAGCCTAACGAACTTGACCCGGAAATGAACAGCTAACTTGGTCCGCGATCTAACAATTTCCCCCCAACGCAAGTAACCAGTACTACTCCGCCGCTTGCAGCTACGACTTGCTAAGGCACCTGGTCCTTACTTGGTGACGGTGAGGAGGGAGGGAGGGGGCCTTGCGTACCTGTCTTGGTGGCGCGGACGCGGGTGGAGACGGCGGCCCAGGCGCGGCGCGCCGGGAAGACCACCTTCTTCCGCCACCAGGCCATGACAGCGCGCACCGGCGCCGGGATCCTCGCCGCGGCCAGCCTCGACGCCGCTGCCCACACCACACCACACGCCCTCCTCGTCCGGCTTTGCTTGATCCCGCCACGATCGAGCACGCGCTCCCGCTCCAATCCCACGG
This sequence comes from Eragrostis nindensis, assembly GCA_012490785.1. Classification (NCBI taxonomy): domain Eukaryota; kingdom Viridiplantae; phylum Streptophyta; class Magnoliopsida; order Poales; family Poaceae; genus Eragrostis; species Eragrostis nindensis. The sequence continues at coordinate 84,213 of JAAXCT010000873.1, forward strand.
CTTTGCCAGGCGGCTGCTTGCCTACTGCGAAGAAGAAGTTGGGTGCAATGAGTGGTTTATGGAGGGATGGAGAGGAGAGCGTGGCAGCGTCGGTTGGTCGGTTCGTTACGGCAGTTTTATTGGCCCGGACGCCGTCGGCGGCTGCGCGGAATCCCCCGCGTTTTGGGTGTGCGTGCGTTCTATCCCGTGCCGCTCGCACTTTGCAAGGACCGGTCCGGCCGGTCCGGTAGACTACTCAATCAATCGGCAGCTGCTCGTCGTCAAGGTATTATTCTTCGCACCGGAACACGGCGGCAAAAACAACAGGACACGCCACCCTTTTTTCGAACAGGCCTCGTGGCGGCACGCAACTGGTCGAACGCTTGTGGCCGGCGACGGAGGACAGGGAATTCGACCTGAGCGCGACGCCCACCGCCCGAGTGGAGTCTGGCTGCGTAGGCGCGCACGAGGGCTCGGCGGGCGGAGAGGCGACGGACGCATCTCAGCATCTGCACGGCGGGCGACCGCGACCGAACCGTGGGCCGCATGCCAATGTCACGCTCCACGATCCGTGCCCGTCGTCAGGGTTAGGTAAATGCTGCTACCGCTAAAGTTTGACACGCAGGCGACTTTCAGAGAAGCTGAAACATCCCGGACGTGCGAGGAATGGTTGTTACACTGACACGCACGCCACCGAGCACGTTCCAGGTGATATTCACTCGTGGAGAGTGCTCTGTTATTACTTCGGGTTGAGCAGCGTGGTTTGGTTTGAATAGCGTGCAAGTTGTTGGGCGAAATATCTACTCTCGCAGTTTTCTCCCCTTGGTTTTCTTTTCTGGACGAAACAGGAGAGGCTTCTGTAGACAGACCACAAGAACTCGTGGATGTGGATCCTGCACTAGGCTAGAAAACTGCGTAGTTGCAGGGAGCCGTCTCCGCACCGCCACGCGAGGCAAACAGGATTTCCGTTCCGTGATTTGAACGGTTGCTTATTTAAGCTAGCGTCCGTCGACTAGCACGAGCTGGATAGAACAGGATGGGAACCCGACAAATACACTGAGGATTGCTGGTCCATGGTTTTGGTTGAGAAAAAAACATACTCCAAGCTAGAGAGAGCATCACCCTGTCCAGTGTCACCGGTCAGGGCAGAGTTGCGAACGCGCAAGAAACAATTGGTCGGCAAACGGACAGGTGACAGGACAGCGTCGCGAAAACCGGTTACGCGTGGCGTGGCTTTTGCCTGCCGATTGGATCGAGAGGGTTGCCACTGCCACTTGGAGGTTGTGTAGGATCGGATCGGATCCTCGCTCGCTCGCAGAATAGATGGTGCACCGTGCACGCTGGTATGCCGGGACCGCAAGCGAAACCTTCGTCTGGTCGTCTCGTCGCATCGGGGCAGCACTGCCCCGCAGGAGCTCGTGTGGCGTACAGAAAGAACTAGAGATCCAGGACGATGGCGCGTCATGGCCGGGGTTTCCATCTCGGCGGCCGTTGGTCCCGTGGGGAACGTGGTGGGAAAGCAAGCGTTCGGCATTACGTCGCCGTCGGCACACGCGCACGGGTCCTCCCCCTCGCCAGCGCCCGCGCGGCCTGCCCAAGTCGAAGGCGCCGAGTCGCGCGCTCCGCCACCATTCGCTCGCGTCGCGTTACTACCGGGGCGGCACTCCGCGTCCAACGCGACGCCGCTCCGCTCTTGGTCGTTGGACGCGCTCATCAACAATGCAGCAAGTGCTTCGGTTGCGCGGCCATGTACCTCGCGCGTGCGGATAGCAAGAAATGGCTGCGCCGTGAGAGCAGAGTGCCATGGCCCATGGCCCGCCCCCCATGAGAGGTCGACATACTACTTTTGTGCACGCGCCAGCCTTGGTACTGGTTGGTTGCACGCTCGTTCACCTGGCTTCAGGGAATAATACGACTGCAGAGTGTGGGCGAGGGTTCCACGCGCCCTCGCCGTGCCTGCGTTGGCGCGTCAGCGTGAACACGGCTGGCATGGGCAATTCCCGAACGGTGCGCGCGCGTCAATGATGAGTTTCTCTGCAACGGGCGCTTGCACCCGGAGGCGGGCGGAAATGGTCCTTTGAGGCAATACCATAGCACATTACGATGGCCTATCCTGAGTAGTAGTCCCATAAAATTGGCATGCCGAGCCTTCGCGTGTTTGGAAAAAAAAAAAAGAGCACAGCATAGCACAGGTATGGCAGAAAAGATTTTTGTTCTAGGGCAGCAAAAAGGGAAAAATCGACAGGCTTTATTGGTGTAAGACCAGAAGTAAATAGAACAAATGGGGAAAGCTCTGCAGGCTCGTCAATCTGCTGCTGTACATGCTCGGGGTCGGGGCCATTGCGTGCCAGGTTGATTAACTAAATCACTCCTGTGATCTTTGCTGCCTGCCAACATAACACGTCTGACCAAGCCGAGAAAAGAAGCCACACATGATCTGATGATCCAAGGATAACGAGAGCCCCATAACCTGTCTGAGCTCTGAACCAGCTAGAGAAATGGGAAAGAAAACAGATCCTGGAAACTATTTACGGATAGTAGAACCAGAGCTAGCAAAGCGATGGGCTTAGACTACTAGGAGAAAAGAGAACTCCAGACGCGAAAATTTGGAGCCTTCAAAACTGGTTGCTGTCTTCAGGGTTAAAAGAGCTTGAGATCAGACTTCAATTTGTTCTGCTTCCACCTGGGGAGACCGCTGAACGCTGCCCTTGACATGCCAAACTTCTCTCTGAACTCAGCCGACGATAGGTAGACCTGCATTCATCAGATAATAACAGTACATGTCATGTCATGATAACGGTACGACATTCAGTGCTTGATATGCTAGTGAGAAGTGGTAGATCAATTGCTAACCTCTCGCTTGGTCACATCAATGTCAGGAGCAGGATCTTCAGCTGCGGTTGTCAAACGTTCATATGGGTGGATTGTGCGCCCTTCATCATCTTCTAGCTCATTTTCGTTTTCGCCGCCATTCCCTGTGGTGTCTTCCTCTTGTATTGCCTTTTCTGGCTCAGGGCTCCCTTGGTTTGCAAAAAATATCAGAGAACAGAAAAGGTCAGGGCACTGTAAATTTTGTTCACGGTGTCCGGCAGAAGAGTCGCATTACCTGTACCTTTTACTGACTTCGGTATTATACCTTTCATGGGACCTTCAAAAGAACTGGTGAGAGTGCTGATTGCTGATTGTTTGGATGACGGCTTTGATGAATCAGGCGCTCCAGATTTTGGGAAAAGCTTTCTGATAGCAGGCGGCGGGGTGGAAAGATTCCTGGTATTTTGGTTCTCGAAGGCAGATGTTAACGCGGTGAAGGCTGGAGATTTCCCTCGAACACGAGGACGTTCTGGGCTCGTAGACATGCTTCTGGGACGCTGAGATTTATCTTGTCCCGCACTCCTTCCTGAAAATCCCATTGTTCGTCGTTTTGGCTTCTGTCAACATGAAGGGTGTGAGTAAGAGGATTATTTTTGTTATTACCAACTTCAAAAGCAATGAATTTATATGATATTGGTCCATGTAACTCGATCAGGCATTGAAGTAAAACAACATAATGAAATGCTTAAGGTAGAAACCTTTCATGGATTTGTAGTTAAATACTGCTGGTGGCACCCAAAAATAGTAAATGCCTCTCGACAAGGAAAAATTGAAAACATGCAATTGTAGTGTACCAAGCAGGCACACATGCAACTGAAGAGAAAAGGGCAGCCCGGTGCACGTAGCTCCCGCTTGCGCAGGGTCCGGGGAAGGGTCCGACCACTTTTGGGTCTTTTGTACGCAGCCTTTCCCTGCATTTCTGCAAGAGGCTGTTTCCAGGACTTGAACCCATGACCTCATGGTCACAAGGCAACAGCTCAGTTTTTGAACCATGGATTCCACTAAAATGCTGTTTTCAGCCACTCAGTTTTTGTCTAACTTTGTGGTCTGCAAGGTGTTTAATGTTTTAGGCTAATTCTTACAGATGATATAATATTTATAGTTCCGCAAATGCTGAAGACCTGAAGTTGAACTGTGGGCTCAGTCATATGACAACGTAAGAATCAAATGGTTGCACGTGTATAGGAACAACTAAGTACGAATATCGGAGAAATAAAGATTATCTGTAAGCACAGAGAAGTACAGACCAGGGCACCATACGTGAATAAAATGGCTGTTTCAAGCAATGAACCGCTAAAAGTACTAACATCCACTATACTTACATCTGATGATGGAGCTGCTCCACCCTTTACAATGGCAAGCCTCCTCTGGTACGAACTGCCATGCATCTGCAACAAGAAGAGAAACGGATGTGATGCAATTTATATCCCAACTACATTGCGATGTGTGTACCCAAGTGTTAATCAAATGCTCTAATCATGCATATGAAAGAAACTGCTGTAAAATTCACAGCATCCAGGTGTAATCCATAAGTCAACTACTTACCAGTGATTTTTTTGAGTCCCAGTTGAAGAATCGAGTAAAAAACTCTGGCTCACAACCTTCTGAAACTATGAATATTGGTGTTTCTTGGGAGAGATTTTCCATAAGGAAATCAATTAGAAGAAATTTCTGGTGAAGTTATATAGTGAAACAGTGAGTAAGAGATCAAATGCAAAATCTTGACTTCTAATTGAAGCATAGATTAAACTTTAACATTACCTCCCCGATATCTATAGCTTGTGATTTAATGTTGAGGTCCACCTCCTGGCCAACCCAAACAAATACATCTGAGTGGCAATCTAGAACAAAAATATCCTCTGCCATCAGATCATCTTGACTAAAGTGGTGTATTTCTTTGACCTGATCAAGCATATGCGGAAAGAAGGGTTGCTATTAGTCTATTAGACAAAACAAGGGACACATTTAGCAAGCAAAGCTTCCACATGTTTGTTTTGCTTACCTTTACATTGCCTTCATGACATAGCATCATTGGTAGCGAAATGGAAAAGAAAAGTGTCAGCAGATGTTTTTTTATATATTTTTGAATGGTATGTCAGCAGATGTTGATAGTAGATTCACTGGGTAGATTCTTAGAAAAAATACATTAATGTTCTGTTTCAGTTACCTTGGGATAGGATGCATGAGAAAAGATGAGGGTCACTTTCAGGCTCTTTGCCTACTTTTTGGTTTGAATACTTGGATTTGCCACCCAATAGTTCCCAGAATTGGTCGGTTTCTCTCCCCTCTTTCTGTGACCTGGAGGGCATATCTGGCTGCATAATAACCAAGAGAGGCATAAAGAAAACATGAGAATATCGATATAGATACCAAAATCAAATCAGTTAAAAACTGAATAACATTATTCACATCCAGTGTGATAGAAGGAGTCTGAAGACGATGGGAAGCGATACCATTGTCCAATACTCAAATTGTTCCCTTGCCAACAGATTTTAATCAAATGAACATTGATGCACCCAAAGAAAGAAATACACCAGCACATCTAGAACATAATACAATAAACTCAATAAATCAAGCAATCAAATACCTTCCTCCTCCATTGATGTGCTTTGCTTTTTTTTTTTAAAAAAAAACACTACTTGCAAACAAATATTACAATAGAATTATCACCTGCACACTAAAATTAGTAACCATATATAATTAGTGGGGATGCAGGAACCCCTGGACACGGATCCGTGCCGTATGTCTAAGAATCCTAGGCTCATATATAGAAATAAGAAAAACATGGGAATTTCTTCTGTCTTTGGCAGTTAGAGAACATAAATAATATATGATGCACAAACAAGCTCATGTTATGCCCTTAGGCGACGTGGCTACCAAGCCCAAATATTCAAACTACGTTTTTGTGCAGAAATATGGAAAACCTTTTGCAGGGGTGTTAATCAAGGCTTTAGATCAATAGCGGTGTACTGACCATAAGGAAAGCTGTATAAGTACAAAAACTTATATTTTCCTCAATAAGGAAGAATATCCACACCTTAAATACATCAAGCTGTCTCTCAACCAAGTCTTGATCCAGTGAGGTCGTGAGGTTACCAGTCCATGTGAACACAGTGTTTCCATTGTGTAGAATGTAACAGTAAGACGAATTTAATGATGAAGCCACCTAATGAAAAGAGAAAGATATGAGGCAGCTGATTATGAAGAAAATTATGTTCTCACATATATTTTTTACAAACATAGGTGACTCTGAACATACTGCATCTACTTGAAGTGCTTGCATGTTTTCTGGTCCTGAGCCTTGAACACGGAATAAAGCAAGACCAGCATCAGAGTAGGTGTCATCATCAACGCCATTTTGAGCAATATATTTCTTGTATCCGGAGCTATGGCCACCCTATGTCAAAAGAATCACAGAAAAAAAGGCGTAAGTATCAACACAAAGGATCTACCTGGTGGTTTCAGATGTCCGATCAGCTCAAGGGCATTTATTGTTAAGTTGCAAACCTTAAATACTTGAAAACTCTGAAATATGACAAAGAATTGAACTGGTTCTTTCCCTTCATAAAGACGAGCCTGTGCACAAGAAGCAATAAATTAGAGACCACTAATCTTATGTAATATCGTCGAAAAATCGTTGGGTTACCTGGACAGCCTGAAACTTTGCACCCTGAATCATCTTGCTGGCCAGTGACATCGCTGACGCCCTCTCCTCCTGAAAGCAATTAAGATCATCCAAATGCACAAACTTGCATCTATAATGCATAAATTGAAAAGGTAAGATAAAGCAAGTATAGAATTATGCAAATTTCTGTTGACTTTTCATATAAGGGGGAAGCCAACAACTTATAACTACCGAGTTCCTCTTACTTCTCAAATCAATTTCACAAGAGTTATGCAATTAGTGAATAGCATCTACGTGGCTACGTCCTATAAATATATGTAAATCTAAATTCCTGAGATTCTTAACCAGAGTTGATTTTGTCCATAGATTTTTTTTTTTCTTGAACTGGCAGAAGCACTGCCTTATTTTGTCTACAGCTATTACCTCAACACTCTTCTTCCCAAACCAAGTTCCAATAAGGCATTCCTCCTTGTCATCCCCGGCATATGTATATTGGAAAATGTAGCAATCTCCGGTGTAAAATTTTGAATGATCAGCCGCTGAAAGAAGAGTCTTGACATTTCCATTGACACGCCAGACCTGATGAAATAATAAACGGAAAAAAAATAACCATCAAACCTACACCAAAAGGAAAGTGGATGAATACTTTCAAACAAAGTTTGGTGTATAAACATGGGTTGAAGTGAAGGCATCAAAGGAGATGGGAGTAGATGGGATCATAGGCACAACCAAAAGTTCCGTTTATTTTTCAAGAGTGCATTTGAGAGTCTAGAATGGAATCTTCAAAAGATACCAATCACCTCATTAAAAATATCGTTGTCAGAAACATACCTGTAAATGACCAGTGCAGTCAATATATGGCTGTGGTTCTTCTTTTACAGGTGCCGCTTTCATCAAGCCCTTAACATCTAATCCTTGACTTTTGAGAAGAGCTGCAGGAATAGATGATATATAAATCTGTGGCGTCTGAAGAACCTTTTAGCAAAGTGTAGAACCAGAACAGACAAAATAGTAGGCTATAACCTGCAACTTTGCCTCTTCCATCCTCAGCTGTCAGTTTCAATTCAGGTGTTGCTGGCCACTCTGTAAATTTTGACTTGAACATGACTGTTTCAAATCCCTCAATCACTTTGATAACATGTGTTTTTGTTTGTCTACCATCAATGAGAAGTTTCTGCATAGTCATAAAAGAAACTGAGCATGCACCTTGGTAGAATGTAAAACATAAATATGTGTTAAAATCCAACTAGAAAGATGATTTTGATATGTTAACATGGTGGTGCTTTTTCTCGCAGTGAGCACAAGAATAAATCACCAATTTTTTTCCCTAAAGGGGAAGAACTAAAATCAGAAAGTGGTACATTAGTACCTCAAATTAACTCCTGTGTGTATTATAATTGTCTGAGCCATTAGGGATATACAATAATTTTATATGGGTGTAATGATCAAGCAGAAGAAATTTATGATAAGAGGAAGATACCTCAGCAGCTTCACTTGCAGCCTTTCTCTCTTGCAAAGAAGTATTTCTGCCCATCCAAACGTACATTTCAGCACCACAGTCTAGCAAATAGCATTTGTTTGACTGAAGTAACTCATGAACCAAGGATTCAAAACTAATATTCTCCAGCTTTCCTTGGCTAAAACTGAGAAATGGAATAAATAATTGACTCAGTTTCATAACAGGACAGATGTTGCCATTCTATTTGACAAGTAAGGCTGATGTGTTACCATAGAAATTTGGTAACGACTTCTTTGTCTTCCGCATTGTCCTCTGAAGATGTCTTCCTTGGCAGAGGAGCAAAGCCACCAAACAAACCCCAAAATTCACCAGCGTCGACATCAGCCATTAACTTTCCATCCTCTGAGAGTAAACTCCAGATTAGCTTATCATCTCTATAAATGTGGTTTCAATAGCTACAACACATTAACATAGTTACTTACCAACAGCTGCAACTTCACATTTGCCTTCATGGAAAGTATCTTTGATATACTGGACAACTTCAAGGGCTTTTGCTCTCTCTTGAATGCATGAGTTGGACCCATTGAACTGGAAAATTTTGGACTTCGTATCCAAAATAAATATGTCATCATGATTAAGGGATGAACGAGCAACAGGAACCTGGTTTTAAACAGAAATCAGAATCAAGAAATGGGTGACAGCAAGACCGCAAAAGTGAAAGGGTGAATTTGATATCTTGCCTCTTTAACATGAACGACATGCTTTCCTCTGCACACATATAAGCGTGTAACATGCTCCTGCTCATTAATTTCTACATGGTTGAACCCAGAAGCTACCCCGCCTGGCTGTGGCATGATGCACGGTCTGAATAATGAGAGAAACTTTTCAGTTTCATTCCCTTGCAATTCCCGGTACTGGACAGCACGCCCACCAAGGGCAGCATCGAGCTCCACAGTTAAGATTGCAGCAGTTCCAGCCTCATCCTACCAAGAGAAAACAAAGGGGGCATTTTCATAGACCTATTAGTCAGCAACAAAACTTGCACTGTAGCTTTTAAGACAAAATCAAGTGACTAATTTTAGAAGCTACCTGACTAGTGTCTTTCCCAAGCCAGTAATGGATGTCATGGCGGAAGGAACCATTTTTCAATGCTGTTGTCTGTAGGAAACATGAGGAAATAAAATAGTTTCAAGCACTAAAATAATGAAATACCTGAGATCAACCATAAAAAAGAACTGAGGTATATAAGGAGTTTTATGGCACAACTCGACTAAGGGGAGAGATGTCCACCCTAGCATTATTATCTTGAAGGTGAAATTGAACCCTGATTGGCTGGATGACATCCACCCCAACTAGTTAATACATCCCAGGTAGATTATCCAGTTGATCTATCCTCATATGCACAGTGAAGCATAGCATGCACCGAAAGGGTTGAACGTGATAATATAATGAGAATCAGAAAAACAGAACGGACAATTATTTTCATCAAAGATTTATCAGAGCCTATAAGCTTTTGTTTCATGCTGGATCAAATCTTTTTCCCTCGCAATTATTGTGCAACAATAACTTTCCAAAAGGAAAACAAACAAATGACATATGTATACGAAAGCAGTAGTACTTCAATACCTTTAAGATGATATATGAATCACCCATGTAAAATTTTCCATATGAAGATGCCGGCACAGGAACTGGCTTAAAATTCTCAATACGCCATATCTCCAGACCACTAAAATCAAATTAAGGATTACAATGCATATACACAGGACTCTTCAAAATCGTAAGGTGCAGGAGCACAACTCTAGTGGGTGAATGATGAAGAATAACTCTGAATAGATAGAGTTGTTTGCTAGACTTTTACTTCAGTAGTTGTTCTTTCTGTTTGGTTTAGTCTTCACAAAGGTTTATGTTTAGTTTAGTCATCCTTTAATACAATGCCTAATTCTCTCCCCACACCCATGGCCAACTTCTATAGCAGAACAATTACTCCATTGTAGTGTTATATTTCACGTCGCTGACAATCATACTTTATTAGTACATTGTAATTATCAGAACTTACGGCTACTGGCATAACTAGTACATCACTTTTGTCAAAATGGTACTGGTGAGTGGTGACCCACTATCATTCAGGCATAGTAGAGAGCAATCATTACACAAGATCAATGAAAACAAGAATGTAAATTATACACAACAGCTTAACTGACGAAAAGTTTGTGTAAACTCTAAATATGTCAGACTAAGCAGCATCCCCGCTAATTGGCATCCATAGTTGTAAATGAGTCCTCAAAAACAGTTGTAAATGGGACCAAGTTGGCAGGCCATGAAGAAATCATAAAATGCAGGGAGACAAGTCAAAAAGGATACTCCTTTTGTCCCGCTGCACGGAAGGCCGGATCCAAATCCTTCATAGAAACTGACATTATGAATGTTGTTCAAGAACCCTTGCCTGATTTTGTATCAAAAGAATGCCAGAATTATGCTGCAAAAGAAATCAATACAATCGCTCTTATTAAGACAACAAGAACATCTTCAGGCAGGAAACAAGTCTATCAGCGCATTTGCAGGGCCAAATTCCCAGCGGTTTCAGGAAAACACAATTAAAGGAAACAAGATAAATCGATAAAAAAGGAGGAATTCTGGCCAGTTTCTCTCACCTGCAACCTAGCGTTGTTCTTGTGGATCGAATTGGGGGAATTGTTTTGGGGTCGACAGCCATCCGGAGAGAGGTGGGGGGAGACGGCGAAGCAGATGGCCATCCGCGAAGAACGGGCTCAGGGAGAAAGAAAAGGTAAAATGCGAGCGGAGAGAGCATGCGCCTCTCTTCCTCGGATTTTCAGAAAATCGAAGGCTTCAGAGCAGGTCTGGCTGGCACTTCCTTGGTTGTGTGGCTGATAGAGTAATACTGAGGCGGGCTGGATCGTTTCTTAGGTAAATTGGGCCAGTGGACAGGAAACTCAGCCCGTATGTTAGCATGTGCACACCTGATTCTGCGAAGTCTTTCGGCCCATAATAACTCACGGCAAATTCAGCAGAATTTTGATTTTCCTCCCAAAAAAAAAAATAACCTGACGTTGCATTGCATAACCAGGAGTCATGTCGAAGCGTGCGTGTTCGCCGGGCCACAGCTCTGGCCGCGCGGCCAAGTGTCCCGAGCAAACAGAAGCATCTCTACCTGGTGGTGAACGACTGGGAGAAAGGGTAAAGCATCTACAGAGTCGACGACGAGGAGTTCATCAACTCCGACTCCAACGCGGACACGGACGACGCGGGCCCCTCTCGACCGCGTCGAGGCGCCGCACCCGTACTCGTGGTCCTTCGCCGCGCACGGCACCAGGATCTTCGCCATGCTGCCGGCCGGCCGAGTCCAGCCCCGGCATGCCGGTGTTGGACACGCGGACGTTGGGAGTGACGGTCTGCCCGTCGCCGGAGTGCCGCCAGTCCGCCTCCATCGGCGGCGACAGGCTCGTCCTTCCCGTACCTCGACGTGCTCGGGCCGCCCACCGCCGACGACAAGCAGTCTTGGTCGTGGACCAGCGTCGAGCCGTTGGCGCCGTTCGCTTCCTGCCTCGTCAGCAGCTACGTACGCCGTGCACCCGGACGGGCGGACCGTTTTCATGTCCGTCAATGGCCGGAAGCCCAACCCAATGAAACTGTCAACATTCGGGGTCAACGGAGAAGCACCTTCGCGTTGGACATCGAACGGCTCGAGTGGACTTACCTGGGTGAGTGGCTCCTGCCGTTCAAGGATACGGCGCGGCGCACTACAACAGTGAGCTCGACGCGTGGGTCGGGCTCGGCCGCTACAAGGGAGCTCGGCGTGGACGTGCTTTTTGATTCTGCCTGGTCGAGTGGCAGATGCACGAGGATTACGACTCCAACCCGCGACATCGTGTGGTCAAGATGACCTCCTTGGTGATCAAGTACGATAAGGAGGGAGAGCTCCGCAGCGCCCACCACCACGCGCTCTTGCGCGTCCATGCCGTACCAGGTCGAACATGAACGTGACTAGATCATGTAGCATTCTGGATGTAAAGAGGTCATGTGCTCATTCATGTATGTAAAAGAAAGATGGTGAGAATTGCATGAAGATAACTGTATTTTGCCAGTTGATGTTGGTCTGTTGCTGGCCTTTTTTCTTTTGGACGATGAAGTGTATTCCAGTTCGATTCGGATACGTGCCGTGGCTAATCATATATTCCTACGAGACAAGCACAGCGCCAACATCTAAACATCCTTGTGTTCGGGAGATTTTCTGCACGCGGATAGACGCGCGAAATACACGCAGAAACGTTGCTTTTTCGCCGCCTGTGAAGCCATCGTGGCATCGTGCCATGTCGAAACGGCCGCGTGACGACAGTTCTGCTGGCCACACCACCAAACGGACGGCGGCGCAGCAGGTAGAGCAGAAGCATATCTACCTGGTGGTGGACGACTGGGAGAGAGGGTACAGCATCTACCGAATCGACGAGGACGACTTGGACTCCGATGACTCCAGCCTCGACGACGCCCGCCCTGCCGAGTCCCCGTTCGTTCGCATGGAGGCCAAGCACCCTTACTCGTGGTCCTTCGTCGCGCACGGCACCAAGATCCTGGCGATGCAACCCCACAAATCCAGCCCCGGCATCCCCGCGTTCGACACCGAGACGCTGGCGGTGTCCGCGTTCCCATCCCCGCTGAGCCGCGGCGACATCGGCGGCAAGCCGGTGTACGCCTCCGTCGGCGACAGGCTCCTCGCGTTCTACCACCCCTTCGTCGAGGTGCTCGTGCCCGCGCCGTCGACGACGACACCCACAAAGGGCGACGCCGACGAGAAGGAGCCGTGGTCTTGGACCGTGGTCGAAGAGCCGCCGTTCGTCTCGGCCAAAGTCAGCAGCTACGCCGTCCACCCGGACGGCCGCACCGTCTTCATGTCCGTCAGGAACTGGAGGCCTGCAGGCGGTCTGAGCAAGAGCCGGAACAGCACGTTCACCTTCGACATGGAGACCCTCGAGTTCACGTTCGTCGGCGAGTGGATCATGCCGTTCAAAGGGAGAGCCCACTACGACGGCGAGCTGGACGCGTGGGTCGGGCTCTGCCTGCACAGGGAAGGCGCCGGCCGCGTCTGCAGCTGCGACGTGCCGCCGGCCTCCGGGTGCGGGGGGATGCCGGCCTGGAAGCTCGGCCGGGACGTGTTCTTCGACACGCGAGACTCGCCGTCGGACGTGCACCTGGGCGCCACGCTAGTGTACAACGGTGATGGCAGGTTCTGCCTGCTCGAGAGCCGGATGCCCACGGATGAGGACCTGTCCAAGCGCATCCGCGTGGTGATGATGACCTCGTTTGCTCTCAAGTACGACAAGAACGGGGACTTGCGGCACACCCGGCATTGCACTTACACGTCGATTTCGTACGAGATGGCTCATAAACGTCTTGAAAGGCATGAGAACCCCGTCGCGTTCTGGATATAGGCCCTGATTAGCACGTTTATATGAAACTGCCATCGGAGAATGGAGACTATGCTGCAAGGAAAAGTTTTTCCGAGCGGAGCATGCTGATCTACAATATAATTCATGCAAACACATAAGCTAATCCTAAATCTTTGCCTCTTTCTACCTATTTGTAGATCAAAATAGAGCACATAGAAAATAAATGGATCAACAGTGCGTCAGTGCCATGTCATACACGGGTTCATTATTTTTTTGACCAAATAAAATGCATTGCGCAATTTTTACAATGTACACACGTGACGATGAAACCGTTTGCAAACTGACCTGCCATACATCAGCGTGAACGTGTTTGACGATATTCCAATCATGCTGAGTCTTCATTCGCATTTTTTTGGTTGATCGGGTGTGTGTGTGTGTGTGTGTTGGGGGGGGGGGGGGGGGGGGGGGGGTTGGTTTCATCATTTTCCTTTTTTTTCTAAACCAATAAAGAACCAGTTGTGAGGAAAATTGGTTTTACCTTGCCAGATGTTACCCACCTGTATATCAACCAATGATTTAAATTCCTCCCTCTAATCACAGGCGTTGGATGAAAAATATGGGCCCATCGAGTGACCCAAATGTCACCGAATTGTCACCGATGACACAATTAACACACGTTTCATCCCCACATCCTTGCGCTAACCACACCCAAAATAAATTGTACCCTTCACTGTACCCACCGCCCTGATTAGGCATCGACCCAGCCTTCTTCCCGAAATCACGTTTTTGTTGATCTCCTTCCAAATCAATGACATGTTCGAATAATTTCCATATTGTGCAAATCCGTTTGTTGGTTGCCTGTAATTTCCATATTGTGCAAACGCTACTCAAGCCGTGGTTTCCATATTTTGCAAACGCAACCAAACCGGCCAGGATCCTTCACGATCTCCGCCTTCTCCGTAGGTCTGCGGCGACGACGACGATCTGCGCCGCTGCCGCCGACGATCTGCTCTGCGCCGCTGCCGCCGACGATCTGCGCCGCCCATCCTGATCAAGACGACGACGACGACGATCTGCGCCGCCCAACCTGATCAAGACGACGACGACGACGGGAACTCGCCGCCCATCCTGATCAAGACGACGACGACGACCATCCTTCACGCCGCCGCCGTCGTCGTCGCGGGAACTCGCCGACGATCCTGCCCGCCGCCGCCGCCGCCGTCGTCGCCTCGATACCGTCCGTGGCCGCGCCGCCACAATCATCGTCTATCGCCGCCCAGCTACAAGCGATCCCGGGCTAGGAGTCTCCCCAGAGTGTCCGCCTCCTCCTACTCTCCCTTCTCCACGGCTTCTCTTCTCCCGACGACGACGGCACACAGGTTTCCCCCCACATCGAATTTCCAACGCATCCTTCTCATTCTCACCTGCTGCGCCTCCCGTGTTTGATTTAGCAAACTGAGTTCCGCTCTGTTCTTGCTCCTGGTTTAGGGTTCAGAAGGAGATGGGTTTTGTGTTTAATTTTTCAACATGACATCCTCAAGAGGCAGGTTTGCCCCACACAAGAAATTTTTGCTGCCAATAATGATTGTAAGCACCAAACTGTCTCCAAACCATGACTGCTCTTGTGCCATCATAGGTCGTGCTTGCAGATGGAAGCATCAAGACTTGAGAAAAGAAAAGGGACATTGAGGAAAAGTTTCCCTTGCCAACAATTGTGAGAAAAGTGCGTCTGTTTGCAGTACAGTATATTTTGATCATGTTAGCATAATATTTTTGACAGCTGATGTACCATATCAGGCTTGATTGGTTCCCCTTTTAGGTTTCTATAGCTTCATGGATGCCTTTTTTTTGTTTACGGTTGATCTGGTGGCCTTTTTAGCTCTTTTGATTTGCCCTCTTCTGAATTTATACTATGACTTTTTTGGACTGAGCTTCATCCAAAAGATTGGCGGCGCATTTCATTACCTCAGTTTACACTTGGTTAGGGTTGGCAGCGCACTCCAGCATGGATTAGGCAAAGATTGGATGTGTAAAAGACGTGTTGATTTGGAGACGGCAGTGGCGGCGCACTCCAATTTGGATTCGGCAGTGGCGGCGCGGAGCCCATCTCGATTTTCTGGTTACATTTGATTCAACCTGCATCTCGAGCCCTACCCCGATTTGATTCTGAAATATTGCGTTTTGTGTTTCTCGAGTCGTGCCCCGATTTGATTCTGAAATATTGCGTTCTGTATTTATTTAGTGGATCAACAATTTGGAGACGGCAGTTTACGAGTGGGCGAACAAAGTGATTTGAAGATGGCAGGGCTCGAATAGGTAAGAACAACGTGATCCTCTCTGGCTCTCTGAATATCTGAACAACGTTATCCTCTCTGACTCATCTCTGACTCAATGAACAACGTGATCTTCTACCCTGTACGTACAGAGTACGAGAATCCTTCCCTCACAAAAAAAAAAGAGTACGAGAATCCGTACTGAGGCGATTGATCGTTTTCAGGATGGCGATATGGCCGGCGATCCAGGTGTTAGCAGGGGACTGTCAAATTCGTCAAAAGTTCCCTTATGTGATCGCACCAACATAGAAGTTGCAGGTTCGGTTTCTCTGCTGTGACACGACATATTTAATTGGTCTAGATGAAATTCCGTAATAATTGTCCAGTTCTATGTATAGCATCAGGGCAAGAAGATGATGTGATCGCCAAGAAGCGGGCACAGAGTAGAGAAAGTTCCAGGCGGTACCGTGAGCGGCAGAGGGCTGCACTCCAAGCTGAAAACAAAGATTGGGGACTAGCTCCGGTTTTGAAGCTAGGTAATAATTTTTGCCAATTGGGTGTTTTGTATTGGTTTAGATTTGCATCCATTGATTATTATCCCCTGATTATTTATATTGCATCCATTGATTATTATCCCGTGATTATTTATCTGGAAAACCAGCCACTTTGGCAAATAACTCTTATGTTTTGGTTTATATTTAATTAATAATTGAACTGGCCTAACTCTTTCAGATGGAAAGGAAAATGCCGGTGTCCCTGTTAAACAGCAGAGGATGACGCGGAAACGAGGTACCAATATGAAATCATTGTTTTGACATTCTATTCTGTAAACACTCTTTTTTTAAGTCTTAGCTTAATTGGTTTTTATGTGTGGTGATTTATGTTTTAAGCAGGCTTGGTGGGAGATATTGGAATTTTATCTACCCAAACTGTTGCTTCGACGCGGGTCTCTGGGACAACTGGTAAGCATCGAGGTGCACTTTTCACGGTCATTTTGTACTGTGTTCTCATAGCGTAGATAAAATGCTAATTTTAGAAGATGACAATCAATGTTGTATTTCAGAGCCAGTGTCAGCTATTACAAACGTGATACAAACCACGGGTCAGCAATGTGGTGTCGATGCCACCCCTCGTTTCAGCAGAAAACCAGGTGCAAAAAAAGACTAAGCATTGAACAGATACAATGGTTTCCTGTTTCTAATAAATTTCCAATAACACACTATGCTTTCTTAGATCAAACGCAGTGGCCCGTTCAACCTTTGGATGCAGTATGCGATTTGTCATCTGAAAATTTTGCAGTGACCACTCCGTCTTTGCGTAAAAAGTGTGAGTTTCTTATTATAGCTGGTGGTGCCACAACGCTAATGAGCATTATTGGTTTAGATTTCATTTGTGTATTGAATTTGGGTTTCTTTTTATCATATTTTACCAGCTAAGCTAATGGCCTCTGTTGAAGCAAGCTCGAAGCTTGGCCAGATGCCTACAGTCTCGAATAAAAAGTGGGCTCAACCATCTTTTGGTGAAACTACTCAAGCTGGTGATAATGGTGATCAAACACAGTGGCCTGTTGATGCTCTTGATGCAGTAATAGATTTGACCTTTGAAAATATTACAGTGTCCACCCCGCCATTGTGCACAAAAGGTGAGTTTTCTCTTAAATTGGCCCCGCAACGTAATTGGCACCAATTGGTCATATAACAATATTTGTGTGCTGAATTTACCAGCTAAGATGATGCCGTCCGGTGAAGCAAGCTTGAAGCATGTGCAAATGTCTTCATTCTCTGAGCAAAAATGTAGTCAAGCAAATCTTGATGAAACTACTCAAGCTGGTGTTAATGGCGAAACTACTCATGATGCTGCTGATTTTGAAGATGAAAGCTGGCTTTGTAGAAATGATGATTGGCACCCAACTTCAACGTCAGATTTGCATAATCTAGATGATATTGGTATTGTTACAACAGACAGTTTGGACTCTGAGGAATTGCAAAGGGCACGGTGGCGCAATAACACCCAGAGTTACCGGAAGCGTAAAATGACAGAACAAGGTGAACATAATCCCTTTTTTCTTGCTCAGAAGGCTTTATTGGATTCCTTTTTTTTTTGTGTAGTCGAGTACTTATGTTGATTTTTCTCACAGCTCCTGATGAGGTTTCAGCAAAGTATAAAAGGAATAGGGTGAGGTATGCTCAGATGTCAGAACAAAAAAAGGCCATTCTACTAGAGAAGAACCGGTTACGCCAGCAACAATATCGCCTCAGGAATTCAATCAACGCACCACAACCAGCAAAGCGGTCACTAACCGAGAGAGGTACTGTCACTGTATTTGTTTGTGTCTTCCTATGTACTATACAGCCGTTACATAGATGTCGTGTTTAGATACTGTCTACTATATTGATTTGAATACTCATATAATACAATATGTCTCTTTGTTTACAGTTGGTCCGTCCACTAGCAGAAATCCGTTGCTGGGTACGGGCGACCATGCTCATGTTAACGATCCTATGTACGATTCTGGGATTTGGGATCCAGATGCATCAGAACGACCGGGATTAGGTGATCAAGGATGTTCTTTTCTTTGTAAAGCTGGAATTAAAAAGGAGAACCTGCTAACACCTTTTTTTGTTATATATGACCCAGATGAGGAGAACTTGGAGACCCATAAGCCCATAGATGACGACATTGATGAATTCTTTGCTGATGACGAGGGACGGATTTTCACGCGACCTGGTACGTATAATGTCTTCGGGGTTAAATTTGAATTGGCTCACGTATTGCTTTTCTAACTTGAATTTTTTCATGTTTCTCTTTGCTAGATGTCCAATACAGGTCATATCGAGTTGATGGGCAAAATGTTGGTGCTGATGGCAGACCCGATCCCTATGACTATGTTTATCAAAACCTACCGAAAAAACATCATGCTCTGGGTCGGGCACCAGACTGCACATACTGTGGAGCCAAGAGGTTTCCTGGTGAAGGAGCGGCATTCTGTTGTAGGGAGGGGATGGTTCGGATTCATATTCCGGATATACCTGCAGAGCTAAGGAGACTGTACACAAGCCAAACGGACAGAGATGCAAAGTGGTTCAGAAGGAATATACGTTACTTCAATTCCCATTTTTCTTTCACTAGCATGGGTGTCAAGCTCGACCGGCGATATGCTACTGCAGCAGGAACTGGGATCTATACGTTTAGGATCCAGGGTCAGATATATCACCGCCTGGATCAGTTGTCGCACGGAAGCTATTCTGCTAGAAATATGCAGTTGTACATATATGACAATGAGAATGATTTTGCACACAGAGTGAAGCGATCACCTCACCTGGATCTTGGGATCATAAAGCAGATTCTTCGTATTTTACAAGGGAATCCTTATGTTGGGACATTCAGGAGTTTGGGTTCCACACCAAACCTCGACGTGTATAGAATCGAACTCAATACCAAGATTGATGTGGACCAGAGGAGATATAATGCTCCGACTGCTTCTCAGGTTTCGGCCATATGGATGGAAGGTAGTGACCCGAAGAAAATGTTTGAGAGGAGTGTTATGGTCTGTGGGCTATCGGATCGACCAGTTTATATAAAGGTTTACTATGGGTGCTATGATCCTCTAGCTTATCCTTTGTTTTTTCCTGGTGGCGAGGCGGGTTGGAATGAAGGGATATTGTATCAGGAAACTAAAAAGAAAAAAAAGCAAAGCAAAAAGAATACAGATAGTGAAGGTGTGCCACACTGCATATTACATACATCTTTGTAATAACCCATCATTTATTTTTAGTTCAGTATTCTAATCTAATCTTTTTGTGTTTCTTTTGTGGTCACACTATAGATCCGCATGACGATTTCCGAGAGGACATGGATATAGACGACGAAGTCGAAGCAGATGATCGCACTGGGGGACAAGGTTGCTAATAATAAAGTTTTTTAGGCTTATATGTAATAATGACTCATCTATATGATCATATGCAAATACTCCATACAGCTTATTTGTTTACCTGGTACTGTACAGGTGGTGATCCAGAATCAAATACAAAATATGTCAGCGCCAGAGAGTATTATGCTTTCAAGCTGCAAATCAGGCATGGGGAGTTCAATGTATTGTTTCTAGGTGGACGACTCCTCCAGCAGTGGCTCGTTGATATGTACATTAAGGTTGAGTCTATGCGTCTTAACTGGTACTCCAACCCTGCACACCAGAAGATTATTCGGGCGGACCTTTATCAGGTATTCTTTGGATTGTTCCATTTGTCACGTGTCAGTACCGAATACATGTAGCTATGGATTTAAACCAATTGTATTTAGATCAATTTGTTCCAATGTTACCATCATATTGCCCAAGCTGAATTTATCTTTATCATATATCTGATGCTGAAATTTGCATGTTGGTTTGCCATGTGCTCTGTTCAGCACGACAAAAAAAATTGCATGTATGTTCATACAACATTTCAGCTAGGAAAATATAGAAAAACACAATAGCTTTTGCATTCATGACAGTTAAGTTTGGGTCTAAGTAGTGACTCTGCTATCTAAGCCAGGAAGCCTTTTTCCTTTCTGTCAGGGTTCTTATCATGGTTCTTGATTGGAGTACCAAGTATTTTAGTAGCTGGAAAATAAGTCAAATTTGTTCATGTCAGAAAATATTATTTTGTTTGTTAGTATAAAATTTACATGTTCGAGTCTACTATTTCTTCTTTCAAAAGCAGCAAGCATTTAATTATATGTCTTATTTATCGACTACATAGTATTCAAGTTACTTGTTGCACAAATGTCGAAAAGCACAAATGTGAATAAACTGCGCATTAATTATTTGAAATTGTTCTGGCCATGTTAGAATCCCTTTTTATTTAGTTCTATTTTGATTTTGGGAATTGTTTCTATACTATAGAATTATTTTCCCTGCCATAGCTCGGTCTTATTATTGAGGGTGTCTTTGAGGGCATCATTTACTATAAAATTGATCGGTTCTGGTATACGTTCCCATAAGCATATTTTTTACAGACCTTAAAGTTCATAGGTATGTTAGGTCGTGCATATTACTACTGTTGCTATATTCCTTTCAGTTTTACTTACATAATATATTCATTTCATAAATGCATTGGTCATTGTAATTTACTCTACTAACTCTCGATTTACCCGTACAGGGAGTTCTGGACACTCTTGCAACCGGGGAGGCAAGGGCATCACTGACTGGCAAAAGAGTTGTCCTACCCAGGTCCATGACTGGTTGTGACCGTGATGTGCAACGCAGGTTCCTTGATGCAATGACCTTAGTGCAGCGTTTCGGGAAGCCGGATTATTTCATAACTATGACATGCAACCCATATTGGGGTGAGGTGATCCAGGAGCTACTGCCAGGCCAGACTCCGCAGGACCGTCCCGAACTTGTGGCCAGAGTGTACAAGGCGAAACTGCGAGATTGTGAGGATTTTTTGGTTAAGAAACAACATTTTGGCGAGGTTGCCGCCTATGCACATGTCACAGAGTTCCAGAAGAGGGGTCTACCACATGAGCATTTCTTATTGATTATGAAACCTGGTAGCAAGCTAAAATGTCCAGATGACTATGACAGAAAAATATCTGCTGAAATCCCGGACAAGAAGAAGTACCCGGTTTTGCACGATCTCGTTTGCAAACACATGATGCATGGCCCTTGTGGTGTTTTGAACAAGGATTGCCCCTGTATGATAGATGGACAGTGTCGGTTTCGTTACCCTCGTCAGTTTTGCGAAGCCACACAGCAGGGCAAAGACTCGTACCCAATATACAGGCGAAGGGATGATGGTCAGATAGTTGAGGTCAGACACGCCAAGTTGGACAATCGATGGGTTGTTCCCTACAACCCCACTCTACTTATGCGCTACAATTGTCACATTAATGTTGAGATCGCATGCAGCATTAAGTCTGTCAAGTACCTCTACAAGTACATCTACAAAGGCCATGATCGTGCGTCTTTCTCGGTCGACAAGTCAGAGAATGATGATACCGTCATAAATGAAATCCAACAATACCGAGATGCAAGATGTATAACACCTCCAGAGGCTGCTTACAGACTATATCGGTTTCCTCTCTACTATGTCTCGCCTCCGGTTTTACAACTTGCAGTTCATCTTGAGGGGATGCATATGGTTTCATTCAAATCAACCTCTGATTTGAACGAAGTTGCCAAAGAGCCAAAGAACCAGAGATCAATGTTGACTGAGTGGTTTAATACGAATGCGAATGATTCCAAAGCTCGCCAATTCTTGTATAGAGAGTTCCCTGAATGGTTTCGTTGGGTTAAACCACAAAAGCGCTGGCAGTGGAGAAAACAACGAGCGCAAATTGGCCGTCTTGTACATGCAAACCCGTCTGAAGGGGAACGGTTTTATCTTCGGCTTTTGTTGAACCACGTGAGGGGCGCTACATCTTATAAGAATTTGAGAACTGTTCATGGAGTCACCTGTGAAACCTTTAGAGAAGCATGTGACCGTTTGGGACTTCTTCTGTCGGATTCTTATTTGGACAGTACTCTATCAGAATGTGAGGTGTACCAAATGCCTAGCTCGTTCCGTCAATTGTTTGCTATATTAATGGTTTTTTCTGAGGCAAATAATATTATGAAACTGTGGGAAAAGCATTTTGATTCACTCTCTGAGGACTTTCGGCGGACGATTTCTGATCCCCATGAGGTGCAGCAGCGGGTACTATTGGATATTGAGAGACGTGTTAAATCAATGGGCAAAGATTTTGATGCATTCGGCCTACCCAAGTTGGACGAAAAAGGTAAAGCGTCATTCACAAACATCGATTTTTTCATTTGATTTCTTTGGCTATCATAAATAAAATTTGAGAATGTTAGTAATATGGGATATCGACATACAGTCAAGTGAACTATTGTAATCAAAGCTTATGCATTTTTACTCTGTATGATACCAATGCACTATCATCTGAGAGATCGGTTTTCTCATCTGGCATGCTAGCACATATTAAGTATATATGTAGCTTGGGAATCGATTAATGCTTCATAGCTACAGTCTAGCACATAACAATTCTGTGAGATTGGTTTTGAGACTTGTGAGGTCGAGATAAGTTGTCAGACAGCTTGCTCTGAGTATGCATGCTTACCGCCTGCCATGTAAAAAAAATCATCATACATATCCTTGGTCATGGATCATTTATATGTTCTCATTTGTTCATCGGTCATTTGGGTCATTTAGCTGTTTCAATGTGAGCTTGGTTTTCTGATCTTTTAAGCTAGCATCGCCCTGTATCCTTTTACCAGTCACCTATGTCACAAGTTTTTTCCTTGGGTCATAAGGCATTTTACCTGTGTGCGCACTGCTGAAATTCTCTACATTTTGCTTCCTATTAAATAGTGGGTTGTTAGTTGCTTCTCTGCTAATAGATAGAGTCTAGCACATCAGTTTCCGTACTTTATGTGTATTCACTAATTTGGATGATTAATAATAAAACCTGACCAAGTGTGAATGATACATGTATACATAGTATATTACATTGCCAGATTGCAAAACATAATATTGATAAGCACACATGCCACTAAGTTTAAGGGTTTGCATTATTTAGTGCAATAATTTTTCTAACTGTGGGAATTTTACTTTCCTCCAGGACGCAGAGAAAGGGATCACTACAGGGAGTTGAATGAGGAGTGTGCACTCGGATTCGATGAAGATGATTTGAAAATTGTGCACACACTCAACGCTGAGCAGAAGGCGGGATTTGATGAGATCATGGGTCATGTGACTTCTAAAAAGGGACGGGTATTTTTTGTTGATGGTCCTGGAGGAACAGGAAAGACATATCTCTACAAGGCATTGATCGCAACTGTGCGTTCCATGAACCTCATAGCTATCGCAACTGCCACATCTGGAATAGCTGCATCTATTATGCCCGGTGGTCGTACAGCACACTCCAGATTCAAAATACCAATTAAAATTGCCGATGACAGCATGTGCAACTTCACAAAGCAGAGCGGTACTGCTGAGCTCCTTCGTGAAGCACGTCTCCTGATATGGGATGAAGTTGCGATGACGAAGAGACAATCCATCGAGTGTCTGGATAGATCCTTACAAGATATCATGGATTGCGATGAGCCATTCGGTGGTAAGATAATGGTGTTTGGTGGAGATTTCAGACAAGTTCTTCCTGTGGTTCCGCGAGGAACTCGAGCACAGATCACCAATGCCACCTTGCAGAGAAGCTACATATGGGACCGGATTCGTAAGATTAGGCTCACCCAAAACATGTGGGCGCAGTCAGACCCGTGGTTCTCACAATACCTCCTGAGAATTGGTGATGGCGTTGAAGAGTCCATTGGGGATGATTATGTGCGTCTTCCCGAGGAGATTGTTATTGATTACGAGCAAGAGAACTCTATTGACAGTCTTGTGGCAAACATATTCCCTGATCTCTTGTCAAATGTCACTGATGCTACTTATATGAGTTCTCGTGCTATCTTATCAACGAAGAATGAGTACGTTGATCAACTCAACGCCAAGATGATTGAGATGTTTCCTGGTCCTTCTAAGGTGTTCTATAGCTTTGATTCTGTGGAGGATGACCAGACTAACAATTACCCCATTGACTTTCTAAACTCCCTTACGCCAAATGGATTGCCGCCTCACGAGCTGAAGATCAAGATGAATTGTCCTTTAATATTGCTTCGCAACCTAGACCCGCACAACGGCCTGTGTAACGGCACACGCTTGGTGGTCAAGGGCTTTCAGAACAACGCCATTGACGCGGAAATCGTCGGTGGTCAGCATGCTGGTAAGAGGGTGTTCATTCCGAGGATACCTCTTTCACCATCTGAGGATTTGACGCTCCCCTTCAAATTCAAAAGGATACAGTTCCCGGTGCGTCTAAGCTTTGCAATGACTATTAACAAAGCTCAAGGACAGACTATCCCGGTTGTCGGAGTATATCTGCCTGAGCCGGTGTTTGCGCATGGTCAGCTGTATGTCGCGTTGTCGAGGGGTGTGTCACGAAAGACAACTAGGGTCCTCGCCAAACCAAATAAATTATTAGACCCTACGGTGAAAAGCACCAAAAACATTGTATATAGAGATGTTCTACAGTCTTGATAATAATGTATATTTACTTTTTTTTTTGCGAGGGAATGTATATTTACTTATGTTGTGCGGTTGAAACATAGAACTGTTTTTATGCCAATAAATAATCATATATTCTGGGGTTGGGTAGATTGGTTACTATTGTGGTCCGTCCAGTACTTGGCTTGTGCGTTGTTTCATGAAAATTTATATCAATGATGATGCATGGCTGAGGAGATCAGTGGTGCCGGACGCGCTACATGGCCAGCATGGTTTGCGGGACGTGCTGTAGGCCTACGCACGTTCTTGTTCTCCTACACCATTTGCATGCATCGCTAAGTTAGGAAGAGATATTAGTATAGTTAGAAATTATGTGATCATTTAAGTTGTAAACTAACTTATTTTTCATCTAGGAACCACCTCTGTACACACGTGATTATTTTAGAATTTCTCTCGCATTAGTGTAAACTTTGACTAAACAATTATGCCCCTCTATAATTTTGGTATTTTATTACAAGTTTGATTTCTGTCAATTCTTAACTAATCACCTGGCCATATAGAATTTATCAGTCATACCAAACTTACCTTCATGATCGTCCTTGTATATATTGTTTTTGCAAATGTGTCACTATCATATATACTTTATTTAATTACGGGTTTCTATCCACTTAAAATATATATAATCAGCTACATTGTAAATATTGTGTTCACCTTTTTAGACACGTGCGTGGTGCACGTGCATTGGTACTAGTTATTTGAAACGGATCAGTAGGGGAGCCCCCTACTTAATTTTATAAATTTTGTGAAGTTTATGTGCATGGTGTGCAAGGCCGTAGGCCCAAAAAATACCCTAATACAAGTGCTATGAGAAACTACTCAGCCAACTATTGAGGAGATCCCTGGTACTTGGTTTGGCTTTATGAATAATCAGAGCAAATTCTTTCTTGAATTCTATATTTTCCATCAAACTAGGGAGGGAACCTGACCATCGAAAATAATTTCATTTCTGTGCCACCATATTGTCTATCCAGCAACCATAATTATTTCTTTGAATATTTTAGAACCAAATCTTCTTCTGCTTCCCTCGCAAAAAAAACTTCTTCTGCTTATGATAACCATATTTTCCTTCTTTTGTTGATCCAAAGCTATTGATAGGGCTGGGCGGCTGGCGATGACAGGAAGCGTGCGGGCACGACGACAGGGATCTGACGTGGAGGTGGGAGGTGCGTTGGCATTGCAGACGACAACGTTGTGGACATAGTGTGAAAGCATGGCATGCGGAGTCGAGGGAGGGAGGGAGAGAGCATGATGACAAAAAGGCGTTGAGACGGGAGGCGGAGTGGGGGACAAAAGGGATGGCCGGCAGCGAGGCCTTTGGTGTGGCCGGGTAGACACTAGACACAGCTACGGAAGGCGAGAGGCGAAGGACAAAGAGAAGGAGGTGGTGTCGGGTAGACACTAGACACAGCTCCCGGTCGCCGCTCGTTTCTCTTGGTCTTAGATTTTTTTCTTTTTCTTTCATAGAGAGGATGGAGGTGAGACGGAGGGGGTGTACGAGGAGATGAGCCGTGACCAGAGGCATCACACACGTCCTCAGCGCAGATGGGACGGAATAGTTCGACCGTTTTCGTGTGAACGACTTCGTCCCGCATATTGGCGTATATTCTCTCCAGGATTGATCCGTCCCGCTCTGGTCTCACAAACAAACGTGAAAACAAGGGACAGATCCATCCCCGTTCCGTCCCGTCCCCTCACGATTAATCCATCCAAACACATCCTAAAAGATGAGAGTGACCGGAAGTTGACGGAGACGACGTTGTCCACCGCATCGCTACTTATCCCACACACCCAGCTCTACTGCTACTTAAGACAACTCTGATGGAGCTAGAAAGTTTTATTTTTCTTTTACTCCCTCTAGACCTCGATGGTTGATGGCGCCGGAACAACAAATTCTTTACTCGATTAAAAAATTCTCAGTTCATTTTTAATTCGAATCTGACGTCATCATTTCAAGACTGGAAGTAGTATGTTATAAAATATCATACTACCTCGAAAAAAAAATATATATCATACTACGTGGTGATGACGTTATGGACTGCGGGTTTGTTTTAGTTAAAAAGTAAAGGGCCTCTGCACAAAAAATTCGAGCTCGACCACATCGCCAACCTCTTCGCCTCCGACGCCCACCCCGACGAGCTCTCCCGCACAGCCTATCTCGCCTCCGACGCGCACCCGACTCCGAGGTCGCCCGCTGTCCCTCGCCTCCGACGCCCGCACATCACCCCTCCGCCTCTTCATCCGACGAGCAGGGTGCCCCCTAGTCCGCCTTGGGACCCTCGTCGCAGACTCCGTCCTCGCCTTCCGTTTCGACCTCGTCGCCGAGCACATCCACGTTGAGTTCCAGCGGTTAAGGTAAAGCAATTGCGCCCTTGTGCTCTCTCGAACCCTCTCCTCTCGTAGCAGCTTCTTCCCTACCGTGAAACTAACCAAATCCTCCAATCCAACTTGATCGACCCCCATCCCTCTCTCCCCGCCTCCCCGGTGATTCCCTTTGCTTGTGATTGAAAGAGAAGTGAATTGCCAAGCGTGGCGATCTCTATGGATGCCGTTTCATTATATAGGCGCTGAGTACATGGCTGGATCCTTGATCCGAAAGTGAAGGTTGATCATGCCTACATGCACGCCAACTAACGCACGACCCATTCTGGTCACACTGACGCCGAACTCAACGCATGCACACACGCACATTCAGTTACAAGACTCATTCAGTTACAAGACTAATTCTTAACACACCCCCTCAATCACAACGTGGTAGCTTCAGGTTGAGATTGCTGCATATGAAACTGAATGGAGCTCTTGATAATGCCTTTGTAAAGATATCTGCTAGCTGATCCTTTGATGATATGAAGCGTACCTCCATAGCTTTGCGAGCTACTTGTTCTCTCACGAAATGGAAATCCACCTCTATGTGTTTCATCCGAGCATGGAACATAGGATTAGCAGTGAGATAGGTAGCACCCAGATTATCACACCACAAACGAGGAGCCTTGCACTGCATAATTCCAAGTTCTTTCAGTAATGACTGAATCCAGATGAGTTCTGCAGTTACATTCGCAATTGCCTTGTATTCTGCTTCAGTGCTCGATCTAGAGACAGTTGCTTGCTTCCTGGAGCTCCATGATACTAGATTACATCCTAGAAAGACTGCAAAACCACTTGTTGAGCGTCGATCATCAGGGCAAACTGCCCAGTCCGCATCAGAGAATGCACTCAACATAGTACTAGTGGTTCTCTGAAGTTTCAGTCCAGTATCAAGTGTTCCTTTGATAAACCTCAGTATTCTCTTGACTGCAGCCCAGTGCACATCAGTAGGATTCTGAATGAACTGACATACCTTGTTCACTGCAAAGGACAAGTCAGGTCTGGTTATAGTCAAATATTGAAGTCCCCCAACTATGCTTCTATACTGAAACTTCTGCTCTTCTGTCAGTAAATTGCCTTCAAACTTGGACAGTTTCTCACTGGAGGCCATAGGTGTAGAAATAGGATTACACCTGCTCATTTTTGCTCTATGCAGGAGATCATTTGCATATCTTCTCTGAGACAGCAGAATACCACCTTTCTCAGGTTTGACTTGAATTCCCAAGAAGTAGTCCAGCTGCCCCAAATCCTTGACAGCAAACTCATTCTTCAGTTGCTGAATCAAATTCTTTGTAGCTGAAGAACTTGAGCTTACTATGATGATGTCATCTACATATATCAGCATATAGATAGTCACACTTCTATGCTTGAAAATGAACAATGATGCATCAGCTCTGGAAGAACTGAATCCCAGCTCTTGCAACTTGCTTGTCAGTCTGGAATGCCAGGCTCTTGGGGCCTGCTTCAAACCATACAGTGCTTTCTTGAGCTTACACACATATCCTGGAGGCTTATCAGAATTCTCATAGCCAGGCGGCTGTTTCATAAACACATCTTCCTTCAAATAACCATGCAGAAATGCATTCTGTATATCAATCTGATTCATGGACCAACCTCTGCAGACAGCAAGTGACAGTATAATTCTGACAGTTGCAGGCTTGATAACTGGAGAGTATGTGTCTGAATAATCCACTCCATACTGCTGCTTGAAGCCTTTAGCTACCAGTCTGGCCTTGAGCCTCTCAACTGAACCATCAGATTTTCTTTTTACTTTGTAAACCCACCTACTGTCAATGAGATTCATACCCTTCCTTGGTGGCACTAGCTCCCATGTATCATTCCTCAATAGAGCGAAGTATTCATCATCCATGGCTTGCTTCCAACCAGCATCCCTGATAGCTTCTTGCAGGCTTCTTGGTTCAGTGACTGAAACTGAAGCTGACAGTGCTGTTGTCGGATTGTTGACAGTCGCTGCACCAACAAACTTTCTGCCTGTATACCTGACAGTTCCATCAGTGAACTCTTTTGGCTTTGTGATATTGTCTCTAAGCCTTGTTCTCATGGGGTGCTGCACAGTAGCTTCTGGAGGTTGTTCAACAGCAGCTTCTGAATCACAACTGTTACTGTCGCCTGAAGCCTCAAGGTCACTGTTTCCTGCAGGTGCAGAGCTAGCAGAACCAGGGTCAGAGTTAGGAACAAATTCATGTTGGTCATTAACCAATTGGACATCAGTTATAACTGGTTCAGTGGGTTCTGGGTCTGTAGGAATAATATTGGTTGTATGTATGTTGCCTGTCAGAGAAGCTTCATTGTAAACAGGTAGCAAGGTTGGGTGATGCGAAGTGTTTGGCTGATAGGTTTTAGTGATAGGTTGTTGGCTGAAAGGAAACACGGCTTCATCAAATACAACATCTCGTGAGATATACACCCTTCCAGTAGATCGATCAAAGCACTTATAGCCTTTGTGAGATGAACTGTAGCCTAAGAACACACATTGCTTAGTTCTGAAACTTAGTTTCCTAGAATTATAGGCCCTGAGGTTAGGCCAGCAAGCACACCCAAACACACGCAGCATGTTGTAGTCAGGTTTAGTGCCAAGAAGTCTGTGTATGGGAGTATCAAACTGAATAGTTGGACTAGGCATTCTGTTAATCAAATGACAGGCTGTGTGGAAGGCTTCATCCCAGAATCTCAGGGGAACATTAGATTGGGCTAGAAGGGTGAGACCAGTTTCTACAATGTGTCTGTGTTTTCTCTCAACAACACCATTTTGTTGATGAGTGTGAGGACAAGAAATTTTGTGTGTGATCCCTGTTTTGGCAAAGTAATTGTGTAGCCTCTGATATTCTCCCCCCCAGTCTGACTGAACTGAACGAATTTTCAGATTGAGCATGTTTTCAACAAGCTTCTGAAACTGAAGGAAGACAGATTCTACTTGGGACTTGCATTTCAGAAAATAAATCCACACAAATTTACTATAGTCATCAACAAAAGAGACATAATATTTTGCATTATGAACTGAAGGAATAGCTGGTCCCCATACATCTGTATGAATTATTTCTAGAGGAGCAGTGGCTACATGAGAAGCAGAACTAAAAGGAAGCTGATGTGATTTGCCTTGCTGACAGGCATCACAAACTGAAGTAGAGCTATTTTCTGAAGCTACTACTAGATTATTTTCTTGCAGAATGCGAAGAACAATTGGAGAAGCAGGGTGTCCCAATCGACGATGCCAGTAATCTTGAGTTATCTTGGCAGAAAGAAGAGCTTGACTGGGTCTTTTATTAGGAAGAATGTAGAGGCCATTCTTACACCTTCCTGTGAGCAGAGTTTTCTTCGTGGTTCGATCCTTTACAAAGAGAAGATTTGGGTGAAATTCAACAAAGGCATCATTATCTATGGCTAACTTTCTCACAGATAGAAGATTACGATTGATATCAGGTGTATGAAGGATGCGATTAAGGTATAAAGGCTTAACTGAACCAGTAATAACAGAATTTCCAATGTGGGTAATGGCCATACCTGAACCGTTCGCAACCTGGACCTGATCACCGCCGTGGTAGCGATCGCGCGTCGTCAGGCGTTCCAGATCGTTGGTGAGGTGATCTGTGGCGCCAGAGTCAATACACCAGTTGGGGTCGACGGCATAGGAGTTGGAGGCGGCGGCAGCTGCAACTTTGGTGTCGTCCGCCTGGTAGCTGTGATCAAATCTGTACCAGCAGCGGAGGGCATCGTGGCCGGTCCTGCCACAGACCTGGCACTCGATCTTGGTGCCACCACCGCCAGAACTGGATCCGCCCTGAGTAGGACGGCGAACACCTGCAGCACGGCCATTGTTGGTGTTGCGGCCGCGCCCGCGGTTGTTCCTGCTACCACCACGGCCTGGATTCCTGTTAGCCATATTAGCAGATACCTGATATTCTGCCTGATTGGTCTCGTAGCGCAGCTCAGAATTGAGCATGTGCGCGTAGACGTCGCTGACGGTGTAGGAGTCCACGCGCGTGGTGATGCTTGTCACCAAGGAGTCGTACTCGGCGCCGAGACCGCGTAGCAGGTACGCGATGAATTCTTCATCTTCAAGTCGCTTGCCGATGGCGGCAAGTGTGTCGGCGAGGCGCTTCATCTTGCGGTAGTAGTCGGCCATGGTGGCGTCCTTCTTCTGGGTCGTGGCGAGCTGCATGCGTATCTGCATGATGCGCGCACGCGAGCTCGCCGCGAACGTCTTCTCCAGTTCACGCCACGCACCGCGCGACGTCGTGATGCCGACAAGGAGGCCAAGCACTTCCTCTGTTACAGAGGCCGTGATCCCACTCAGCACGAACTGATCCTGAACATACCAGGCAGTGTACTCGGGGTTGACGATGAGTCGACGGCGAGGCTCTCCTTCTCCATCTTCTTCAGTGGAGTAGATTGTTTGGCTTGGTTGCGGGATTGAGCCGTCAACATAGCCGAGAAGCCCTTGGCTTCGAAGATATGGTAAGATCTGTGTCTTCCAAAGCAGGTAATTTTCCTGCGTGAGCTTCACATTGATCATGTGGCTGAATGACGCAGGCATGGCAGCGGGATGAGCAGCGGATTGGGAATTGGCAGCGGAATGCGATGAGGATGATGAGACTGACATGGTTCGATCTTAGATCGTGGCTCTGATGACCATGAAAGAGAAGTGAATTGCCAAGCGTGGCGATCTCTATGGATGCCGTTTCATTATATAGGCGCTGAGTACATGGCTGGATCCTTGATCCGAAAGTGAAGGTTGATCATGCCTACATGCACGCCAACTAACGCACGACCCATTCTGGTCACACTGACGCCGAACTCAACGCATGCACACACGCACATTCAGTTACAAGACTCATTCAGTTACAAGACTAATTCTTAACAGTGATCGACCCCACCTCCCTACCTCTTCCTCGCGCGCAGAGCTCGGCAACGTCTCCGCCGGCCTCCCGCGGCGCGGCTTTCCGCGCACGCTTCCCTCCTGCTCGTCCTCGTGCCCACGCACGGGACCAGTTCTGAAGCGCCAGCACCCCCCCCCCCCCCCCCCCCCCCCCCCCCCCCCCCCCCCCCCCCCCCCCCCCCGCGGCCATGGCGGCCTCCCGCTGCAGCTCCGCGGGCGTCGGGCGGCGTCGGGACGGGGATGGCGACGGCCTCCCGCTGCAGCTCGCAAGTCGCAAGGTCCACGGCACGGCTCCTCCGATGCGCGTGGCTCGGCGGGGCGAACGCGTGGCGTGGGCGCGGCGGCGGCGCGACGCTTGGGCGAGGACGCGAGTCGGACGGCAACCTTGATGGCCGGAGGAGGGAGTGGCGGCTGCAGGACCGCTGGTGGATTGGGAAAACAATGCACCCAAGGTGCTCGATGAAACGACCCAAGAGAGGGGAAGGAAGAGATGCCGACGTGGCACTGCGGGGTCCACTAGAAGAGGATCAGGTTTAGGGGAACTGCTGGAGCAGCCATGCATCAAATCCTGGAAATGGATTTGATGCATCCCCTAAAGGAGGATTTGATGCATGAGTTTTAGGGACTTATTTTATATCCTACTTGTAGCTTATAGTACTAGGTAGTAGGTCAATTTTCTTGTGGTGTTGCCGTAATGGCTGTCTTCCCTGTCGGAATTCCTCCCGGCGACTGTACTCCCTCCCTCTTCTCCACTCTCTTGCTCTGAATCGTAATCCATGGAGATGCGGTGCTTGCTGGAGCTCTGGATTTGAGTTTGCTGTTCGGCGCTTGAGCTCTCCTCTTCGTGTTGGTCACGTTCTGCTGATCCCCAACTTTGTGCGGAGAGCTTCAGTTTGGTAAGCCCGGTGACAGTTACATCAAATCTACGGCTTTGGCTTCATCAACCTCAGCCGATGGTGCGAGATGTGAGGCGGCCTCTGGGCGGACCATCGTTGAGTCAAACAATCCGCATCAAGAGGCCTTTTCCCCATCTTCGCCGCCGTGTCTTGATGGCTTGGCCTTCACACTTTACTGGTCCTGCTGTGGACTCATTCAAATACCAGCGCAAGAAGAAGGCCGCAAATTCAGTTAGTGGCTAGGTTTTGCTTTCAGTTGTTAAAAGAATAAGTGCCGGATAGGATTGTGTTAGCCGGCTGGGTTGTAGGCGATTTGTTAGCAGGTTAGGTAGTAGTCCTCCATAAAAGAAAGGCCTCGGTTCCAATTAAGCAGAGAATTATCCTTAGCTTAGAGCCTCCCGGGGAGGGCGAGTAGGTATTTCTCATCTGCTTGTAATCGTCAAGTTCATCAATAATACATCGTCAGTTGTAGCCATATCAGGTCCCGGCGTGAGTGGAGGCGTCTTCAGCTGCTGCTCAGTTCCTGGCGTCCTGTTGGATCATCTTCATCTGTGGGACTCTCCTGTGGGCTGTGGCGGGGGTCTTATCCGTGTCGAAGTCAGGGGCTCAATGTGGATCCCTTTATAGTTTTTATTTACTTTTATGTCCCTCTTTTGTTGCTCAAAGACCCTAGATCAAATGCTGTTCCTTGTGGTCTTCTTGCATATGTAAGCAAGCTTCCAGCATAGTGGAGATGTTATGCCTGTATTGTTCTGCCTTCGAAAAGAAAAAAAGCGCCCTCTGCAACAAGTAGTTTCTGTTCCATTTTTTTTTGTATATATTACTAATCTGAGAAGTAAATAAGATGGATGCTATGACATTCTGTTTTGGGACGCAGTATGAAATGTTCCATTGTGGAATCATGTTATTGTGAATTATTTTAATCTTTGCTGTTTTTCCTGGTAGATGTATCGGAAGGAGGTGGATATGCCCTGTGAAAGAATGGTGAGGAAGAGAAAGGAGAGGCACGACGACGCTGATGGGCACCGAGGAAGGGGGAAGAGTGCTAAGCATTACGCAACTGATGACATGCATAATATGAAGAGGTACGAGGAGTATAGGGGCGTATCAATATTGTCATATTGTACAATAATTTTCCCTTAAGAATTCTATAGGAAAAAAAGAAGAGTCTATGAGATGGATTTTTATCTGGAATATCTCAAATGTATTTCCATATTCATATGTTATTGCAATATTTTGAAAAATTGTAGGGGCAGAGAGAACGGCAAGAATCACGTTGAGGACAGTGATGATGGGCAGGGGCACCAAGGCATTGAGAGGAGGGAGAGTCACCAAAAGGATAAACATTGGAAGAAAGAAAGTAACTCTCAGTCAAGGTAATTCAGTGAGTTGTGGCCATTTTCAGTTCATTTCGATGTTTGCATGCTGAACTGTAATTTGCCAATAGAATACTATATAGGATAAAGATAAACTCTACATGATGGATTTTTTAGTGGGAATTTTCTCAACTGTCTTTTCATATTCAGAACTTGAGGCAATTTGTTGCATTATTTTGAAATAAAAAATAGTTGCTAGTTTCAGCCTAAACAGCATTACCCATGGTTAAGCGTATAGAAATAAATACAGCAGCCTATTATGCAGATAAGTAGACAAGCTGTATGGATTTCAAGAAATGTCCAGCTTTGCACTATCTTTTTCTTTTTCGCAGGGAGAAGAGAGAAGAGCATATGAAGGGAAGCGACGAGGACAGTGACGATGAGCACCGAGGCATTGAGAGAAAGGAGAGGCACAAGAAGGATAAAGATCGGAAGAAAGAAAGGGACCGCCAGTCAAGGTAATTCAATGAGTTGTGCCTTGTGCCTATTCTTTCAGCTCATATCGATGTTTGCATGTTGTGAATTTTCTGAATATTAGAATAGTATAGGAAAAAGATAAACTATATGTGATGGATTTTTATTTGAAATTTTCTCAACTGTCTTTTCATATTCATAAGTTGAGGCAATTTGTCGCGTTATTTTGAAAGCAAATAGTTGCTAGTTTGAGCCTAAACAACATCACTAACAGTTAACCGTAGGAAAACAAATACAGCAGGCTATTACACGGTTAAGTAGACAAACTCACGGTTAAGGATAGGTGTATGCATGTCAAGAAATGTTCACTTGCCAACAGCATTGCACTTTTTTGTTCCCTGCAGGTTAAAGAGGAAAGAGCGTGACAAGGGAAGCGATTACAGGCAGCGGAGCAGAGAGAGGAGGAAGGTTCATGATGAGGACAGTGATGATGAGCGACGAGGCAGAGATAGGAGGGAGAGGCACCAAAAGGATAAGCGGCAAGAGGAGTGAGTTGTGCCTGTTCTAAAATGATTTGCCCCATTTTAGAATGCTATAAGAAAAAGAGCAACTACACAGGATGGATTTTTAAATGGAATTTTCTCAACTTTCTTTTCGTATTCGTACACGTAAGGTATGTTGTTGCAATACTTTTGAAAAGTTTAGGTGCTGGTTTAGCTTTACAAATACAGTAGCCTTATACAAATCAGCTTTGAAAAGTTCAGAGTTACACGTAAGTCTGCAAGTTCAAATCAGCAAAAATGACGTTTTCTATAGTTCCGTTGATTACTTGGTTGAGCACATCTAAACAGTTTGTTGAGTACATAACACTGATTTTCTTAATATGAATGATTTTTGTCTAGACCATAGAACCACCCTCAATTGTATAAACGCAAGTAATGTCCACTTTTTATATCCTGACCGCGGAAAATTAACTACATCAAATTTTATTACTGAAGGAAGTATCCAAAGGGGCATAGATACCACAACGCGCCTAATGTTCGACGAGACTTGACAAAGGACCTGAGGAGCAAGAGCAGCGGTGGTGATGCGGAGCTTCTTGTTGATCAAAATGTATACCTACCAGTTGATCTATCAGAGAGACAGCAGCTCGAAGCACCCAAGCTAAGGCTGACTGTAAGGTAAAAGCACCTTATCATCTTTGTGTTTTCCAATGTTTGTGTACATCGGTATCAGAGAGTAACCATATTTCATGCTTTCCTGGTGAGAACAACTTAGGATCCCTGACAAACAACAATAGAGGTAGTCAAATTGTATTCACTTTGATTGCCCGCTTTCCCTGGGGCCAACAAGATGTAGAGGCTTGCTTAGTTTTATGAAGAAACATGCCTTTCTAAAGAAACCTCTGATTGGAGGAAGGCCTCTTAGGCATACTAAATTTATACTTATTTCCTGTAGTGAGGAGAATAAACCACAGGAGAGCCCCAGTCCTACTCTTTCTGATGTTGAGTGTTCAGCAAGATTTGATTCAAGACTCAGCAGAGGACTAAGGGTATCCTCAGATTATGCGATTGTGAATGAAAAGCCTGGACAGCAAATGCACAACCAACAGAGAGGCAACTTTTTCAGAAAAACAGGTATACAAGTACATGCAGAAAGCAACGTTTGATCTTGAATGTTGTGCTGATATTTTGTTAATATTGGAAGGATACATCCTCTCATATATTGGATATTTTCTTAATTGCTATCAGGTAGGTGGTAAGTCCAGAGTTCTGATGCAAGGAAAAATTTAAACAGGAGGTAATACGAACAATGTGACGTGCTGTTCCCATTTCCTCATGTTATGAATTTCCTGTATTTGAAGAGTTAGATAAAACTGAATTCCCTCACCCTGCAATATCAATTCCTGTCAGTTGTTATATCTGAAATGAGGTCTTGGTGGGACAAAGCGCAAGTAATTCGTGCTCTGAAGATTTGGCGGTGCCAGCTGTAGACATACTTTTGATACTAGTGTCCCATGGATACAGACATTTGCACCTCATTCAAGGAATGCCCTTTTTGTCTTTCATGCCACCCTTTGGTGTGCATTGGCAGATACTGCTACGGTCTAGCTAGTGTCAGTGTGATTAACAGTCCTGAACCTTTATGCTTGTGTCGGTATGGTTGCTGTCAAGTGGTCATGAACTTGCAGCTGAATTGCTGTAGCTTGTGTCGGCATTGTTGCTGTCAACTGGTCATGAACTTGCAGCTGAATTCCTGTTCTTGCTCAGTTGTTGCTGTGACAGAGCCTGTATGGGTGTGTTTGGATGGAGGGGGGGGGGGGGGGGGGGGGGGGGGGGGGGGGGGGGGGCGCACTTTTCTTGACGTGTTTGGTTTGGGGACGAGCAGGGGGAGGACGCGAGGTCGCCGAGGTGGCCACCATAGCGAACATTCCTGTCCGTCCCCGCGCGTTATGTGCGAACATTCCTGTCCGTCCCCGCGCGTTATGTGAGCCGCACTGTGCGCTTCTCTCACCCTTGACCTGCGGCATCAGGCGTACGAGGAAGGTGATCATAGAAGATGGTGACGAATCAATCGGGACTGTTTTTTTTTTTGTTTGAGCTCCAGAACTGTTGTTAATGAGCTGAAGAAAGATCGAGGATGAGGAAGAAGGGGGCGCTGTGGCTGTGGGGGCTTTGGCGCTGCGCATCAGACGTGTGGGCTTGGTGGGCTAGCAATGGCCAGCCCGTCACTCATTTTAAGTTTTTCTTTTCTTCCCACGTTTGTATTTTTTTGTCCTTATAATCTTTGGAGATTTAACTGGTATTGGAGGTCCTGGTCCTGACACCCATATAAGCTGCTAAGGCATGAGCAACTTTGTTACAACCTCGATGACAGAAAGCACAAGAAAAACTCGAAAAATCAGATGACACCAGATGCTTCAGCTCTACTAGTATCCCCCCACGGCATGCAAGAGATCAAACGCTTCAGATTGTAGAGCCTGTGTCACTAGCAATGCATCCATTTCCAACACCATGTGGCTTATTCCCAAATTGATCGCAACCTGGACTCCTTGGAGGCATGCTATCACCTCCTCTTGGAAGGCATCAAGCATATTGTTAACTACAAACCTCCCTGCTGAGACCACGTCTCTATCACTATCTCTTATGATACATTCGCAACCTCCGGTTCCAGATTCGGACTTGAAAGAAGTATCACAGTTCAGTTTCAGAATACCTGGCTCTGGCTTACACCAACTCTCCCTCGGCTTTTGCTTATGTTCTCTCTCAGTGCACAACACCTTCAGCACCTCTCCCATATATGTTTGGATACCAGTCTCATCTTACTTGACCCTCAACTATAAACGCACCTCCCTACTCCCTAGGATGGAACAAAGAACAAGCAGAGAAGCAGGTATCAGAACCTTGCAGCTGGCCATCGGTCCTAACCTCACCTAGCTTCCTCGTCGGATTTGCATAATAAGTTAATTTTACAAAACCACGATTATTTGGCCCCTTGTTGCAGGGAACCACAAGTTTCGATGCCAGTTCACAAAACCATAAATATTTGTGCTATCTGTAGCACAAACCACAACTTTTAGTTTTGGTCCCACGTGTCAGCCACACAATAAGGGGGTGTTCGTGTTTTTAGGCCTAAAGGTCACATCAAAAATAATCTTGCTATTTAGGCGTATTAAATAAGTCTAATTACAAAACCTTTTTACAGATGTGTGCTAATTTGCGAGACGAATCTAATGAGCCTAATTAAGCTATGTTTAGCTACAGTGATGCTACAGTAACTATCATCTAATCAAGGCTTAATTACCTTTATTAGATTCGTCTCGCGAATTAGAACAAATTTCTGTAGTTAGTTTTTTAATTAGACTTTATTTAATGCCTTTAAATGACAAGATTCTAGTCGGCCTACAATTAGGCCTAGAGAAACGAACACCCCTAAGTTCCTAGAACCAACAGAGGCTGACAAGTGGGTCTAGGACTAAGACTTGTGGTTTTGTGCAACAATGGTGCAAATAGTTATGGTTTTGTGAAACTAGTTCAAAAGTTGTGATTTCTTGCAACAAAAGATCAAATAGTTGTGGTTTTATTATGAAATTAACTCTTGCATAATTGATACCCGGCATGACTCACTAGGCCTAGCTAGTGGGCTGTGCCATGTCGGCCCATGGATCACGCACTCGTCCCAGCACGTTTCTGAAAGGAATTCAGTTTGATGGCCATGAATATTTATGTCAATTACATCTATCGTTTAAATTGGTCTAAAAAATCTATCATTTAAATGGATTTATTTATGCACTACAATCGACAAATATTACTTGTCCGACTAAATGGTCCCTGAAGAAACAGCGTTACAGTAACCACATTTGTAAAAAAGTAAAAGGCAAAAACATTCATCCCTGCATGACAACTGCACTGCTCAGTACTCACGCCGTCACGCGTTCGTTCGTCCGTCCTCCTCACCGTACTGCCGAGTCACTGGCACGGGGGCCCAGGGGCCACCGGTCATTGACCAGGCATTACGGTAGGGGATCCCGCTCCGATTTCCTGGAACTGCCCGTCCTCTGCATAATTGATACCGCCCTCTCCCGAACGGAACCGCTCGCCTCCTCTCATCTCTTTCGGGGGAACGGCTAGTTACCGTCGCCGCCGCCACCGCCGTGGGTCGCTGCCGGGCACCGCTCGATGGCCTGGAAGGACCACGACGCCACCACCGCCGCCGCGGAGGCGCTTCCCCCTCTACCGGCTCCGCCGGCCCAGGACCTCCAAGGGCTGGTCCATGAGGGACCTGGTGAGAGAGGAGAGAGCCCCTCCCCGGCCGCCGCGGCGGCGGCGGAGGTGGCAGCAGCGGCCACGGCCGAGCGGAAGGGCGAGAAGGTCGCGGCTACTTCTCCTTCCTCGGCGTCTTGCCTGTCGAGGTTCATGGGCAGAAGCTCCCCGATGGCGGAAGATGCGGGGGTGGTGGTGGATGTGATGAGGCCGAGCGATCTGAAGAACATCTTCAACACCATGTTGCGAGAGCAGAAGGCGATCAATGACATGGAGCGACAATTGGTCGAGGCAGGGGCAATGAAGAATCAGGTCGAGAGACAGGTGCGGTTTCTTGGAGATTGGGAGTGCGTTCACGGTTGATTCTTGATTTGCTCGTGGTTTGGGGGTTTCAGTCCTGTCATTAGGGCGAAATCTTGGGGATGGAGGTTTGATGGAACCATGAAATGATGAAATATGTTTGGCGTATGTTTTGTGCGCCAGAGGCAAGAAATTGCATGCAAAATCTTGAGATAGAGAAGATCTGGCTTCTTGGAGTTTTGGATTTCGTTCTTGAGGGGTTCTTGCTAGTTTGTAATTTCTGGATTTAGGATCATGTCGTTCTGCCAAATTGGAGAGGATAAAAATGCATAGCATTCTATAGTTGGGCTCGAACGCAGAGTGTATTATTCTTGATGCTTTGTGCACTGCAGGCAAAAAACTGTAAGACATCCTAGATTTAGATGCCAAATCCGTTGGCAAATGCAAGTTTGGGTATAATGCATAGTGCAAAAGTTTAACTATATTTCGTTGATAAGTCTTTCTATCTTTTTTAAAAGACTGCTGCAGAAACTAGAACTGTGAAAAAAGCAGGCTGATATAGTGTAGTATTCTGTATTCACAAGAGAATAGGGTGCTGAAAGTGTCATCATTCATTCATATTGTGATTATGCTTGTTGGTGGAGTTTATTTGTTGCAGATAAGTGGTTGAAAACAAGTACTTACCTTTGTGGCTGGTTACCACATACTCCTTGTTTCATAATATCGAGCTTTCTTTATTCATTATGAATTTATAGTGGTTCGTAAACCAGCTTTTCATTCTATGTGGTAGTCTGAATTGCTACACTCTTTTCTTATTATTTTTTTTAATTCCAATTGTTAGACCACAGGATGGAGAACTTTCTGTAGAAATGACATTCAAAAGTTAAAAAAAATGCTCGAAATTCATTTACTATATACATGGAATTCATTGTCTCATTATGTATAGGAGAGACTGGTAGCTCTTTTTCCCAATCTATTTCTGATGAGATCTTTTATTTTGTGGTGGTTTTAGGTATTATCTACCTGTAGCTTGTTGGAACCAAAAGGTGACCATCTTGATCATGAAGAAAAAATTGATGAACAAGCTGCTCAAAAGCTTGGGGATGTGATTAATAGAAAGGTCTTGTCATATTTATTCTCTATCTTGTTCCATTTATTTTAATTGGCTAAGTGACTGACATGAGTACTGCTAACTTAACAGGATGAGGAGATATGGAAACTTAGGAAGAGGATCGAGGAGTTAGAGAAGGCTTCAATTCCTGAAGATGTCGCTGAAGAGAAAACACAGGCTACTATATTAGAAATCACTGTACGGGTGTTTGAATGCTTACACTATCAGACATATGTCTTCATTCATTTACATTTAATGTTTGTACTTGCTAATTGTTTCATTTGCTGAACTTAAGTGGTTTAGCATAAGTTTATTCTTGTGCCTTGCAATATCTTCTTTCCTTGCATCAAACCTGACAGGTTTACATATATATTGGACATGGATTTTTGGCTCTTTGAAAACCTCTGCCAATGCAGCTTGACAGGTTTCCATTTTTACAGGAGAAATATGAAAAGCAGCTGATGGAATGTATGGAGCGGGAAGAAAAACTTGCAAGACGTGCAGCACTCCTGAATAAGGTATGAGACAGACAATGATATTTTAGTTTCACTGTCAATATTATTCCATATTATTCTACCACATCAGGTGGATAGCAGATGTTTGGTTGCTGCCCTGCCAGGCAGCTTGTACGTCAGGTGCAGATCTCAGCCTGGGCGCGATGCCTGGCTGAGGCACGATTGCCGGGGTGTCAACCAAACTAGCCCATATTCTTCTACTTTCTGTTGTCTTCAATATGAGACTTTGAACATAGCAATCATACCATGGTGTTTTTTTCACAATGAATGTATCATTTTCATGTGGCAACCTGGATGCCTGCGCATGTAATTTTGAAGTTCAAAATGTTAGATACTACAGAAGAATAGAAGTTATCGTTCCTCTTGTTTGCATTTTATATCAGATGGGATCTTTATTTTTGTTGACTTTTCAATTATCTTGTTATTCGCAGGTATTGAGGGAAGAAAAGATAAAGCATGATAATACGAGGAAGGAGCTCCAACAACTGACTGACAAGAAGCAGCTGGAGGAGCCCAGGATAAAGGTGTGTCAGGTTTATTATCTTTATAGTGTTTATGACTTCTGTTAATTATTGTCTTTTACTCTTTTTTTTAAGGTTGCATATCCAATTTCCCTTA
The DNA here is from genome assembly GCA_012490785.1 of Eragrostis nindensis. Taxonomy (NCBI): domain Eukaryota; kingdom Viridiplantae; phylum Streptophyta; class Magnoliopsida; order Poales; family Poaceae; genus Eragrostis; species Eragrostis nindensis. The sequence goes on from JAAXCT010000873.1 coordinate 126,177, forward strand.
ACTTATGTTCCTCTCTTCTGCTTCCCTCGTGGGTACAGTACATAACTTGCCTGGGCTAAAATGCTTTATTGTTGCTGCCTTTTAGCGTTTATGCTTGTTCATCGTTACCGACTTTAGTGCTGTTAACTTAACAGGTTGATGACGTTATCCATCAAATTATGAAGGTTCAGAAGTTAGTCAAATCTGGATTGGCTGCTGTTGTTAGAAAAGAAAACCATTCCTTGATCGAGGAGCCCTCAGAACTTTGTGTACCTGTCTTAGATGCAGCAGTATCTGAGGTATCTCTTTGTAGAACAGGATCCGAGTTGTACGACAAGGTGTTAATTTCTCGTTTATTATTATTATTCTTACAAATCTGTGTTACTAGGTTTTACAAATCTTTGTTCCTCTCTTATACTTCACTTTGTTAGTCCTCGTGGGTTTAATAATCTCAACCGTAGCCAACTTTTGGGACTAAAAGGCATTGTTTTTGTTGTTGCTAGCGATTATGCTCATTCATTGTGACTGACTTTAGTACTGGTAACTTAACAGGATGATGAACATATCCGACAAACTATGAAGATGGTTCAGAAGATAACAACATCTGAGCTGGCTGCTGTTGCAAAGGAAAAGCAATACTTCACTGAGGAGCCCACACAATTAAATTGGGTATCTGCCTCCGATTCAGGAACTACTATGGTAACTCTTGCTCTCGGATCCAAGTTGTATGACAAAGTGTTGATTTCCCTAATGCTTTACAAATCTGTGTTACTGGATTTAACATAGCTAGCTTCTTTGGGTTAAGTACTTAATTATAAACTTGGTTTTCAACTTTAAACTAGGATCCAAAAGCAGAAGTCAAAAATATCCAACAGATTGTTGATGAGGTGGAGGTCTTAAATGCAATGTTGATCCGCCGATTGGAAGAAGCAAAACATGCAATTAAGATGCGCTCCTATGATGATGCTCAAGTTGAAGAACTGGAGACTGACCTTGTGGCAGCAATCAAAAAGTGCCATGATGTCTTCATATGTCCCCACGAGGATGGCCATGTAAAATTGATTGATTACATTGCTTCTGAGGGCAATAAGATTTTTCGAGTTCGTTCTGTACCTGGGAAGGTTAAGGAATGCGATCTTCCAGAGCATATTCGTGTCAGGACTAAGAAGTACATTGTGCCGGCGAGAAGGGGAAGGAATAGCAATGCTGAAGACCTGTATTTGAAGAAGTTGGATAGCTTGGGAAAGTTTGTGGCAGCTGGTCTCACTGAGTGTGGATTCCGCTTGCATCGGAATGGCATCTGCCTTGCTGGAAGGTTTTCCCTCAAGAATGTCTATGTTACTGCTAATAGAAGGATAAAACTTGGTGCAGAGGTGAAGTGCAATGTCCTGAGTAGAGTGGGAAACAGGCGCTGGATGAATTTGGATTACTTCACAATACACGATATCTTGGTACAAATTGCTTCTCTCTCTCCTGAGGGCCTGCCTGTATCATTTGATTTGAAGTGCCTTCTGGATTTGTTGAGCAGTGAAGATCCCGTTGGTAAGGAGATTCTGATACGCTATAATCCATCTCTCATGGACGAGATTCAGAAGAGGGAACATTTCATAACAATGTTTAAGAGATGGGACCAATTGGGTAGGCATGAAAAAGGTACTCAAGAGTACGCCAAATCAAGACAGGTTCTGAAATACATCAAAGCTGCTGATAATGATGACTGGAGAGACTGCCTGCATGAGAACATGTTCACATCTGGTGTTCGCGGGAAGCATGTTAATGACAGTGGTGAGGCCAAAAATGATGCCGAGTGTTTGCTGGAGACCTGGCGCCATAACTTCACTCATCTGCATGAAGTCACTAATGAGATTAAAGATGAAGATCAAGTCGACATAATGGATTCAATAAAGGAAGGAGTCATAAATCAACTGCAGGAAGGCATGCATGCAGTTGGTGAACTTGAAATACCGCATTTGGTTCACACTATGCGGATGTAAAGCTGCAGAATGGCTAGTTTTGATTTCTTGTAATGCTACCGATTCCTGAGTTTAGGTACTAGGTCCAAGATAATACTGGGGCAGTGCTGTTGACTCCCAAGTTTATGTACTAGGTCCAAGATACTACTGGGGCATTGCTGTTGACTCCCAAGTTTAGGTACTATGGGGCAGTGCTGTTCACTCCCAAGTTTAGGTACTAGGTCCAAGATATTACTGGAGCATTGCTATTCGCTTTATTGTATTTTCATATTTGGGTACCAATATTGAGATAATGGAACAATTTTGTTCACTCATGACTGTTATAAAAGGAATGAAGAATTTTATGACAACTTTCTGCTGTCATCTATTGTTTTCTTTATTGGCAGCTGTTCCTCGATTCTGTGTGTGCGTGTGTTTTTCGCCCAGACCTTCATTATGTATCTATTGCACTACGTTGCTACTCCTTGAAATTCTGAAAATGATGCCTTCAATTGTACATATGGACTGGGCATAGCGTAACTTCAATTGTACAATTCAGAACACGATGGAGCCCAAGGAACAGAGAGAAGCAAAAGCTTACAGGAGAAGAAGAATCGAGGTGGCGGGTGGAGTCGAGGAAAAAAGGGAAAAAATTGCAATTGGATAGCTGTGGTGCCTGGATTGGAGCATGAGTGGTGCGGTGAGGAAGAAAACAATGATTGCACCATACGGTGCAAGACTTCATCTTTTGCCTCGAGATCTATAGATATTTGGGACTACCGGAGCGGGAGCCTCATATATTTTTATCTGTACGTTAGTCTTGAGCTTGGTCAATGGTCATTGTCCAAAATGACTCGTAATTGTTTACGTTTATGAGTTCATTACAATTTACATGGATTCATAACAGTTGTGATTTCCATGTGATGCATTCTCCACTGTGGGCGTTAAACTTACAATAGTTGTTTATATGTTTTTTCACAACCGTGTTTGTTACGATCGTCTCGGCAGTTGCCGGACGTGTAACAAAGCCATCCGGCACCCTATATAAAAAAGAATGTGCCACCATTGTTCAGTGCGTGAGTCCCAGATTCATTCGCCAATGCTTTTTCTTTGGCATGAAATTTGATGAAATTTTTTTTTCATGTAAACAAGTATTTTCATATTGCTCATCGCAAAAAAAATATTTTCATATTGCAACAGGTCGTGTTTATCAGTCAAGGTCTCTGCACTTCTGCCTATTTCTGAAAACTCTTTGTTCCCAGCACTACTACAAGTCCTGCGCCGGGCCGTCATCCAACGTTGCTCCTACTACCTCTTACTAATAAGGTGGTAGGTCCTCTAATGTAATTATGCATATTGATTCTGACACTACTTCGCTAACTATGTTGAGCCACCTAAACCAGAGCCATCACCACATCCTTTGGTTCAGCCACTGCCTCCAGCACTAGCACTCTAGCAGACACGTGACCACGCACAAGATCTCAGAACAGCATAACTCGTCCTAAAGAATTTAGAGATGGAATGGTTCGGTACAATCTCCACAAGAAGGGGTTTCTTGCTGCAGCTGGTTCTCGAGGCTCTGAAACTGAACCTGTCAGTTATCAAGCCAACTACACTACGTTCGATTTGTCAGTAGCTCTATAGGATGTAGCATTCGGCAGGCAGATGTTAAAAATCCTTTCCTCAATGGATTGCTACAAATAGAGTTGTATACGCACCAACTTCCTGGATTTGAAGATAAAAATCATCCTTGCTACATCTGCAAACTTGATAAGGCTATAGATATGACCTGAAACAGCCACGGGACTGGTATTCCAAACTCAGCTCCAAATTGCGTGCTCTTAATTTTGTTCCATCCAAAGTAGATACATCACTTTTTATCTATCACAGTGACAACTGATCATTGTTAGTTCTTCATCTGCTGCCCCTACTGGACTGTTGCAAATACTGTACTGATGAATATGCTATCAAGGACTTGGGTTCCTTCAGTTTCAGACTTGGCGTAGACGTGCACACAAGTCAGAGGAGGGAGGGGCGGGGAGTTCATTCTTTTTCAGATTATCACCGAACTTGGAGATCAAGATGCTGGAGTGTCGACCAATCTCTATGCTCATGTCAAGTTCAGAAAAGCTCTCAAAGGATGTTGTCCAATGAGGCAGTCACTAAGAACAGGAACCAATATCTGACGATGACGCGTCCTGACATTTCATTGCAGCAAACAATGTATGCATTTTCGTGCAGACGCCAGCTAAAGATCATCCCCCCGCGTCGCTCTAGGGCGACACGGGCGGCGATCCCGCCGCCACCACCAGCAGCCCCTCCCGATCCTTCTCCCCTCCCTGCCGTCGGGCGGAGCTTGAGGTCGGCCAAAGCACGCGCATCTGCAACGATGGTGGCGGCGGGGATTTCTTCCTTTCAGTTTTCCTTCTGCATTAGATCCAAATCGGTGCGCGATACGCTGTCCACGATGGCTGCGGCGTCTCGCCGGCTTTCTGCGTGACTTGTGGAGACGGTGGCGGGGCGTCCAGGGCCTCTCAACGTGACTCGCACCGTGTCTAGGAGGCGAGCCCCTTCTCGTCGTCTCAATCAGATCGGGCACCGGCGCCGGCGCGCATGGAGTGGGCTTGGTGGTGGCGATGCAGGCGCACCAGATCGGGCCTCCCTTGACGATGATTGCGACACCGACGACACGGTCTCGTCCCCGATGTGTCCAACGACCCCGGCGACGTCCTTCCTTCTCCCTGCAGTGGTGAAGAAGAGGCATTGTTGCCTGGACTAATCATGGTTGATGGGCGTCAGGTGCAGAGTTGGAGATCCAGGAAGCCAAGTCTCACTGCATCGATCTGTCCAAGCGTCAAGCAGTGCACAGATCAATTTCGCTGACGGCTTCGTGGGTTTCCATTGGTGATGATGACAGCTGCGTGTTGAGCCACAATGATCTGTCATATTCTCCGAATCCTCTCGTTCTTTTGGGTGTCTAGAGGTTGACATGAAGGTAGGCGAGACATCAATGATCTGTGACGCCTCCTTGCTTAAGCCTGTCATGTTTGGTCGAGGGCTATCTTATTTGAGGCTTCGACGGTAGACCGTTTTGTCATGCTTCCATGATGGCTGAAGGTTTGGCATGATGATGCTGCGACGTCGTTTAATTTGACCATAATGGCACAAAATCGAGGGATACGCTTCGGCGTTTTGGCCCTCAGGTGCATCCAATGAAGAATGGTATATCGGCGACGCCTTGAGCGGGACAAAGGAGTTCATCGTACTTTTCCGGTAGAGATGAGCAACACGAAACAACCTCTAATCCCTTCTTTAGGGTGTGATGGTGTTCAGGGTTACAGCACGGCCGTTTAAGCCCTATAGATACCCGTAGATGCTGAAGGCATGTGGAAAGATGGTGGCGGTCAGCCATGAAGAAACTGAAGTATGATATAGAGAGTAATGCCGATCGTGACAGAAATCCCTAGGGGCTTGGCCGCTTGCCCCTCTGAGCACGAACTCGAGCTCCTCGCTGCTCAGTTACCGAGCTCGAGCTCTTCTTCTCCCGTCCGCCGTCAAGTCTCGAGCTGAAGGCTGACCGCCCAGCACAGGCTTTGAGCTCCTAGCCTCGACTACTCACCGAGCTCCAGCTCCATATATATGCGCATGCGGCCATGGTTGGGAGGCCGAGCTCCAGTTGCAGAGATGGAGGCGGATGAGGGAAACAGATCCTCTGACGAGCGTCCCCGTCATTGGCTCGCGGCCCCGGCTCCACGTGTTAGTGACTGCTCGTCACGGTAACGCTAGTCAGACTTGACTAAAGAAAAAAAAACCATACCATCAATACAAAAAAAATAAGACTATACTCCCTCCGTTCTAAATTATAAGACACTTGCTTCATCAATTTTTCTCAAATTATAAGACACACTCGCTTCCCAATGCACCTTTCTCTCTTCCCTATACATCTCTATCTCTATCTCTTTCCTCCTTGTTTTTTGTGCACCTACTTTTTTCACTTCTCCTTAAGCTCCGTGCCCGAAGTCAAAACGCCATATAATTTTGAACGGAGGGAGTACCATACTTCTCTCAACAAGCAATCAACTTGGTGGCCGCCCCAGGGGAGTAATGTTACGTCTACAAAAATTTTTACAAAATTTTCATAAAACACTAGCGTGTTATTGAATTTATAGCAAATATTGATGATGCGCGAGTGAATTTATAGCAAGTGCCTCTTTGAATCCTAAATCATGCGACCAACTATGTTTCGTCACATCAGCAATGCGTAGAATTTAGGTAAAACTTCTTTTTTCTAAGAAGTAGCACTGCTCCCGCCAGGGTGCCTTTGCTGTTGCCGCGGCTCAGACGAAGCCGTCACCACAAATCTCCTGATCCAGCTCACCGTCCGCCCACTCACCGGCCTTCGGTCGCCGTGCACCCTCTTCCAATATCCTGGACGAACTAGCCTCCACCTCTCAAGCACCGCTAATCTCTGTCGCCGGCCGGCCGACCTCCAGCGCCCCTGCTGTCGCCAATCGCCGCCAGCCTCCCTTATCCACGCCACTACATAAGTTAGTCACGAGCTCCTGTTTCATGATCTGTCTATTTATTTGCGTGTTTTAATTAATTTCAACAACCTCTCAGATCTGAATTTGGTAACTATCTTGAGTTCGACTACCAATACGAGTAGTTCACGCTTTGCAATCCGACTCCGATCAGGGTTGCAAGTCGGTCAGGATATTCCGATTCCTTATATATAGGTCAATATAGCTTGTGTAAATCTCTTGCGCAGGCCGGATAGTACGGGGGCAGGGCAGAGAGACGAAGTCGCCGAACTTTAGGGAGCAGTCGAACATGTCCAAGCGACCGCTCGAGTCATGTGGGGACGAACCACAAGAGAGGGACGGAGCATGTCTAAGCGCTAAGGGATTTGACATTTCCAAGCAGCCTTACTTGCGTCGCTGCTCTGGCCGCTCGGCCAAGCGGCCGGCGGCGCAGCAGGTGGAGCAGAAGCATCTGTACCTGGTGGTGGACGACTGGGAGAGAGGGTACAGCGTCTACAGAGTCGAGGAGGAGGACGCCTTCGACTCCAGCTTGGACACTCCGTTCGTCCGCATGGAGTCCCAGCACGCTTACTCGTGGTCCTTCGTCGCCCACGGCACCAAGATCCTAGCGATGCACCCGAAGCAATCCAGCCCCGGCATCCCCGTGTTCGACACCGAGACGCTGGGCGTGTCAGTCTACCCCGATCCACGGAGCCGCAGGGGCGGGAACATCGGCGGCAAACCGGTGTACGTCTCGGTCGGCGACAGGCTCTTTGCGTTCTACTGGCCTTTCGTTGAAGTGCTCCTGCCTGAGACGTCGACATCCTCCAAGGATGAGGAGGAGCCGTGGTCTTGGACCTTGGTCGGGCAGCCACCTTTCAAGTCAATCAAGGTCAGCAGCTACGCCGTGCACCCGGACGGGCGCACCCTCTTCTTGTCCCTCCTCAACTGGAGGCCCATCGGTTGGGGAATCCCCAGCAACAAGGATCAGAGCAGCACCTTCACCTTCGACATGGAGAGCCTCGAACTCACGTACGTCGGCGAGTGGATCCTGCCGTTCAAAGGCAGAGCCTACTACGACGGCGAGCTGGACGCCTGGGTCGGGCTCTGCCTCTCCCCGAAAGATGCCGGGCGCGTCTGCTGCTGCGACGTCCCGCCGGCCGACGGGTGCGAGACCATGCCGGCCTGGAAGCTCGGCCGGGACGTGCTCTTTGACACCGGGAGATCGCAATCGGACGCGCATATGGGCGCCACGCTCGTGTACAAGGGCGACGGCAGGTTCTGCCTGCTCGAGAGCCGGACGCCCACGGACGGCGACCCGTCCAAGCGCGTCCGCGTGGTGAAGATGGATTCCTTCGCTCTCAAGTACGACAAGGACGGGGACTTGCGACGCACCCGCCATCGCGCTCACGGATCCGTTTCGTACGAGGTCGCTCATAAACTCACGGACTGGCATCACAACCCGGTGGCGTTCTGGATGTAGGCATTGACTGATTAATTAGCCCGGTGGGATGCAGACTCTGCGAGAGCTGAAGTTTGTGTGTATGAAGCTGCCATTGGAGATTCTATCTTGTGATAATCACTTTATCAATCAGAACGTAGTGCAAGCATCATTAAAGAATGTGGGAGCGAATTTTCCAGAATTTAACAGTGTTGTGCTTTCAGCGGGAGGCGGTGTGACTGTCCATAGCGAGACGTCAGTGGTGACTTTGTCAATTTCGAGGATTTGCTAGCTTAGTCTTCAAAGATGCTTGTACGTGTAAGGTTTGCGTATGTGCGTTTACAGAGGTCAGTGTCTGAGTTGTACTGTGCAATCGAGAATTTTGTGTCACAGCATCGAAATGTTCATCCATGGATACGGCTGATGTAGTACAATAACAGCATGCATATGGCGCTTGTAAATTTCTGTTCTTGATTTCCCTCCGAACGGAAACATCGAAAACAATGAAATAATCTTTCGAACTCGAATTCCGGTATCCCTCACTCTCCTTCCCCGCACATGCATGCCGACGCCGATCGCTTCTAGTACTCTATGCTTTACTGCAGCCCACACTCCTTGGGGAACCCATTGGGGAACCTCGCGGCGTCGGTGCAGTAGTTGTAAACCATGTACTTATCCCGCGCCTCCTTGAGCTGCTGCTGCTGCTTGACGTCGCCGATCCCCGCGCTGCCGTCGAACCAGTCGCCGCCGAACGGGTCCTGGCCGCACACCCACGAGAAGCCGCTCGGCGCGCAGCCCTGCGCGCGGTAGTTCTGGAAGTAGGCGACGAACGGCGCCTGCGACCAGTCCGTCTTGATGCGCCCGCCCTCCGTCGCCCAGTCGTCGGCGTCCCACAGGTCGCCGTACAGCCGCATCGGCTGGTGCTCTGGGAACGGCACGCCGGCGTCCCAGTGGTTCTTGAACTGCCGGATCGCCATGTTGTCCACCAGGATCCTGAAACTCATGCAGCTCCATCAAACATTGTTTTGTGGTCATGAGAAACGTGCAAACAACGAACGGAGTACGCTCTAACAACACGGCACGACAACAGTGCAATATTCCGAAGCGGAGCTAGTAGAGCTGATCGTGAGGAAAGAGGGGGCTCACAGGATCTGTTCTGAACTCCAGATGATGGAGTAGGTGTGGAAGTCCTCGGTGGGGTCGAACCAGAGCCGGAATTGCACCTCCCTGCCGCCGACGCCATCGGCGAAGATGTTGGTGTGCAGGGTGTACGGCTGGCCGCTGATGTTGCCCAAGAACTCGAGGTCGATCTCGTCGTGGGTCTTCCACTCCTTCTCAGAAATCAACTGCACGTACACACACCACACAATGCATTCCTTAGTCGGAAAACGGACTCGTGCATGATTCACAGCATGAATGCCGCAGGGTGCTTGTCATAATTAATTATGTTGCTCACTTACGTAAACCGTGGTGACGGTGCCGGCGGAGTTCTTGGGGACGAGCTTGATGTCGATGTCGATCCTAGCAAAGAGGTAAGAGTCCTTGGACCGGAACCCGGACCCCGAGGAGCGGTCCAGGGACAGCGCGATGGTCTGGTCGCCGTTCAGCAGCTGCGTCTTGCCCCACACTATCTCGAGCTTGTCCGTGATGCTTTCACCGGCTGTCACCGGAGACGAGGCGGCGGCGATCAGCGCAAGAGCCGACAGGCAGGCTAGGAGGCGCGCCCTAGCCGGTGCCATGGCTCCCGGCCGCCGTCGGGGTGGAGTGCTGTGACTGAGCAGTGTCACTGGTGTGGCGGGCAGCGAGGCAGTGGTCAAGTGCTGGATATATGCAGAGACTGACCGCGCTGAAAGCTGCAGAACTACGTACTACCGTCTACCAGGGTCAAAGTCCATGCAGCAAGATCGATCGATCATCGAACTAGGCGACGCCTTACATTGTTGGAAGGTGTGTAAACAAGCTTGGTTATAGGCTGGCGAACGAAGACCTAAGCACTGAAAAGGATGTAAGGTTCGCAGCGAAAGGGGGACAGATCCGGGAAATGAATCAAGAAGTTGACCTAATTTAGTGTGCAGGTCACACGTACGCATGGTGGCCTCTGATTCGGTATCTACAAATGGAGAATGCAAAGCTTTAATTTGAGGAGGCATTGCGATGAGGTGGTGCAGAACAATTGCATGTTTTAGCTCATACGCTACGGTAATCATCTGCTTGCCACACCTGCAGTTCCTCTGAAGACTGTGTATGCATCAAAGTGCTTTGGAGCAGCACTGCCCGTGCTTGGTAGGAGTATCAAGATAACTGAAGACTAGGAATACTGTAACTGTCTTCAGAAATAATTTACCACCACGCTGTTGGTAGAAGTAGTGCAGTAAAACCAAGCACGAGAGCCATGGACCGCGCCGAGCATTTCTATTCTACGCCCGTTTCGGAGGCCGTGCAGTCGCTCTGCTGGGCTCATGATCCCGTCCGCCATTGGTGCCTTGCCTTGCTCGCGCAGCGTCATTTGTCCTCTCCCACAGACCAAAGCGTTATCTAAACAGCCCACGTACACGAGGGACACGCACATGCTGCGTCCCAGATGATGGCATAGAGCGATTTGCGTTTGTTCGGTCGGCAGGAGCGGCTGGCGCATGCGTGCTTGTTGCGGCTGGCGCATGCGTGCTTGTTAACGCGCCTTGATCCGGTGGCGGCGTGACCCGAACTGAATGGCACATGCGCGTTGCTGTGGTCGTCGGAGTCTGTTCGGTTGGAGCATGGCCTTTCACTGTTTTCAAAGTTAACACTCCTCGTAATTCAGTCTGGCCCAGCCTTCCGTTACTCTGCGAGTCCAATACTAGAACAGTTCGGCCTGGCCCAGCCCAATAACAACATGGACATCGTCGGAGCAGCCAGTCAGGGGGATCCTCTGTTTTAACGTCCGCGCTCTGCGCCGGCGGCCAAAGTAGCGTTGCACGTCGCTATAGCACGTCTGATGATTCCCTTTTGGCACAGTCACCAACCAAGCCATCGGCCATTCGACCCACTACTTTATAACGAAGCAGCACGAGCTCATGCGAATTGCATGCACGTAAAGCTACGAGCTGCTCCCACGCCGAAGGAACACTCGATGCTCTGTTTTCCCGAGGAAAGCAAGAGACGTGCATGTCTCTGCCTGAGCACAATAGTAAACAACAACTTGTTGCAGGTCCAGTGGCCAGGGAAGCGAGCTGAACTTTCTTTGCTCGAGTGTGAAGCTAGTTGAGCCCCTGCTTTTTCCAAGAACAATTTTGCAAGCACATGAGAACAATGACAGTAATACATACACGTGTATATATATGATTCCCGTTCCCGTTACAAATAAAAGAATGAACGATATAAACAACGAGCTGAGGTCAATGCTATACGACCCGTCCTAATGATCTTCTAACCAGCTTTGCAATCAAAGCGAACCCGGCGTGGAGTTTGGTGTGGCCTCTACGTCATGTAGCACTCGCGCGGGAAGCCCTGCGGGAACCTCTTGGCGTCCGCGCAGTAATCGTACACCATGTAGTTGTCTCGCGCCCACTTCATGGCCTGCTGCGCCGAGGCGTCCATCTCCTGCCCGTACCCGGAGCCGGAGGACGACGGCGACGGCGAGGCGTCCGCTGTGGCGGTGAAGTTGCGGTACTGCGCGGCGAAGGGCGCCTGCGACCAGTCGGTCTTGACGCGGCCGCCCTGCGTGGCCCAGTCCTCGGCGTCCCACAGGCTGCCGTAGAGGCGCATCCGCTGCGACGACGGGAACGCCACGCCCTGGTCCGCGTGGTTCTTGAACTCCCGGATCGGCGTCCCGTCCACCAGCACACTGGCATCAGCAATTCAGCATGGAGCATTATTACATTGTCAGCTCAGGCAGAGTTCGTCTCGAATTAATCAGGCAGGCAAATGGGATTGTGCTGATCGAGTGCCCACTTACACGATGTGCTGCTGCGTCCACTGGATGGAGTAGGTGTGGAAGTCGGCGGTGGGGTCGAACCAGAGGCGGAACTGCTGCTCTTTGCCGCCGGTGCCGTTGGCGTACACGTTGGTGTGCAGCGTGTAGGGCTCGCCGGTGACGTTGCCCAGGAACTCGAGGTCGACCTCGTCGTGCACCTCCCACGGCCCCTCCGACATGAACTGCAAGTGCGTTGGAGCAAAGAATTTAGTTCAGAAATCCATCATCGATCAGCTTAGATCAAGACTGCATGCGCATGAATGTCGAAAGGAGCAACAAACTACTCTACTACAGGAGATGGCTTACGTACGTAGCAGGTGGTGACGGTGCCGGCGGAGTTGTTGGGGACGAGCTTGATCTGCATGTCGACGCGCGCGAAGAGGTACGTGTCCCTGGACCGGAACCCGGAGCCGGAGGTGCGGTCCAGCGACAGCGTCAGCACCTGGCCGTCGGGCGAGACGCTGCCGCGCCCGTCGCCCCACGTCACCTCCAGCCCCTCGCCGATGCCGCCCCCGGCCGCCGCTCCGAAGCAGAGCCCCAGGAGAAGCAGAGCCGTCATCAGCACGCAGCTGCCCGCCCTCGAGCCGGAACGGAAAGCCATCGCCGTCGTCGCTAGATCGATCGAGGTCTTGCACCAGCCACTACTGTATTGTAAGGAGCTTGTTTGGAGGAAGGAGTAGTGCGTGTGTGAGAGATGTGTGGTGCCAGCTGCTGCGGTGTGATCGATGTGTTGTGTGTCGCGGCGAGGCTTATATAGAGTTTGGATTAGAGGAACGGAGCGGTTGGCAGGACGGAACGAATCGAATTGAATGGATCGAGGCGGGGGAGTGCAGAGGACAGACAGTGCAGCGCGCCGCGGCGAGGCGCATGTTCGCGTCTCGTTCCGGGAGCTCTGGTCATCTGGTGGGCTGGCGGTGCGCGGAGGACAGCGGGGCGCTGCCTGTGCCTACCCGATGCGACGGCGCCGTGCGTGCGTGCGTCCGTCCGCCTGGATGAGAAAACAACGCGCGCGACGGCAACCGCGACCGGCAGCAGGGGACGCGGTGACAAAAAGGAGCACGCGGTTTTTTCTGCATTCGGGTCGTGTTCCTCTGGCGGGGTCCTGCAGCTGAGAAGCTCGCTCAGGATCGATCTCTCTACAATCGAATCAGATCCCAAGTTTGAGATCAGGTGGTTCGCTGGTTTTTTTGAGATAAGAGGGGAATCTCTGCGTGCTGCACGGACGAAGGTCGGAAGGTATCATGTGTCTGCGTTCGTGCGGCGTCGAGTCGTCGACCAGCTTCTACTGTTGTCGGTGGGGCCTTGGTGGTGGACTGGCCCAGATTTTGGGTTTTGGGTTTGGGCTACTAACAACGCCGTCAACCGGGCTGGCAAAAACTGGCCGCCGACACCCTCCCTTTCGGCCTTGTTCGCATTCGCGCGGTCTGTAGGTGCAGCCCTACCCAAAATGCGGATACACGTTTGTTTACTTCATGACACAATGATACCATGCTTTAAACTCCCTCCAAGTTTAAATATAAAGTAAAATACAAGGGTTGTTTATAAACTTGTGATCCAGATCTCCCAATTCTCACGTATTATAAATTCAAGGAGTTGTTTGGCTCGCAACCATGCCACAACTTCGGCGCAAAATTAAGGTGAAGCGAAGTGGCTACCGTAGTCTTCGCACCAACCAAGCAGAGCAACCATTTCGCGTGGCCGCCGTAATCTGTGATGTGGCGAGTTGTGGCCAGCAACCAAAGCGCCCGCCAAGTCCAAAATGTCGAAAAGTATGTGGATGTTTCTTGAGGCACAAATTTGTGATCACGCTTATCACTCTCGTTCTTTATGTAGCGTTGATGGTGGAGATGGTGTGACTTTGGTGGAGACAGAAATAGCATAGGCCTATCTCGTTAGTATCCACATCAACAATTCAATGGGTATTTCATATTTGTTGATCAAGATGACACCTGGGACAGCGGATCCTAATTTAATTCGGACTAGGGTGCCGTTCGGATCACCCCTCTAAAGTGCCCTCTAAATTTATACCCCTCTAAAGTAAAAAGAATCTTACTATTTAGAGGTACTAAATAAAATTTAATTACAAAACCTTTCTGCAGATGGGCGTTATTTTTCGAGACGAATCTAACGAGCCTAATTAATCAATGTTTTGACACAGGGATGCTACAGTAACCATCGTCTAATCGCCGTTTAATTACCCTCATTACGTTCGTCTCGCAAAATAGATGGGGGGTCCTGGACTTAGTTTTGTAATTTGACTTTGTTTAGTACACATAAATCGTGCCGGCATCTTTGATGTGACTGCTACAGCACCCTCTAAAATGAAACGAACGCAGCCTAGATGTTTATGTACCTTACAATAGTAGTACGTCAGTTGAAACAAGCTTTTTTTTTTTGAAAGACGCAGACATTGCCGGCATATATTAATAAGAAAAAAGCAGTTTACATTGTGCCAGTAGCACAATTAGGAGCTTTGTCAGACCATGCTTAGGCGTGGCCTACTCCCCAATAGACAAGTTTGCTAAGGAAAGTTGAAACAAGCTCATCGGCTCATCCAGTGCTACGTTTACCTATTCCCCGTAGCGTAATACACAAAACGACCAGCGAGTAGCTAGAGCCTAGAGGGCTTAGATAATCCATGGGGTCATCTTGGTTAACAACCACACGAGCTCAGTTCTTGTCTCATTGTGACACAGCTACTTAGTAGCTCGCATGCACACATGTCTGCAGCAGCAGTATCTAAGTGGAGACCTTTCGGGCTTGTTTGTTTGGGCTGTTGCTTTTAAGCTTTTGAAAAAGTTAGCTATTTGAGTAGCTGAAAAGCTGGCTGTTAGAATTTTAATGTTGACTTTTGTAATATACATTAAGCTTCTCAGCATGTCAAAAGTCAGAAAAATAGCTCTCAGTAAACTTTTTCAGCTTTTAGTTCATTTTATCAGATGTCAGCTTTTCAGCACTCTAAAAACCAGGTCAGAAGTTTACTGTTTGTTTTAACTTTTCAGCTAGCAGCTTTTCAACTGAAAAAATAACTGAAAAGCTGGTTGGTGGCAAGTTTCCATGGACGGCGGGTAGTGAGTGATGCACCAACTGACGAGTGACGAGGGAGGCGTGCCCAGCAGACCCAACGCTGGGTGAAGTACTGCTACCCTTAATTCCTGCCTGCGTAGATCCGTGGAAACATGGTACGGCCGCGCTAGTGATTTTTAGTTTGGCACATTAATCCAAGACACGCGCACTATCGATCGGCCAGGCCCCATTTCAGACATGTGCTTGAGGATGAAACCTGGAATACTGCTGTGAGTTTGCTCTTATTTCCTAATCGCCGATGAGCAAAGTGGAGTTTTCAGTAGAGTAACGTTTTTTTAGACAAAAGTAGAGTAACGTTTCCCCCCAGCTAATCAGTCGTTTGAATGTTCTGTACTTTCTGCATTTTACCTTACTCATGAAAATGTACGTCCCCATTGAAGAAGAAGAAGCAGCCCCGACATGGACACCGGCAATAGCTGACCTAACGACAGAACCAGCACAATCGATGCAGAAGATTAGTTATGTAAACACATGTAGTACAAGTTCAGATTCCGGGCTCCATGTTACCCGGAACAATTTTGCGCCGCTGCCTCCCTGCAAGTTTGCATCAGTATTGCTGACTCGCACGCGATCGAGGCACACACACACACACAGGAACACCACCTCCCAAGACGGTAAATATTTTTTTTTTGAAAGTAGGGCAGGAGCGCTGCCATTCATTAAGGAAGAAGAAAGAGTTACAACCTAAGATACAAAGTCTAACCCAGCATTAGAGCTAGGCCCGGACTAAGGACATCACCAAGTCCAGGAAAAGAAAAAACCAAAGACCTTAGCAACTGATGAGGAAAACCTGCAGACAAGGCTTTGACAACTAGAGAGCACTCCTGCAAACTGAAACCATCGAAGTATGGTAGTTCTGAAACAACAATTCAGCTAGAGTGCAACAACTCGTGATCTTAAAAAGACTAGACAACTTCGGCAAATAATTCCTTTCTCATGTTTCTATTCATATAGGGCTGAGCTTGTTACTGAGTACTTTATTTTTCTTCCTCTTCTTCTCAGAGGTTTGTGTGAGCTTCCTGATTCTTTCCATAAGACATCTGATAGCTGCAGTGTTGTTGGTACTCGAGAGCTTCTTGTAGGTGTCTAGGAAACGCTGCAAGGTCCAATCACCCAATTGTTTATCTTCCTTAACGAAAATCCATTTCCTTGTTAGCATATCCTGAACCACCTTAAAGGTTGGCCTCCGAGATTTGATTTTAACCTTCATTTGACGACTACAACTCGCATGGTCTTCCGGAAGCACATCAATTGTTTCATTGTTCAAAGGTGATTCAAAGCGACTGGAGGGGGATAAAGGAGGTACCATCGACAATTTGAAGTTGCTCAAGGCTTTGATCAACTTATGTCCAATCAATTGCTCCTCTTCACTTCTTAAGATCTCTGGAGTCTGGATGTCTTCGGCGTGAGGGAGAATGTTGAGCATACAAGGGAACATAGCAGCTGGTGGTGAGTTGGCCAACTGCTCCACCATGACAGTTGCTTTCCTATGGCAACCACACAATGACATGCCAACATTTGCTCCCAAAGATGCCTCCTCAACCATGGGGTCCCACGAACGCGGGATAAAGCACACCGAAGCTCTGGGGAAGACAAAGTCGGGTTCAGGAGCGAAGGGCGCCATCCCCTGAGCATTGGAGGTGCCGTCCCGTGCAACATGCCGGCCAGCGGCACCAGCACAGACCTCATATGTACCCAAGGCTTGAAGAGCACGAGGTTTCCGAGGGCATGTGCAATCCTGCAAGTGGTGCCCAAGACCGTGGCAGTTGAAGCAACGGGTAGGCAGAGAGCAGGCCGCCCTCCTGTGGGAGGTAGACAAGCAGTTGAGGCACCTGCCCGCCACGGCAGCGAGGTATCGAGGGGCATACAACCTGTGTGTCGACGATGGCGCACAACAACTAGCGCGGCGTCGGCGTGGCTGAACGACCTGCCACCCTTCGGTGGCCTCCAAGGCGATTGCAACAGCCGGCCTCGGAGCCAATGACGCAACCGGCGAGGCAACCCCGCCGAGCAGAGCATCCCGGTAGGAGCCGGGAGCCCGTTCCCGGAGCTGCGCACCTGGGCCAGCCATGCCACATTGCTGTGGCTGCGTCGACCTAGCGCGCTTCAGCCCGCCGGCGGCGGCGAGCCCGGGCAAAGGAGGACGCGCAGACAGGGCGGAGGGCAGATCTTGGCCGCGGGGAGGAGCAGGACGGCGACGGGGCGGAGCACTACGGCGCGCAGGTGGAGCTCGAGCTTGTGGGGCGGAGTACGACCGAGGAGCTCCAGTGGCAGAGGGTTGGGGCTGAGGAATTTGACAAGGGAGGGGGGCTCCGATCTGTCCATGGGAGGGGTCTGGGGGCGAGCTGACTGTGGGAGATGAAGGAGGGGGCCAGGAGGAGTGTGGATCTCGAGTTTTAGGGGTGGAGGTGGCCGGGAAGGCGGCCGTCGCCGGGGCGGCGCCCGGCGGCGGTTGGGGAGCTCCTGAGGACGCCAAGGTTAACGGTTGGGGCGACCAGTTTCAAGACGGTAAATATCTCCCGCACTCCGGACCATCCCCCGTTGGCCGCGTGGAGTGAGCATCTTCAGAAACCGTGTGTGACGCCTTGACCCTGTAGCTGCGCTTCGTTTCTTAGGCTGGAACCTGCTTTACGAAATGCATTCCTAAATTTAGAAACGGTGTAGTTCTACAGGTAAGTGTGTTCTGCATCTCCTTGACGCCGGCCTAGTAGGAAATTCACAACTCGGGGTCGCGTACGATGACATGGACCATGGCTTAAAACTTACTCAAGTCAATCTAGATCTGCTTCTAGTCGCCGTGCATGACGGTGCTTCTGAAAGTCAAACAGCTCCCGATCAACCGCGCAGGTGCATGCTAAGATCCAGCTTAGTACTAGCATATACAGAGCACGTACCACTGTACCAGTACAGCAGTGTAAACACGATTAATTTCTCTATGCAGTAACTTTCTATGACTAATCACGGCTGCAGCCTGTAGGTCAGCAACAATTTTCTTTTAGCAATTTGTAAGTCATCAGCAAAAATAACTCATTAAGATATCGGTTTTCCAAGATCTAGCTAGCCAGCCCTACATTGACGAGATTTCCACGCTTTGACACGGAGCAAATCTACATAGGTTGAGGTCTGCATCTACGTCGTGCGCTCTCGCCGCGTGCCTTGCATGTGCAACTGATCACGGCGCGTGTGACGGTCAGCACTTGCAAATAAACGTCCGTAGCTTGGATTCCCGAACGAGGTTGAGTTTCCCGCCTCTCTCGGCCGGCCAGCCTGACATTCGATTCCTCACCCATGTTAGCCGCTCATTTCCTCGCCACGTTCGTCTCCAACCCTATATATACACGCGACCTCTGACCTCTCCACAGTGGAAGCAAGAGGCCGATCGAGAGAAGCTAGCTAACCAGCTAGCTAGCTTGTTTCCCAGTCGACCACCGCATAAACTAGGTACGTAGCCATGGCTTTATTGCCATGTCGTAGCTCGAAGCTGGTCATCAGCAGCGGCCTGCTGCTCCTAGGCGTCGCCTTGCTTCTGGGCGCGCACCGGTGCGCGGCGGACGATCGCCCGATGGACCAGCAGACGGAGATCATCTGGGGCACGACCCACACCTACTTCTTCATGGACGGCGACACGGAGACGCTCGCGCTGTCCCTGGACGAGCAGCAGGGCTCGTGCTTCCGGTCCACGGAGCTCTACCTCTTCGTCCGCATCGACATCGACATCAAGCTCGTCGAGGGCAACTCCGCCGGCACCGTCGCCACCGTCTACGTAAGATTTTCTCCGGCCTGGTCTAGCTCGTCGTCCCTCTCTGCTGCATCTATCTATCATTTGTTTTTTTTCTTCTAGCTAGCAGCAGTATCTTAATTTGCATTTCAGTCATCGATGTCCTCGTGCACTTAATTTGTTTTTTCCAACGGGCTGGGTCGAGATCTGAGAGTGCTGTCGACATTGCATGCCATTGTGTAATACGTACGTCGATCGAGTAGTTGACTTTTGACACGTGGAATCTCTTGATGCGCGCGCGCACTGCAGACGATCTCGGAAGGGCAGTGGCAGAACCACGACGAGATCGACCTCGAGTTCCTGGGCAACGTGACCGGCGAGCCCTACACGCTGCACACCAACATCTTCGCCAACGGCGTCGGCGGCCGGGAGGAGCAGTTCCGCCTCTGGTTCGACCCCACCACTGACTACCACACCTACACCATCGAGTGGAACCCCAAGCTCATCAGGTGAGCACCCTTCCTAATTCCATTATTAGTTACTACGATATTACCAGAGTTTTGCTAGCTAGGTAACCAACAACTCATCATCAACTGTACTATGTATATTTGCAGCATTCGAGTGGACGGGAAGGTGATCCGCGTGTTCAAGAACCACGAGGACGAGGGCGTGCCGTTCCCGACGTGGCAGCAGCAGCGCGTGTACGGCAGCCTGTGGAACGCGGAGGACTGGGCGACGCAGGGCGGGCGCATCAAGACGGACTGGTCGCAGGCGCCCTTCGTCTCCTACTACCGCAACTACAACGTCACCTGGTGCCAGCCGTCGCCCGGCGTCTCGTGGTGCGGCGCCGAGCCCAAGAACTCGACGCGATTCGACCTCACCCAGCAGGAGCTCGCCGACCTGCAGTGGGTGCGCAACAACCAAAGGATCTACAACTACTGCTCCGACGACAAGAGGTTCAACGCCACGGAGTTCCCCAAGGAGTGCTACTTGGACTGATCGACCGACCGACCGAGGAGCTCTGCTGGTTTCTTGACGAGCTGCCGATAGCATTGAGGGGATGGATGGATCGATTGTTGAGCTTCGATCCGGGATTGGTTTTGTACATCTGAATGAAAGAAACAGGTACAATTTTGATTCTTTATTAGATTGGTGAGATGTGGTCTCTACGGCCTGCCTGCCGTCCCGGACGCGATTGCTTCGTTTTCTTCTCGGATAGTCAGATGTAATAGGGTTTCTCTGACAGAATGGTGTCTCTTTTACCATTGATTCTTTTAAGTAAAACCATTGATAGTTCCACATTATTGTGCCCCAGAAGGCCAGAATACAAAGTTTATCAAATTTCTTACATCGTCCCAGCTTCTGCACATATCCATCCCATGTTGTTCTGAACGTCAATAATAGAAGAACACTGTCACATTAGAATGCCACGGGCACACATTCACTCCTGTGTAGTAGTGGTTCTGTCGAGTAATCAGCTCAGCGGGTCGGCGGGGATCCTTGGCGAGAAATGATCGTTGCAGTAGTTGTTGTTGATCGCGTGTGATTCTCCCATGGCCACGCGACTGAGGCCAATCAACTCGCCGGCGTCCGCGGCGAGCGTTCAATTCGGCGGGCAGCTGGAGGACGCGTCACCCGCCTGCACTCTGACCGTAGCCCCGGTACGAGGCGACCAACGGCGCGTCGGACCAGCCCGTCTCACGTGGCACGCCATCCAACGACCAGCCGAGATCAGAGCATTGCGACGGAACACTATTCTTTTTTAGGGATCGTGTGATGTGAGATTTAACAGATCCAGCTAGGCCAATGCACCGATTCCATTATTACAGCCAGATTCGTTCATGGGCGGGCCAAATGGCTCCAATTTAATTCGATGCATATTTCCCAAAAAAAATATTAATTCGATGCTCAGCATTAAATTTTGCGAGATTTGATTCAGATGATTGAAACCATTTCAGCAGAATCTAGCATTTGACTTCTCTGGATAAACTAATCTCCTTCTTTGACAACTCCTTGTGCGGGGCGAGCAGGATGCTTCTAATGTGCGTCTTCACGTACTTCCAGCTGATTTAAACAAAACTGAAAAAAAATACAATTGCATGTGCTCTGCTCGTGCTCCCAAATATGCTTACTGAAGCTACTGAACACCCCTGCTCACCGTCACAATCATTTGTCTGTAATCTCAAAGTAAACATCTCGCTTCTCGATCATCGGCAATGACTACTGGTTGCTGGACATGTGGCACTGCTCGAGAAGAACCAAACCGACAGTGAGGCCGGTCGCCACACTCCCAGAAATTGGTTTAACTGAACCTCCTCCTCCTCCTCCTCCTCCTTTTGTTTGTTGTTGTTGACAGGCTAAGTGCATTCTCAGTCAGGGAGTCATGGATCGCTTTTCGACCATCATCACTGAGGCCTGGCAGAATCAAGTTGCGTTATATCCAAAAAGAAAAAAGAAAAAAAAACAAGTTGAAAATTTTAGACGAACCTTCCCATTCCATATCCTGAATTTGCTTGGGGATCTCAGAGAAGCTTCTTTCGTTTTTCCGAGGAGCGCTCAGCAAAGCGACGGCATTTGGGCTGACTACTCGCGCCGTAGTTCGAGACACCTTTTTTTTTTTGGGGGGAGCTTTTTTTTTTTGGGGGGGAGCTAAGTCGGGACACCATTTGGTGCGCATGAACGTACTTCTCCAATACTTGATATGGGCCAAGACCCTTAATTTGTAGCTCTATGAGGGCCTTGATAGCTTCGGCCCACTTATGAAGTATCTGTGGCCATTGTGTCATGGATAAGTGACGTACGTCTCAATAATGGACAAAGGGCCATGGCAATGGATTATATGGGCTGAATACAATGTAACATAACCCAACCAATAGACTCTTGGACACCAGCCCATTAATAGACAGAACAGGGAAAACAGGAGGCCGGGAAGGGTACAGAAATGCTAACAGCAAAAAGAGCTCAAGGAAATAGTACTATTCAACTGTCAACGCTAGATCCACCTACAGAGTTTACCTTTGCAACTGGATCATGAACCACTGTTATGAGTTATGACGGCCCGTGAAAGGGAAAACTCACTTGGTATTTTTTTCCCTGTACAATTCAGTTTGGTTCTCCACGGGGAGCATACGGGTACAGCACGTGTTCCATGATGAAGCGTTGTGTACTCGGGCCTCTACGCTATTGAGCGCACATGCGTGGTCTCTCAGATGGATGGGTTCAGACTTCAGAGTGCCGTGCACTGGAGCAACGCAGCAAGTCAGTTGTACCGCGTCAAATTGACAATGGGACTCGCAAAACGCGCCTGGTCCGTGACATCGCCACGCTGCAATTTCTGCAGCAAGATGTGGTATCATCGAAAGGAAAAGTAAACGAGGAGTTCGCCGCTTGTGACGCCTGACTAACCTGCATGGATACATACAACCATCCGTGAACCACCCCCCGAGGATACCAGCGATCGCGCCAGTCAACACTCAACAGTACTGAAACATTGGACTGCGTAATGTATAAAGTTTGATGATGTATGGACTCGTAATACGGGCCTGTTCGTTTCCTTTAGGCCTAAATTTAGTCCTGCCACTAATTGTTATTTAGGGGTATTAAATAAAGTCTAATTACAAAACCTTGGTACAGATGTGCGCTATTTTGCGAGACGAATCGAACGAGCCTAATTAATCCATGTTTAGCTACAGTGATGCTACAGTAACTATCGTCTAATCACGGCTTAATTACCCTCATTAGAATCGTCTTGCGAAATAGAACAGGGTTCTGTAGTTAGTTTTATAATTAGATTTTATTTAATACCCTTAAATAGCAAATTAGTGCGAGAACTAAATTTAGGCCTAAAGATCCGAACACCACCGTAGCCAGGTGCATCGAACCGTGCATCAGCGGTCGATTTCACCGGCGACTCGGTTCATGCATCCATCCGAACATGGTCTGCGTCTGACCACCACAATTTTCTCCTTTTGCTCGCGCGGGCGGCAACTTGGTCGTTTGTCAACTCCGTGCGCGTCCGCAGCACCGGCCGCGCAAGGCTCTGTGCCGGGCACGTGTTAGGCCCGGCTTCAAATCATGGAAAGTATACTCCACAGTACCTGCCGCGCATTCGAGAGGAGCTCAACCGTTGAGGACGTTCGCAACAACTCCACCACTGCCTCCTCCTCCACTGGTCAACCAAGCCTTGGGGTCCTATAGTACGTACGAAACTGCTCATAAACTACAGGTGTCGTATCCGCAACATTTTAGCCTAGCACTGAAAAGGAGTGGAGCAAACCCCGTCTGGTGCCGGACGACGGATCGTGTCAACCACACGAGCACGCAACTAGACATCCCCATCGCACGCGCGGTCCGCGAAGCCGCCCGCGAACGTGTAGGTAGTAGCCTGCGACCGAGCGCGCGCGCGGGCACGAGGGAGCCCGAACCGGAAAGGCGAAAGGCGCAAGTCGGACGTCGAATACCGGATAGTACAGCACAAGTGGGACTAGGCACCGATGGCGCTCGCCCGCGCGCGCCAAAGTCAACGAATCCGGTGCCAACCGAAGCAGCACCACGCGCCCGCGCACCTGCGGTTGCCGGGCCGAGGAGCCTTTTCGCGCGCGCTACCTCCTCACGCGCTGCTCGTGGTCGTGGGGCGAGCGAGCGCGACGTCAAAGCTTGACGACGTGATAACCACAGCTGAGCAAAGCCCTGCCTGCCTCGATCGCTCACTCACCGGATCAAGATCATCTCAAATCGGGCCGTTCGATCGGTTCGACCGCTCGGTGGTTTTGGGACCGGAGAATCGTCGTGCGACTCAACGCGGACGACGTCGAAGACGAACAAACCCGGTCGGTCGGTTGCGTGCTTCTGGAAGGAATTTAGCTTCTTCGGTTTTGGCTGGACAACAGCGAAGGAAGGATCATCATCGATCATGCGTGGATTAATTAGCGAGAAACGAAGGTGGTGGAGGCACGATTAGGTTTGACCTGCGGGATTGTATTTTAGCTGGTGCGTCAGCGTACAGCTTGTAATGATTTCCGGTGCCAGTATTTTATGGGGGAGGTAGAGTCAACCGCTGGCTGCTTCTGATCTTATCCAGGTTTTTAATACTGGTTCGAAAGTCGTAACCTCATTTTTCTTTCCGTAATGGCCCAGGGTGTCCAACAAAACGGGGAAGAGACGCGTGGTGAATGGAGGGTAGAGTTGACCCTAACATGTTTTGATTTTTATTAATATCATTAGTATTACAGAGAGCCCGAATTATGTGGTGCCAAGGCTGCCATATGTTCACACACACACACTGGCGATTTGAAATTGCGATACGACACAGCGACTCTGCTCAAAACGTCACACATATTTTTTTCTGAGCTTTATAATTATCCTGATGCACCGTTTAAACAAAAGATTATGCTGCATTTTTTAGTTCAATTATCAGGTTTTTTTGCGCAACCGAACCCGCGGCAATATTCTGAAAGCAGAAAGCCAAAAGAGCGGAAGGCCGTTCATTCACGGCCTTGCCTCGGCCTCAACGCCGTTTACTTCGTCAAACCCCGCGGCGCCGAGCCGCCAGGACGTCGATGACAAGCTGCAGCGGGTCCACCACCAACGGTCAAACGTCGCATCGGACGGATCAGCTCGCCTCACTCGCCGATCGGCCGGTTTGTCTTTCTCCTGGCCCTACACCTCATCACAACAGTATCCTACTTGCCTTCGTCATCACGTCTGCCTTTTCACTGCCCCGTACACTACGTATTTTCCTCGGTCACGCACTCCATGTCTAGACTCTCGACCTCCATGCCTCGCTCACTTCTTTCTAGAAAGAGAACAGCTTTTGCGAGCGAAAGTAAACTCGGCGTCCTCGAAACATGATCGTCGCTTCCCGCTTTGTTCGTTTTGAAACGATGGCGCGCAGGGGCGCGGAGACAGATCAGAACATCAAAGATCGATCTCAATTGTCATTTTGTCAACGAACACCAACTCAAGTTGTTGGCAACAATGCTGCAGGTTCGATTTGACGTAAACTCATGGTTTATCCGGCCCATATTTGCGTGAGAGAAACACATTCTAGTAAGTACATTTGAGAAATCGAGACCGGGTGACTGGATCACTCGAATTGTTAACCAGTTTTACGGCACTCGGTTGAAGTATCGTTAGGTAGGGGGAAAAAATATTTAGTTCTAGATTGAGGCGATCAGCTAAAACCATCAGCACATCGCACTACAACCACTACGCATGCTTGCAACTTGGACCTGCAGGGATCGGTGCGTCCCATGCATGCTTTCCTATTCCGTTTTGTTTAACTGCAACAGGTTTGTACTTTCAAGGATTGGTCCACCTGCATCGTGATTTTTTTACGCAACTTGACATCCTTGTTGGGAAAAATTCGTCCGCTGTAAATTTTTATTTGTGAGCAACAATAAGAAAATAGCTAGGTACAAAACTGCACGATTTATTTACCCTACGAAATCCCCACTCCCCACTTGCAGTTGTTAATTGTCGGTACGTGTAAACGCATTGCCCGGTTGACGGACAAGCATGTACTGCAGGTTTTGAATATAAACAGCGCAGCGTTTCTGCGACTTTGGGGAAAACAATTCATTTAGCCACTTGCCACAATATTGAAGTGCTTTTGTGTAAATAATTGAAATCCGATCACCCCGGATATGCCAGCTCTCCCACACACAGTTCGTCAACTAGCTAAACAAAGAGCGAGGACGGGAGTGCGAAAGTTCTCAAAGTAGGCGTGGGAATACCTCCCCACCCACTGATCATTAAAAAATGAGGTGACAATATCTCCAAGGATATTACTAAAGGCAGGAATAGTGCTCCTTTATATCATGCACATTGTTTATCTATTTTTTTATTTACTAAATAAATGCGCACATCATTATTCCCTGAACTCATCCCCCTCTCTATAGTTGACTTCTAAGCCAAGACACACAGGCCTATTGTAGTATTCCTCTGGCAATTTGAGGCTGGGAATAAAGGCTTAGAATACTGATTTCTTCTTATCTTCAAAGTCCACTATCTCGTGGCCAAGATGTCGTTATCATTCACACCCATATTGGGAATTTTGCAATCAACACCCCAAAATTCCTCAATTGTAGGGCACTTCGGTGACAATGCTCCATACACTTTGAACAACAAAAAATTATTCTTTAAAAGGCCCAATGGGAGAGGAAAAATGTTGATTTTGTGGTTCTTTTAACATTTACCTAGTGATATGCTATTATTGCATACTGAACCTAAATGCATAATAGGAAATTTCATAAGTATGTATTACTTATGAGAATATATTACTTCTAAAAACCAAATTTTATACAAATAATTCTCTAGAATTACTTTATATAATATGAGTCTAAATTTGCTATAACACACATTTAAACAACTATTGCATTCAATGTATTTTATTTAACACGAACAATCGCCAGTGTTGCCTCCACGGACTCGCCATCTTACCAAACCCCACAACTGCACAATGGTTAACTGCCTCTTACAGTGTGACATTATCATGTCACATGCCTTCTTTTGGAATGACAGAGGTTCAATTCATTACTTACATGTCAATGCTTTAGACCATACTCTTTGGGTCTCTGTTTTGGTTTGATGTAACAAGAAACCTTTCCATTCAGGTTCCTTGGTTATAGGTAAAAGCACCCGTCTTGCTTGTTTGCCGATAATGTTGTACCGAGTCCATTGACAAGTGGTCACCATGCACCTCTTGCTGGTGGTAAGTTCTTCAACACCACTATCATAAAGCCATCGACAAGCGGTCATGATCCATCTCTGGTGACGATAAGCTTCCTGACACACTATTTCTCAACTATTGACAGGTGGTCACCTTCCACATCTTTTGCAGTATCAAGTTCTCCGATAACGCCGTCTTAGAGTCACGGACAAGTGGTCACTCTGCATGTCCGTCTTCAGACACGTGCTTTCTTTCTCTGTATATGTGTCGCCTGCGTGTATTCGAAGCGAAGGTTCATTTTTGCATTTTGATATCTTATTAGAATACCCTGTTTCCATTGAAAATTAAAATACAACCCTTTTTAATAAATAAAAAAGTTTGATCTTCCTGCAAAACTGCTCACTAGAGTCTATACTATGGTACACTGCCAGATATCAAGGTGGAAAGTGTGACATATCTCGAATTTTGGAGGAATCCAGTGGGCTCCGTCGAAAAGTGACACCCCCATTGACTCGCATCTTCCCTTGCTCTCCCCATTTCCACCTATAAAGCCGGCCGCTGCCTCCATCCCCACCTCCACCTCTCAAGACCCCCAATCCCCAAGGGCAGAAGCCAAGATCTGCGCGGGCACAAGGCGAAGCTCCGGCGACCATGGCCGTGGACCTGATGGGCTGCTACGCCCCGCGCCGCGCCAACGACCAGCTCGCCATCCAGGAGGCGGCGACTGCCGGCCTCCGCAGCCTGGAGCTCCTGGTGTCGTCCCTGTCCTCCCATGCCGCCGCGCCGCACAAGGCCGCGCTGCTGCAGCAGCAGCCCATAGGCGAGATCGCCGACCAGGCCGTCTCCAAGTTCCGCAAGGTGATCTCCATCCTCGACCGCACCGGCCACGCCCGCTTCCGCCGCGGGCCCGTCGAGGCGCCACCGGCCCCTCCTACTCCTGCGGTCGCTGCTCCTGCTCCTGCGCCAGTGCTGCATGTGGCGCCCGTCGCCGCGCAGCCGGCGCCGAGCTCGCAGCCGCAGAGCCTGACGCTGGACTTCACGAAGCCGAACCTGACCATGTCGGCCGCGACGTCGGTGACCTCGACCTCGTTCTTCTCCTCCGTCACCGCCGGCGAGGGGAGCGTGTCCAAGAGCCGCAGCCTGCTCTCCTCCGGGAAGCCGCCGCTGTCCGGACACAAGCGGAAGCCATGCGCCGGCGCGCACTCCGAGGCCACAGCCAACGGCAGCCGTTGCCACTGCTCCAAGAGAAGGTAACGCCCACACAACACACTTGCCATAAAAATCACTTCTATTTAAGCAGCAACAGCAGCATCCTCGCTTTGAAGAGTTTTTTCTAATCATTTGATTTCTATTTCAGGAAAAACCGTGTGAAGAGGACCATCAGAGTGCCGGCGATCAGCTCCAAGATCGCCGACATCCCGGCGGACGAGTACTCGTGGAGGAAGTACGGCCAGAAGCCCATCAAGGGCTCCCCTTACCCACGGTAAATTTCCTCAGCCATCACTCGCAAGACTTGAGCACAAGTCTCTTCTGTCGTTGGGCAAGGATCTGACGAGTGGTTCTTCTCTGGCGTCTCAGCGGCTACTACAAGTGCAGCACCGTGCGAGGGTGCCCGGCGCGGAAGCACGTGGAGCGCGCCACCGACGACCCGGCGATGCTGGTGGTGACGTACGAGGGCGAGCACCGCCACACGCCTGGAGCGACGGCCGCGCCGAGCCCGCTGGCGCCGCTGTCAGCCGCCGGCGCCGCCGTAGCTAGCATCTCTGCCGGCAACGGACATGTCTAACTAGGATTAGCTGCTGCTGCTGCTGCTGCTTTTTGAGTCGTTTCTCAATCTGATGATGTCCTTGTAAAAAAAGAAACAAGAATGTAGAAAGAGGGAGAGGAGGAGATCTTGGTGCCAGAGACTTGCCCATCTCCAATTCGTTCATTCTCCTTTGCTAACGTTTCCCATTTTGTTTGCGTCACCGGAATTGACCTTCACCACATACTAGCCGTAGAGATTATTTTCGCCGGGAAGAATATGGCCTGACGTTTAGATCTGTGTACTTTCCACACACATCGTTTAGAATTTTGACAAGTTGTTGACCGCTGGTGATTGCAATTTGCATCCGTCATCAGCGTGATAATGTTTAGCACCGATTTGGCAGGAGCAGATCTCCATCATCCGGGCTGTAGACCTCTGCGCGCGGCTACACAATGTTACAGTTAACAACGGCGGGGCGCGGACATTGACCCGATTAAATACGGCGCAGTGGTGCTGTTAGCACAGCTCATCCGCTCCCGTAAACGAAAAAACAAACAAGGAGGAAGAGCCAAGAAGTCATACGCAGCCGCTTAAACAAGCGCAATAATGGCGCTGTTTGTCGTCCTCCCCCTTCCCTTCCCCACCCTGTGCAGAGGTCAAGGGCGTGTGGGGTGGGCATCAATTTGCGCCTTTACTTTTCTATCCGCCTCCCTCCCCATGTGGGGCCCACGCGCATGGGCTAGGGCTCGCCCGGTCAAAGGTGACGGGTGAGGGGTCGCTTTCCTGGCTGCACCCCGTAGTTGACCGCGCCTCTGTGTATCCCTCTCTCTTTCTCAGTGATGTTCTCTCTCTCCTCCCTCCTTTGCTTTTCTGGAAGATAAAATTATTTTTGTCTCAAAGTGAGGGCGTGGGGGCCCACAACCGCACTGAGAAGAGAGAGAGAGAGTGGTGGATGCGATTTTTCAACTCCTCGGGCTTCTCGCCCCTCTGCCTCTTTTGTTGTTTCCGGAGAAGCCTCGCGCCCGATCCGTTGACCTAAGGCAGAGCCGTGCGGAACTGCGAGATTTATCAAACTCTTTTGCTTAGGAGCTACGCCTGTCCAATCTCTTCCTTTGCTTTCCTTAACCTGATTTTAGAGATGGTTGTGACCCTAAGCAACCGCAAAAGAATCATTTCCGGGAACGCAACAGCGTAGTAGTAGTAGAGGAATCTGGTCAATTCAGTTTCTTATCTGTCCTTTTTGTGGCGTTTGATGAGAAAGATTTTTTTTTTTTTGAAAAAGGAGCAGGAGCGCTGCCTTTTCATTAAGGTAGAAAAAGAAGTTTTAGTACAAATTACACTTTTATTTATTACATGCTAATCTGGAGATGGATGAGAAAGATTATGGTTGCAAGGCAAGTAAAATTAGACAATTTGTGGCTGTAGAGCAGTTTGTGCGGAGCCAAGTAGCGGCGCGGTGTGATCAGCAAACTGTTCATCATCCAACATAATGCACAAGGAATAAACTCTCGCAAGTCGTTTTGGAGTAGTAGTACTAATTTATTTGTGCCGACTCCACGTCCTCTTTTTCTTTGTGCGGAGTAGTTTTCTAATGCCTGGCTGGCTTTAGACCTGGAGTATATCAAATGATAATACACCAAATCACAAGTCAATGAAAGTTTTCATTATAGTATCGTGACAGCTTAGCTTATCTATATAATTAACTACTAGTAGGCTCTTTCGCAAAAAAAAAAAAAATACTACTAGTAGGCTGTAAAAGTAAAACCAGTGCTGTTACTTGAAGCTGGGTAGTGGCAAACGAACATGGGCGGTGGAGGAGGAACGACTAATGAGCGCTGGACAACTCGAACATTCCTTGCATCTGGCCCGGCTTTTAGCCTAATCCCGTTGCTGAGACCTCCATTTCTTTAATCCGAGCAAATCTCCGGGAGTGCCAATTCGCCCTGATCGGATCAACCGATGCAAGATTTGCTGCTCTTCTCCCTGTGGCCCGCCGGGTGAGCTGTCCAAGTGGACTTCCATCATGGGCTTGGTGTGACCTAAAGCTAAGACTAGGAGTGCGAGTGCCCATCTTTTAAGTAATGTAAACGTACTAATGCGTTCTTAATAAGATGACATGATCTGCTAGTAGCAGCAGTTAGGTTTGATGCCACATCTGTCGATCAAGCAGAGATATTACGACCAGTTGGACTTGCACACTTGTTTGTTTGTAATTGTCCTGGGTTGTCAAGTCACACCTTTCTTTTTTACCTTGCCCGGTGCCACTGATCAGTGAGTACAGTGAAGGAGAGCAGCGGCAGCGGCTGACATGTGAGTCAGTGAGTGAGTGGCACCCCATCTGGTCCTTGAGCCTTGTTGTTGTCGTCGTTGATGGAGGTGGTTCATGTGCGGCACCCAACCAAGCCGAGCGAGACTAGTGGAGACGGAATTGTTGAAAGTTGGAGGCAAGTGGACTATGAATATATGGACTTTGGTGTGGTCGCCTCAGTTAAGCTCGTTGGTCTCCAGCTTGGTGCTTTAGTTGAGTAGAGTTAACTCTAGTGCTAATTGTATATCGCCACACGATTTGACTAATCACCGTTGGTTTGGTGCTAGCTAGCGAGCGGTGACCCGAAGACCTATCTGCCAGGGGCGACATGTTCGTTGGTTTCCAGGACCAAATAATGCCTGAATAGAGCGCGAACAATCGGACCAAATGGACAGCTAGAATATTGTACTCGCTCACTACGGTCCGATTCGGATCATGAGAAGGAAAGAAGGCAACAAATCGCAATATGTTAGGGTAAAGAAGAGTGATAGCAAGGGTTATCATTGAGATGGGTCATGGATGAGACAGACAGGTCGCCGAGGAGAGGATACATGGCGGCCCCACGGCGCAGCAAGTCGCGTGTTGTCTAGCGGTTTGCTGGCCATGTTCCATTGGTGGATTTGGATCCTCCGTGGCTGGGTCAAACATGAAGGGCACCTCTCGGGCCATTTTTGCGTGCGCAAACACACGGCGGCAGCAAGCGAGCACGCACCCGTTGAGCATCGCACGGTGGTGGTGGAATGGACGTTCAAGGCGACCTAACCTGCGGGGAGGTCCTATATAAGAAATCCGATGCCCCAGGCCCAATGGCGTCGTCGGCCATTGCCGTTGTTCTTCTTACGGTGTGTTCTAGGTTGAAGAAGCAAAGGGGTATGGGCCAGGCCAGCATGCAATTGGGCCACAGAGAATAGCAGGTAGAAAGCCCATTAGCACTACACAAAAGTTGAAACAATTTACAATAGTGTTAAATTTTTTTCTGCCACGCTGCTCAATTACCGTAATCCTACCGATTGCACGCATGGCCGCATCCCAGATGAAGCTGGCAATGGGATCAGACGTGGGTGCTGTTCGTGGCCGAGGGCTCCTGGGAAGAAGGGTTATAAAATTTTAGGTAACGAACTACGATTTGAGAAATTGAGTAGACAGTAGATTACTATTTAGTCACATGAATTACGGAATGCTTGTCCAGATTTGTCCAATTTAGAACCATCTGACATGCTGCTGGCTGCAAGACAAGCATTTGACAGTAAAATTTTTAGAGAAGTTCTTATTATAGTTGGTTGCTGGTGCATCTGGTGTCATCTATCATCTTTGACCACAAAACTGTGTCGCTAGTAAGATGGAAGTCTTGAGGGCTGGGTCAAATCTTAAAGCTTTGTTGGAAGCTTGGTTATGTAACAGACCTTAAGAACTTGGGTTAGGTAGGGTCTTTTTTGGGCCTAAGCCTTGTACACTGTACATATTTTCTTTTAAAAAATCTATAAAAATGAGTAGGGGACTCCCCTGCTGTTCGCATAAAAAACAAAGATTTGAAGAGGGTTTTTTTTTTGTAGCAATTCATCGAATGGCTCAAGTACAAGCACACCAAGGAATTTGCGTATAATGTTGTTTTTTTTTTGAGTCAGCGTATAATGTTGCTGTTACTGAAGGAGGAGGCAGGTGTCTCCTATACTGTTTTTTATGTCAAAAAGGAGGTCAAGATGATAGGGTGTGGGCTCGGTGGAAGGATTGCTCTACGGGCCTCCATTTTTCCTATCAGCATTTTTTTTTTCCTTTTGCCAATATAGCGTGTCGCTTGTCCAAACCTGAATGAGCTAACGGTATATCATAGGTATGTTTTAGTACATATCAGTATTCAGTTGAGAGATGTTTGATCAACTCTTCTAATTTAAGACCCTTATTGCTTTTATATCCCAAATAACATGGACGTATAGTTAGATGACTAGATAGTTTTCTTTTTCTTTTTCTTTTTCGTGTTCTCTGGATTCAATCTTTTTAATTTATAGCAGTGAGGAGATTCGTATTGTCGCGTGATTTTATTTTCCTCCTGTTGCAACGCACGGGTAATTTGCTTGTTAAGAGAAATATCCGGAGTACGCATTAAGATAAATATACTAGAAAACTCGTGCGGCGTTACCATGCTATGTTGGCCTTATTATGTGACCCTTCTTATTACCTTATATAACATTATTATAGAACTATATGATGTTTATCTGCAACGTCACATCTGAAAATCCATGTTATACTTTCAGACATATTTACAAAGCACATGCAACAAACAATTCATCGATTCAAGTCTTTTATCAAGGACATCTTACAATGAAGAGAAGTGTATTGAACAAGCTGAGCTTAGCGGCAATTTCTTCTTCGTCGTCGTGTTTTTCTTTTTCAGAGTAGCTCGGTGGCAACTTTGAGATGGCTTTCAGTTGTATTATATCTTAAGTTTTTTTGCCTTGGTCTTTCAAGCTTAAATGTGAAGGTCGATTGGCAAACAAACTTTGCGGTTTATTACCCAGCAGCCTTTGAGCCATTCCAACGAACAGGTAGCATTCATGGGCATGGCTTGCGAGACTGCAGAACATAATCAAGTATCAAGGCAACTGACCCAGCTCGCCATGGTCCCATCTTCCCCGCATTGACTTCCTGTTCCGGCTGCTTGGCCATGTTCGTCGCAGAACCAAGCTTGCCTGCTGGTAATTTATACACCATGGAAACATGAATGACGAATTAGACGAGCTACCCTATGTTACCTGGCTACCCGCAAGAATCCTGAAGCTTAAATCACATACGACTCAATCTGAAATACAACATGAGGGGAGACCATCAGGCCATCCTAATCTGAAGCAATCTCTT
The DNA here is from genome assembly GCA_012490785.1 of Eragrostis nindensis. Lineage (NCBI taxonomy): Eukaryota > Viridiplantae > Streptophyta > Magnoliopsida > Poales > Poaceae > Eragrostis > Eragrostis nindensis. Next base: position 159,403 of record JAAXCT010000873.1, read on the forward strand.
GACCTGCACAGCAGTCTGAAAAATAATTGCACATGGTTATTCGTAATTCCGACTCGCTCAATTATAAGGTGAACCACATATTAGGTCACCAAATACCAAAAATATTCATTGAGGTCATCATAGTTTCTCCGGTGTGCGTGCTTTGAAGTTTTGCTTCACTCAGCTTCTTGTGCAAAATTCACGACGAACTGTGCTTCGAAGTAAGGCATAACATAAATAATGGAAGCAGAGAAATTGAACCTTCTATGTAACTTTGTAGATTGGGGTCACCATTTGGTCCAGGAAAGTCTTCCATGCCACCATATGCTGATTTAACATTTCCACCAGTCGGAGGGCTCACAATATCTGCCAACATGCTATATACTTCAGATGCCATCTGATATGAAACAACATAACCTTCATGCCCGTGGCACTAAGCTTCGCGGCGAGGGTCGTTATTCTTGTTCCTTCTTCTCTCTTAATTAAATACGTGCAAAGCATGTTCTAGAATAGAAAAAAGATATGAAACAACAAGATACTGTCAACAACCAGAAATCTTGGCACAAGAAATTAGGGTCTACAGATACAATAAACTGCAATATTATATCATAGAATAAAAGGAAGAAGACAAAATATTACGATCTTCATAAAGTATTCTTCCATTTTTTTTCGATCGAAAAATATGCCCCCCCCCCCCCCCCCCCCCCCCCCCCCCCCCGTAACCGAACAATGGAGCACTGACGAATGCAAAGACTTGATATGCAGGGCATCAGTTTGATATGCTCGATTTGATCCCTGATCATTTTGCAAAATAAATAAATAAATAAATATAAGCAGAGTAAATTAGGTGGCAACCTGTTAGCTGAGTTGTTAAGTGCCGCTGATCTATACTTCGTAAGAGAAGCCTTATAACAACCATGCATTTCCTGTACTGTACATCTTGTGTTGTGACATTGCTTCGATTGGAGCGGTTCCATTAAAGTGCAAGGATAAGTGATATTTCTCTTTTTCTTTCAAACAAAGATTCAAGCAGTATTTATGAGTAAAGATGCATTGTAGTGTGTGTTACCTTTATTAGCTTCTGCAAGATTTTCAATAGGAGCTGCCTGACACCTGGACCAGTTAAGGCCAGGTCTAGCCTGATGATCTCCTCAATTGCATAGAAGCGACCTGAGAAGGATTACAAATCTTAAGCCATCAAGCAACCAAACAAAGCATGGTGCGGTAGCAAAGCTGGAGTTAGATATTTGTATCAGAAGGGGAATGGTATCGAATTGCGGCCTACCAATTTTGAATCATACACACTACACTCCTAACCCTAGGCCAAAAAATTCACACACAAATCTTCACGACCGGCGGCGGCGGCGCAGTGCATAGTCCATGCGGACGAGGGGCTGCGTTGACGCACTGCGTAGGCCATGCGGACGATGGGCGGAGGTGGCGCATCGCGAGGTGCGAGAGCACAAAGGGAGGCAACGAACACATAGAGTTGGTCGCCACCAATGTAAGGTAGAGTGAATTAGGGAGTTAGCAGGGGGGGCATATGCCCCCTCGCCCAACTAAAAAACATTAGCCATGAAGAGATTTATAAATTACATAATGACATAAGCATCCTCATGTATTCAAACGGTGGTGAATGCCGGAAGAGGACACCTTTTTATTGGTTCTCTCTTATGCGAATGTTGGAAAGCAAGAGTACGAGATTATTTCTCTGGTTGCGGACATTATCTTTCTATGCAGTAACAAGAGAAGTTAAAAAACATGTATTCACACCTCACTTGCATAACACAGATACTGACTCAAAATAACTTGAAACCCGAATATTGACCGAAGCCAGTCAAGCAGGTGTGCATAAAGCTTCATGACGTGTTTCTCAGGCATCTTATCAAACCATCTGTGTTACGAAGGGCATGAAGAGCAGCTTGACTCTACATCATAAAAGCAACAGAAGTCATCACGTGATCATGTCACCAAAATATATGAAAGCAAGTTGGGAAACTCTGGTGTGGAGTTAGGTTCAACCTCTGGATATAACGTGATAGCCTGATTGGCGTTTATAGGATCGAGTGGGAGGATATTGTAAGGGAAATTGAACTACACTATTTGATGAATTTCTCAGCGTGCCTCCATAATCTGTAGAATTGTCGTGGGATGTCGGGATGATAATCCTAACCATGTAGAGGGATACAACTAAAAGGGTTATCGAAAAAGATGAACTGAATATATGTGAATACAGCCTTGACCAATTGCTCAATTTCAATGTTCAGAGAAGCACTGACGAATGCAAGGACTTGATACAGCAGAGCAGCTGGAATGCTCTATTGATTTGATCCCTGATCATTTTGCAAAAAGAGAAAAAACATTTGTAAAGCAGTAAGTAAAAGCAGCACATAATGAATCAAATGAGTAACTGTGTCAATTAGGTGGCAACTTCTTTAACTGAATTGTTAAGTGCTGCTCTGTACTTTATAAGAGAGGCTTTATAACAACCACGCACTTTCTGTACATTTTGCATTGTGACAATTTCTTTGTCTATTGGAGTGGTTCCCGAAAGTGCGCGGATTTTTTTTCCGAACGATGGCATGGGCCACATGCCCCCCCCCCCCCCCCCCCCCCCCCAACCAAAGCAACTTTGAGAAAATCCAAACAGCATCCTTCTTCCTTCTTTTCAGATGAAAATTTTTCAAATTCACCCTTCAAGTTTTGAAATTTTTTTAAGAAACAACCTTGATTTCATATGAAAAAGTATCAAATCGCCAATCAACACTTTAAAAGGAGAACATGTTGGGGACCATAAAGAGAAATTGATGGATTTGTACGAGCAAAACAAATCCCAAACCCAAAGTCATAGCTATGCTGACCCTCCACCCCCTTCGCTTGCCATCCCCTGTAGGCGTACCTGCGGGATGCTCTGCCGTTGGTAGAAACCGCTAGGCTACATAGTTCATTTGCTATGAAATCGATACTGCCAAAAGCTATAAGCGACTTAGAGATCGAACAAACTTACTGATTGATGGCTTTATTCGATACTGCCGCGGCGCTTAAGAGCTTTGCTAATTGATGGCTTTATTCGATTTCATAGCAATCAGCCAATCAGCAAAGCTAATTGATGGCTTTATTATTGGGCTTATTAGTTGATAAGGAGACAGGGTACACTCAACAAAATCAGGGACGTGGACCTGCATGGATGGAGCCCTGAACTGTTGGACTCGAGCCTGCGCTACAAACAACAAAATTACAGCTTGCTCGGGTGAATTTTTTGCTGGATTACCAAGGCAACATGCCTCCTTATACCTCTGTACGTATAGGGAGGAGCCCCTTGGATCTGGGGGCCCGGGGCGGCTGCCCCGCTAGACCCCCCTCAGGGCCGGGCCTAGGAGTAAGGGCTTGATCTTGAGCAGCAGCAAGGACGGGATGACCCCGCTGTCAACGCTGCCGCAACTGCGTGCTGACACCCGTGAGGTGGAGGAGTTCCTGGGCTCTATGCACTGGGGCATCCTCCGTCACCGCCAATGGAAAGCAAAGCTCGAAGTTAAAACAGGGTGCGGTCAAACACCATTTGTAGTAATATGTTCACATATAGAGAGAGGTGAGTGACGGTGGAGAGCAGTTTTGCTAAGCAACAAGTTTACCATATGGTCTGTCGAAAAGAAAAAGAAAAAAGCGCCGATGCCTCGATAGACAGCGAGAGGATATGGAATTCTGCATGGGTCAGTGGCTGCTGACATATAGGTCCATCAGGCAGTGGGTCTACATGTTAGCTCCCAACACAGTATCCGTCCGTCCTCATCAATACTCGTAGTTTTAAAAAATCGATAGTAAAGACCTGTATATTCCTAATACTCTTTCGTAGCTTTATTTTTTTAAAATTTTTGTAGCTTTATTTTCGTAACAAATCAGTTCTTGTAGCCACTATGATAAACTGCCTAACATTTTGCAATAGGGTAATTGTTTCTTTTTGAGAGAAAGAGAACCTACAACGGTGAATTAGGAACGTAAAAACAAGAATATCAAAACAGTCCTAATAAATTAATAATAAGAAAAAGAGAACAACCGTTGTGGAACAAAAACAAATGATGGAGTTTTATTGGCAAAACAAATCCCAAACTCAAAGTCAGACTCACAGCTATGCTGACCCTCCTCCCCCTTCGCTTGCCATTCCCGGTAGCCACCGCACTCCTGCCCGCCGCTTCCCTGACCCTCCTCCATCAAGGCCTCGTCAGCCTCCCCGTCCGCCGATCCCAGCCGCGAGTCAGCATGAGCGCCGCCGCCTCCGCTCCCGATGCAGCGGCTTCCGTGGCGACCGCCGCCGCCACGGTCGGCGAGGAAGGAGGGAAGGAGGTGGGGGACGTGCTGGTGCAGTACGTGGTGCTGCGGCGCGACCTGGCGGACGCGTGGCCGCTGGGGAGCGTGGTGGCGCAGGGCTGCCACGCCGCCGTCGCCGCCGTGTGGGCGCACCGTGACCACCCGGACACCGCCGCCTACTGCGGGCCCGACAACCTCGACCGCATGCACAAGGCATGTTCGACGTTTTGCCTTACACGAAATTTTCAACCCTCGAGCGTTTGACTTGCATTGTTGCATTTCCTTGTCCAGCACATTGGCCTGTCTGGTCCTGTTGATTAGTATATGAATCATTTCGTTCACTTGTGGGAACCATGGACATGGAGGGAAAGGGCATCGAGAGCTGCTACATTTTTGTTCCCTGAGCGACTTCTAGTTGCTTGCATGACTGATGCTTCTAATTCCATGCTTCTGTAAGGCTGTTGCAATGGATGACCCATAGGTTGTCAACATCAACTCGAAAACAGAGATATCCTAATCAAAATTGTCTTGCATGGTTTTGAATGGTTTGGTGACTAGGGATGTAACTTGTGGTCTTTAGGTTGTGGTTAACTAATGCTTACACTCAGTATTCTGATCATGCCAAAGGTAGGTCAGTTAATGCTAGTCATGACATAAAAACCTGAGCTGCAAACGTTCAGGATACAGTCTGCTTCTGGGACAGTGCAATTTACCAATGTTTGCCTCTGGTTGTAAAATTTTTGCTTGATTTGCACTACCATAGTACCATCTGCTTGGATCAAGCTTTAGTAACTTTGTTGCGAGTTCTGCTGATAATTGCTGCGTTCGTTTAAATATCCTTATACAAAAGAATGATCTGGAGCTTCTTCTCTTGTGTAGGTAACATTGGAGGTGAAAGGAGAGACACAGCTGAAGAACCTAGCTGAGAAGCTTGAAGCAGCTGGTGTCAGGCACAAGCTTTGGATAGAGCAGCCGGAGAACATCCCGACATGCATAGCCACAGCGCCTTGTCCAAAGTCGCAGGTTTCATCATTCTTCAAGAAGCTCAAGCTTTGCAAATGAGCAAAGAGCATTTTTCTTGTTTATTCCTCATCTGCTACTCTCATCATAGAGAACCATCAAAGAGTTGGAAATTGCCGTCTTTCTTTTCATGGCAAGGTTACTACAATTGAAACCATCGGTGTTGCGGCTATGTACTGGCTAGATTCATGTTAGGATTTGATCTACCAATTTCCTTGATGGTCCATAATTGACCGAGTGCACGTGTTTGAGCAGTTTCATGGCAAGTTGAATGACAAAATACTACAGTATTATGTTTCAGCTATGAACTACAGTATACATGTCCATATATTGACTTATTGTGCCTGTTTGAGTGCTTGGAGCCAGAGAACCATTTCTGTCTTGGGGTTGTTTTAGGCCAGTTCCTTATGAACATTGATTAAATCAATTACACTACGGTGTAATGTTTCAGATAAGGGAATATAATCTATATAAGCATTCAGACATTTACAATACGTGAGTTGGAAGCTCTTATATCGTGCACCAACTTTTAGGCACTTGAAGTGAAAGTGGATAATCAGATTGTAGAGTTAGGCTTATCAGGACAATTACCAATACTAGGTTTCAAAATTTTGCATCAGAGACATTCAGACATCAAAGTTTTGCACTTGCAACTCAAGCCTTCTGATCCTTCAACACGTTGAGTCTTTTACACAATCGCTCTAACAAGGTGAAAGCACTATGCTTAGTTCTCGAAGTAAGCAGAGAACAAAGGACACCCTTAATTCCTATGTACATCAATGCCCTATTGTACTACTACTGTACACACTTCATATATACCTCTCCAGAAACATATACTCCTCCTGCAGTAGCAAAACAGCTTTAGCTACGCTACAATCCATCTGAAACTCACACGAGGGAGCAAGCAAACAAGGCTATATATAGGGGACATAGACTCCTAATGCTTGGGCGAATTCCTCCGCGGCGAGAAGAGACGCCGTGGCGAGAGCATGCTGAGGAACCCCGGCGACGCGATGCCGCCGCCGTCGAGCGGCCGGTAATCCGACATGAGGAGGCCCCCCTCGGCGTTACCGTGCACCTTGGCGCGGCCGGGCGTCATCATCCCGGCGGAGAACGTGCTGTACTTGATCAGCTTCTTGGGCATCCAGCTCCTCCTCTTCTTCTTGCTCTCGGAGCTGTTGATCCGGGCGCTGAGGTAGGCGCGCATGGCGTCGAGGCTCTGCTCGACGACGTCCATGGGCGGGCACACGAGCGGGTTGCCCGTGGCGCTGAACCTGGCGAGCTTGGTGAGGCAGCCCATGGAGTCCGGCAGCGCGGCGATCGAGTTGTAGCTGACGTCGAGCTCCCGGAGCGATGCGAGGAGGCCGATGCCGTAGGGCAGCTCGCGCAGGTACTGGAAGTTCTGGCTGACGTTGAGCGTCTCCAGGTTGCCCAGGTTCTCGAGTCCGTCGGGCAGCGCGCGGAGGCAGTTGAGGCGCGCGTCGAGCGCGCGCAGCGCCGTCATGTGCGAGGTGGAGAAGGGCAGCGCCGTGAGCTTGTTGGAGTTGACGGACAGACGGCGGAGGCCGTGGAGCTCGAACCCCAGCGTGTCCGGCAGCCTCGTCAGCTGGTTGAAGTTGGCGTTCAGCTCCTCCAGCGCACTGTCATGCATGGATACGCAGGCAACGGCTAAATACTACTAGTCATTCATGTGCAATTAACGAGTGGTGGATTAATTAATTACCGGCACTCCTCGATGGTGGAGGGCAGGGAGTGGAGCAGGTTGCCGGAGACGTTGAGGACCTTGAGCTTGGAGAGGCAGCCGATGGAGTTGGGCAGCGACGTCAGCTGGTTGGAGTGCACGTCCAGCACCACCACGTTCAGGAGCCTCGCGATTACTGACTCCGGGATGCTCTGCACAATTTTCAAATGGATGGAAACACGTATATAATTAGATGCCGTTAGCACTCGGGAGTCAGGAGTAGTTTACGCTACGGCGCTAACAGTTTTTGGCTTATTCCATAAAGCAACCAATTGCAGGATTGGATAGAGATCACATGACGATCAGACCCTTGCATTTGTAAACGCTGTCTAGTTAATTTTCTTCTGGAAGAAGAAGAAGGGTATGTATAGTATAACCCTCATATCTGTTGTAATAGAGAATATGCATGGTTTGCTATCAAGGGATTAATATACTATGCTGCGGCAGTTCCGTATGCAGCTATCTCCTTGTCCTTTTGATGCCTGCGAAGCTCGCTCTTAATTAAGGTTGAAAGTCAACTTTCAAAGCTATGCTTCAAAATAACAAGTTGCCTTTGCACGTGTATATTTTTCTCCCAGTGCACTGCAAGCACCATAATTTGTACTCTAGAAAAGATTTTTTTTTTTTACTGAAGCTGAAGTCCAGCAAAAATCTGAATATAGAGATCGATGTTCATGCACTTGTTCTTCAGGTACGCTGTAACTGTCAAGTGCGTACGCTCTCCTTCTCTAAGACTGGGTTCCTACTGTGTGAATTTTCAGAATATTCTTTTGCCACCTATGCATATTTGATATTTTCCTTGCCTCCCTTTAGGACATGACACACAAGCAGCCAAGCCAAACGGCAAAGCAAAACAAGATATTCCGTGGATACGATGACCAGCTATGGGTGAGCCTTCAGGCATTAATATATAATAGTCCATGCCTATCTAATAAGATTGCAGTTAACGTATCACTGTGATATAATAATATGTTTCTCCGTCTCGAGATAAGTTCTTGCTGGTTATCCGGTCCAGTATAAGGAAGAAGAGACACGGATGATCACTACTCAAGATGAGAAACCAACAAAAGTAAAATGACAAGGAACATATCATAAGACAGTATTAACACAAGAAGAAATATACTGAATTTCTGATCAAAAGTAGAATTCAAGTCTACCTCCAGATTGTTGTTGGAGAGATCCAAGGTGGTGATGTGGCCCAGAGGCACGGTGAGATGTGGGATGGTGTCCATGGACATGCCACTCATGTCCAGCTTCTGTTCCTTTTGCTTCTTCTCCTCGTGCTCTGCATGTCCTCCTCCAACTCCAAACGACCCAACCGCATGGACATGTCCATGATGTCTCCGCTTCTCTCCCATGTCCCACTCCCACATGTTCCCTAGCTAGCTTGTTACTTCTGCAGGTACCAAATGGTAGGAGGGCAAGAAAATGGTGCCATCATCAGTAAAGGTTTGAGGAGGGAAGAGAAAACACCATAATTAAGACAGTGTACGTCTACGATGTCTGCAACTAATTAGGATTGGGACATATGTGTGATGCCCATACTAACAAGAAAAGAGGCCGGTATTGATTGAATGTTACAATCGGGAATGCTACGGCCAAGGAAAGGTTGGTTTGGTGAGAAGACGCTGGGCGCGTGAGACAAATGAGGGCACAGTGGAAAGAGCCCCAGAAAAGTATGGCTTTTAACTGTAGTATTACTTGCTCTAGGGTGCAGGCAGACTTAAACATGTTAGGTCAAGCCGCGCGTTCTCCTGGTGAGATGGCCAAGAACAAGAAAAATAGAAGAAATACTTCAAATAAATCATCATAGAGAGAGCGTTCAAACCAATATAGAACACAAACAACTAGCTAGCTCACTAAACAAGGAGAATAGTAGCCATAAAAAATATCAAACTAGTAGCCAGCAGGAAGTATTTTTAGCAAAAAAAATAAATAAAATGAACAAGGCTCTCTCTCTCTCTCTCTCTCCGTGATTGAACCAAACATTTAAAGCCTAGAACAAGGAGAATGCACAAAAGAGGAAAAAGTGGGGATGGGGAGGAAATCATGATAAGACGCCCAAGGTAGTTTTCATTTTCGAGAGCAAGCGGCGAATTTGCAACAAAAGAAAAAACCACCACCACAAGAACAACAACTAGCAGCAGCTCTATGGCCCACGGCGCCAAAACACACAGAAGGAACTCGATAGGCAAAAATAGCAAAGAAGGAGAGAAGAAATAAAAGTAAACGAAGAACATAAAGGCCAGGCCCGCGGCTGTAAAACCAACCCACGAAACATCTAACCCAAGCAGTATCTAGCTAGGCAAGTCGAGGCCTCACCTGTGATGTGTTCTTTTCAGCTGGAGCTTGGGCAGCTGGTAGCCGCAGGAACTGCAGTAGGCAACTGCCGGCTGGGAGGTAGTTGCTGGAGGAAGAGAGCTAGGCGAAGGAGGAAGCAGCTGGCTGACCCTTCAGCAGGGCGAGAGCCCTGATATATAACGACACGAGAGAGAGAACTGACTAACCACTAACGAGGCAACCAACCGACGGAAGGAAGAGCTGACCCAGCGGCCCTCTCCACACGGTACAGCTTGCAACTACTTATCCACGGTACGTCCGTACGTACGCATCAGCCGGGCCCACTTGGCGGGTGGCTACTAAGTTAGCTGGGTTAATTTAACTTGGAAGGTCAAACGCATGGGGAAGAAAGCAAAGGAAGAACTGCAGGCGCCGGAGCTGTAGGGTTTGTCAGCCATTCGTTTAGGGCCGGAGAATTTTGTAACTAGCTAGGATGAGGTGTACGTGGGCTTAAAAGTTCAACACCCCGCCGCTTATACTAGGGAAAAATGGAAGCAAGGCATGGCCAAATCCGAAAGCAATGCACGAGAGTAGTTTCTGTACAGTTTGGTCAGTGCCAGCCAGGACAGTAATATATTCCCTCGCAAAAAAAAAGAACAGTAATATATAAACTTGTACGGTTCGTACTCACAGCAACTAGTTGCTCCTATTGTCCGACAAAGCGCAGGTGTGTACTGATAGGTTTTAGAATTTAGGAGCAGGAGAAATGTTCGGTTCTCGCACACATATATTATACAACTTCTCGGAAACTGAAGCGGCCGTGTGATCTTATCAAGGAGATACACATTTGGATGACGTGTAACTCACAGGGCAACAAATTATCACAAGCCCACGAGTGGATCTTTGACACGATCGAAGAGTTGGATCCATGAGACCTCCCGAAGCATCTAGCTCTATTTTGTTTTGTTTTTTTCTTTTTGGTTAAGTAGCTCTTATTTATATGCTACTTCAACGTCCCAATGTAAATACTAGAATGATCCGTTGATGTTGGCCTGACGAAATATTTGTGGTGAATATATTTGGAAAATTATTGTGGTGCTCCTTCAGTCGGAGTTCGTTCTTGGTCAACAAAAGAGATCTTGCTCGATCTCTCTTTGCGGTCTCTAATAGCATAAGCAATTATTAGCAGGTTTCACGCACACAAAAAAGAAGAGAAAATAACAACTGACAAATTCTAATGGAGTTGGTTTAATTTGACTACACGCATGTACCGCGTGCTTCAGCGGATATTATGAATTTAATTTAGCAGGCACATACACGCATGCACAAAAAATAATCTCGTGCATGTAGCCCCTCGCGTGCGTACATACTCTTGTGATGTAGCAGCTGCGATATATAGACGAGCTCGATCACGACGTGTGGACGCTACACTTGTTGCTTCAGGTTTCAGCAACCGACGTGGCTAAGAAAAGCAGCACAGGTCGGAGACCCTACGTTAAGCCAGGGTAACAGTGCCCGGAGAGAGAAGTACAACCACGACTACTCTCAAAGAGATGAATCAAGATGGCGCTGCATATTAACCAGTCTATAATGCTATATGCTAGTAGACCCGTAGCCATATCGATCACCACATGCATGAAGGCTGAAGCGCCGTAGTCTGCGTCACGTTTTGTATTTTTCCATCGAACAGTGATGGTAGTTATAACGGAGGATGTTTCAGTCTAACCAAACGATACACACATGGATGACGACGTAACGAGCTATGCTCGCTGCCCCTAGCTAACACGGGGCGCAAAAGTTCAGCAACCACTGTTCAGGCGTGTGCTTTGTTGCTCACGTTCATGTACTGAAATATTTGAGCGTGATAAGCGTGGCTGAATTTGCATGCAAAAAGATCTACCCCAAGAGAAAGTCAGGAGCATAACAAAGGATCTTTTTTTTCCTTCTTCCGTACTTGTCTATCAATCTAACCGCAAAAGTGGAAATAAGAATGACAACTAAGATGAGGGAAAAAGTCAACATGGTTATGTAAGCTAGAACGATGAACTGTCATATACAGTTGACACACATACGCACCGCTCGTCAGAGAATAGAAGCAACATGTTGCAGACACATGTCTGTTCTTCCGGCATGCAGTTAAATTACTAGGTTAGACTTCTTGTCCACGTAGAAAATGGCTTGGACGATCAAGTTGTGGGATTGGAAAATTGTCGGTTAAGACTTGCAGAACCAAGGCGACTATATTTATTTCAGGCGAGTGGCATTTGGCAAACCATGCCTGCCACGCTATGTTCGGACGCTGACCAACCGAGAAGTTTAATTCTTTGTCAATATATACAGATATAGAGTACCCTACACATTACGACATGCAATTAGCAAGTACTGATCCACTAGGGAAAATTGAAAAACAGCTATTATACCACTAAAACAGCTATTTTCCGTCAAAAAAAATAGGGAAAAACAGCTATATCCGTACAAACGTTAGTACTGCGACTTTGCAGATATATGCATCAATTAAGTCGTGATATGTTCAGTGAACCGGGTAATATTCAAGAAGCAACAATAATAAAACGATCCAGCAAGTAGCCTATCCCTGCTTGTCTGCACTACTGTATACTATGAGTAAAGCTGTAGCAACTTTCATCACCAACCCATCTAGTTGACATAGAAAAACAGTGGCTGGTGTAGGACGAAATTTAAAATGTGGCGTTTAAGAGGGGACGACGAATAAGATACTAACTGCGGCGACATTGAAGTGGTTTATCTTGGCCGCTTAGATCAGCCGCCCATGTGAGTTTGTGATCGGACTGGCCGATTATAAGCCGGCAGTGATAAGATCATGGCACAAGATTACAAGTAATTGCATGTGTCAGCCGAAGCCAGCCAGCTGGAGCGCCAGTCCATAAGCAGTTGTATAAATGAATCCCACTAACCTTTATATCTGCCCTTCTAAAAAAAAACTAACCTTTATATCTTATAATAATATACTAGTTTCTCTTTGTCATGGAATCGGTTGCAATTTGTGCCACTGGCAATTTGACTAAATCTCACTACCTAGTAGAGTACTATGTATTGGCAGCCTCCAAGTCTCATTCAAGCACTGCAAGATGCACATTCTTCTCGTTGTTATTGTAACGGATCGGAGCGAAACATGTTCTTCTATGTTATTTGTAATAGTGTAACAAAAGAAAAAGAAATCCAACAAGGTAGTGCTTTAGATAATTCATGAATTGTAAGCTCCACGCAAGCGCACCAAGCAAGTTGCAAATGAACGTAGTAACGAGAGCTCACAAACTGACAAAAGGCATCGACAACGATATTTGGTACAGCAGACCCTGAATTATATACCTGTCCGGTACTCCGGTCCAAACTTATGCTCAGCTGCACATGGAAATAGATCCGCTCCTGAACGAATCGCTACTTCTTTTGAAACTCCGAAGAAATCACTGCTAGATTAGCCGTTGTTTTCATGCTGGTTTATCAATTGTTACCCTGCCATCATGGCTATTGCCACCTGCAAGCTTTACATAAGCTAATTTATAATTTACACCCAAACAGCATCTGTATTGTACAAGTACTATGGCTATCAATCAGCAGGAAGAAAACAAATCCATTTCAAGATATAAAAGTCTTGGCCAAGTTGTTGTTTAGTACTGTAAAGGATAAGCTCTGCTAGAGAAGTTGACCTTTCGATTTGTTCATGCCATGTTGCGTACCGGCACATGATCGCTTGATGCTTTGTACGGGCAAAGGACCATTGACTTTTGTATGCGGCGCTATCTCTGCTGCAATCGCGCTTGAATCCAAAAAGGGCACTACTGGCCGTATATATGTATGTTGGTTAGCACAATGAACCTTGATGATTGGTGGATCTCATAATGCAGTCATGATTAAATCTATCATCGTGTTCGGTAATTAAGCGCCAGCAAATCTGATCGAATCAAAACTATCAAAGTACGAAACGTACGGTCATGTCCTGCATCAATCCAGGTTTTCCTAAAGAACAAGAAAAAGGGAGTGCTTGTGCTCATCTGCCCTAAAGTTTTTACTTGTAAGTAGTGCACATCCTCTATTGCGTCCTCATCCCCTACTACCTGCCTCCGGCTCCATTTATTTGTCACTCGGAAAATTTGCTATCTTGAAATGCATGTCTTTTTCTATAAGTTTTCTAGTTACCTCGAACTTTTATGTTTGATAGGTTTTGAGACACACTACATTGGCATTATAAATTCCAAATATTAATCAGTATTTCTTAGAAAAAAACATAGAGTCAAAGTCGCTTCAGTGACTTTCTGGGTGACAATTAGATGAAAACGAAGGAAAAGTTACGCATAGATTTAAAGCTTTACTTATTGGTGGTTTACACATAGATGGAGACCAGTCGTATCAAAACGATTTCAGATTTGGCTACTCATCTGTAACTTTTGTAGACTTGTGCTCAATAATTTTGATACCTCGTGCAACAAAAAAAATGACTGGTTCACAATATCTTTGGCCCATGTCATCCTAGTTAATAAGTCTCATATACCTGATCTTACCCTGATACTTAGTCGTCACTCATGGTTTAACAACTTTTTTCTTGACGCCCGTGATCACCACAATATAGAAAAACTGGGCACAAAAAAGAAAAAAATGGGGAACATCCGATGTTGATTACGATATCGATCCACGTTCCTGTCCTTTCTATCAGTAAGATGACATCTCACAAGCTTGTTCTGTTCTGACTTTACAGACTCAAACACACTGCGTCTACGAAAACGCAAACTGCGCGCGCAGGTAGACCCCCAGCTGAATCGATCGTCGTAGCAGGATCACGAAAGAAAAGGAACATAACCGAGTCCGGGTTTTATTTCATTATGCTTGGATAAGTCCAAACAGATTCACGAGACGAGCAAGCAAGTACAGACGTGCCGTACATGCACTGTACGAAACGAACGTACACCACCGCACGCGTAGAAGTCAAACAAACTGAAATGAAGCAGCGAATTCCGTTACGTTTGCACCGGAACGGACCGAGTCAGGGCAGGGCACGTCGCTGGTCAAGCTGCAGGCCGCCCCCGTGGTCAATGCTGAACATGCTCTGGCCTGCTTGCAGCAGCCCGTACGCAAGCCTGGGGTGTGGTTTGCACGTGACACGACGAAACTCTGCTCGTTTTAGGAGGAGTGTATACAAGCATATACGCGTGGCAAGAAGAAAAATATTCACGCTCAACGTGCCGCCGCCCTTCGTTTAACATCTCGCCGCCGTGGGATTCACGCAGTACATGTGATCGACGGGCGAATTTTTGACGTGGCGGCAGCATGCATGTCTCTGTGCTGCTGCCACGCTCGTGCTCGATCGTCCGGGAATATCAATGGATGACGTGCTTGCGGATCGGTCGGCCTGTCGCACACAAGCACCATGCACCTGTACTAGCTAGTTAGTGTCAGCGAAACAAAACCACGTACGGATGCGTCGGCTGGGATGAAATTAAGCGTGAAGAAACGAACCCAGGCTCCTGACAGAGCACCAGATGGCTTAGGTTCGTGCGCCGGGGGATTAAGTTATCCCACTTACATGCCGTTCCGTTTGATGCAAGCCGTCCCTGAAAGCACACCGCGCGCGGCCTCCTTTTTGGAGTACCAATCAATCGCCGTCCGCACACAGCGAACACGTACTCACGATCCAGACGAGGCGCATCAAGGATCCCTCGCGCGCGGTTCCTGTCCCCTCCTCCGTCGCCGTCCGCTCCGCCTCCGCGCCGGCCGAGATATCACCTCGATCCGGATGATCGGATCCATCGCCGAGATCGATCGATGGAGCCAGAGAAAACGACCGGCCGCGCCACGGTCTGCTCTATAGCCCACATACGTACGTGAGGCGAGCAGTGTGTGTACGTGAGCCCGTCGGCCGCGCGCGACTGCCATACACACACGCAGACACGTACGCTGCACGTCACGCGCGGTGCGCGATCGATATCTTAAGAGCACGATCGAGACATGGACGCACGGACGCAAAGCTCGATCCGATCGTCGACGCATGCAAGGACGCGACGCGGGCGGGGCAAGTGATGCAGGCGCAGGAGGTGTGAACGGCAAAAGAGCGCTCTCGATCGCGCGAGGTGTTGTCGCCAGTACGACGTCGCCGTCGTCTCTTCCGGCGTCGCGGTCCGCGGAGCTGTCGCCGGTGGCGAGGTGTGAATGAGCCCCACGTTCTTGGCAGTGACTGAGCAGTGTCATCACTTGTGCGAACAAGCACTCTCTTCTGCGGTACGCATGTCCGGATCGACTAGTTATCCTGCTTCTGTGCCACCAAACTTTTATTTTTGGAGCATGTAAACCTACACGTAAATCATTGTTCACAACTAAAAACATTACTACAGACTAGCATATTGGTGAAGAAATGTCCCAGTTGTTGAAGGACTGTATACGATTTATATCATACACATAAAGCGATCGATCGCCAAGCCAACAAATAAGTCGCGACTCGCGACCATGTTCACACCTGATCGGCCAATCCAGGAAGAAAAAAATCAGGAACAGATGCAGAGTTGAAACTATTTTTGTCGAGATAAGGATGAGCGCGCCATTTATGAGAAACAGACCGAAACGCCAGTTTAAATGCGACGGCAACGGGTGTGCGGTGCTTTCTCGTCTCCATACTCTGACCTTTCTCGCGGATCTACTACAGAGGCTATAGCGGTTAAAACGTCAACAGTTTCTGTCGAAGATAGATCCTTTTCCGACTCTCCTCCCTTTGGATTGCTCAACGTGTGAACGCCGCTTTCTGCGCAAGCGGCAACTGCTACTGCTACTGCTACTGATTTCTCCTGGCCGTACGTGTACATCACCTTTCCGATGTTTCAGAACGAAATCGTCAACAACTGCCTACTGAGGAAGAGCGGGTTCATGGCAATG
Source organism: Eragrostis nindensis (assembly GCA_012490785.1). NCBI lineage: Eukaryota > Viridiplantae > Streptophyta > Magnoliopsida > Poales > Poaceae > Eragrostis > Eragrostis nindensis. Next base: position 175,625 of record JAAXCT010000873.1, read on the forward strand.
TCTGCTGTTGCGCGATCAACTGAACCCGTGAGCGTAACGAGACGCGCATGCGTGTACAACACTGGTACGAGGACCAATAGCTAGCGTTGCTGGCGGCATGAGGTACCTTTCAGTACCGGGAGAACACCTAAAAGCAAATTGCAGCCCCTCACGAAAGAAAGAAAAGTGTCGGCGGCTCAGCGCTCCGCGGCTTCCTCGCCGGAGGTAAACTAGCCGGCCCCCTCGTCTCCGGCGGCCTCGCCGTCGGCGGAGGAGGGAGGCCCGGCATTTAGGTGTCCGTTTTGTTCGGTTTTAGGTTTTGTTAGGTCTTCCCGCGGTGGTTGCTATAGCGGCGGCCACGGTGGTTGTTAGGGTTAAGGTTTCTCTACTGGTCCGGCCGAAGAGGGAAGCGGCGGCGGTGTGGCATCGCTAATTTCATCGGCATGGAGCAATGGAGGACGAGGTGTCTCAACGGTGGTGGCGAGGCGAAGGCGTCATCATCGATGGAGAATAAGTACTCCGGCCCCTCCTTTGTCTTGCTGTGGTTCTTCGTGACTATAGTTGCGGGCTAGTGAGATTTTGGTTTCCGGTAACATTCATCTGGATGTTGCTCAGATTTGTGTTTTCCCACGGCGAATTGGATGAAGAAGGCGACGATGAGTTCAACGACGGGCTCAACGACGACAAAGTTCATCGTATTTACGTGTGGAAGATTAGTAGTCTACCTTTTTTTGCGAAACAGTTTTCCCCCGTCAGAGATGAGGATGACGGTGGTGGATGGTGAGATGGCCGTGTTCTTTCAGATCGGAGTTCTCGTCCGTGGCATATTCGTTTGGGATGATGATCCTAAATGGTGGAATTTATGACTCTTTCAAAGTTTCTAGTCTCTCATCAGTGGAGTTGAGGTTGTTTATGGTGCTTTTGTAATTCGGGGATGTAATATGCTTTAATATCAATAGAATTTCCAAAAAAAAAAAGTACCTTTCAGTACCAAAGAAGGCAATCGCTTGACGTGACGATAAGGACTACGGTGCCGTACAGGTGGATGGATGATCCTCGCAAAAAAAAAAAAGGTGGATGGATGATCTTGTACTACAACAAACACTGATGACTGTTTCCAAGAACCATGGTAAGATTCTCCACGCCGTGCAGTCGCTTCACGAAGCCGTTGGAGACCAGAAGCCTTGGAAAAAGTGTTCATTTTGTGAGCACAAATGTCACGTCGGCTTGAAACTGCATGTACTTTTTTTATATTTTTCCCAAACTTCCTGTAGCTAGATAGAAGGTGACGGCGGGCGTGGTTGACGTTTCAAACGTTTACGAGTAGTAGTAGATAGAAAGTAACCACCGGCTCATCCTGTTTTCTCTGTGTGGGAAACTTTCATGTTCTAAATCGTAGAGTGCCCCTAAGATACTCAACGTCCATGTGGATCGTAGACATCTCCCAGATGCTTTGAAACCAAGCAAGGAGCGCGACTATTTTGAAAGCCGCACCCCTTTCTTGCAAAGCTATAGCCCATGTCGAAGATCACGGGACGCTCTCACAGCTTCTATTGTGAGTTGAGAGAAAAGCATCTGTAATATAACCTATCTGCTGTTCAAAGATGAACTGGAGAGCAAGGAGAGCAATCAAAGCCTCAAGTAGAACCTAATTGCACTTCAAGTAGTTTTCTTACGAAACGGCACACCCCACGGCTGCTAATTTGCAGCGTACAGGTCAGCATGTTGTCTGTCTAGTTAAGGCAACATGGCAAACTTTCAAGAGTGCGTCCTACGTACCCAATTATCCGTTATCCCTGAGGAGCCTATGTAATTACAAACCCAATCAGTGTTAATTACAATTTGAACATGTTAAAACCCAGACAAAAAGCAGCAAGGCCCTCGTTTGCCAACCATCGCATCATACAGCGCTGTGCTCAGCTGTTTCTTTGCTATCTTCATCAGAAGCTGCACAAATGAGTAATCCTGTGAGGGATGTGCAAGAGAGGCAGCCACTTGGTATGTTACTTTACGTGAATGAGCAAAGGCGAGTTTACACTACAATGCCTGGGATACCTTTTTTGCCCCCTCCGCAGCACTTAAAGAAATCTCCAAATGGACGGTCAGGAACAGGAATAAGCTTTCCCACGAATGCCAATGGCCAGCTGCACAAAGCAAACGATTGAATGGGGGTCAAGGTTTGTATAGGTCGCATTGGTAATTATAGTCATCCATTAGAATGAACATTTTATAGAAGTATTCAAGAGCTCTAATGTTTCATCAACATAGATAGGAAAACCTTACCTGAAAAAGGCAAGCCCTATCGACACCAACCATAACTGCCAGCTTAGCCTGGCCGTTGAGGCGAACTTGCCAAGGAACTCAACAATAAGTGCCTGAACATATACATGCAAAAGGAATATCAGAGAATGGTATACCTAAATCAAGTTATGCACAGGTAAAGAATCATTTTGGCAAATTTACCTGGAGAATGACTGTTATAGCTATAATGCCAATAAAGAGGTGGTTCCCCAAAATGCCCTTGAATATGTTCAGCTCATCTGGCTTACGGGCATTGAATTCATTGAACACCTAAGACAACAACATTGCATGCTATATCAGGACCCTGCTACATCTGTTGTACTATTATTCCGGAGTCAAATTAGACTAAAAGGCTTCACCTGACACAGAACAAATGTGTTGAATATGAACGTGTTTTTCACTTTATCTGCGTGTGCTCGGTCATCATTTTGCAGTTGCAAGAGGCTAACTCCCTTGAAGTTGAGGGTGAGGAGGACCGAAACTTGAAACAAAGCCTGAAGGAAACAGTCAGTCATGGAAAGAACTATATTAACAAGCAGAGAGTATACTGATATATGTAACATACCATAATGATCAAGTTTCTCCACATAATATTTGTTATCAACGGCTCCCTGAAAACAAGGAGATTCTTTTTCAGTCCTGGCAAGACAAAATTCTTTCTGACGAAATGCACTAAAGTACATGAAGAAACTTATTGCCAGCCTCTGGGATAATTAGGAATGAGACAAAATGCTTTCTGACGAGATGCACTAAACAACAGAATTTAAGCAGTAAAATTGATTTTAAAACCACTTTGTCAACAATACATACTATATATTTCTCCCAAATTGGTGTCTACAATCACTGAACATATTCTATTTAACCAAAGCCTAGAAGAATGATGGGCTTCCACTCCCAAGTATATAGTGTTTGCCAATACGAGCAACAAGTAGTATCCAAAAACCAAGAAAGGTAGATGGTCGAATAGCACAAACCTTCGTCCAACTGGCGGCCTCTGCATAAGATGATCAGTTGGCGGTTCAGTCGCCAATGCAAGGGCACCAAGAGTATCCATGATTAGGTTAACCCACAGCAACTGTCAATCAAGAGAGCAAAAATTAGAATCCCCCCCAACCCTCAGATGAGAGCCAATAACCCATATCACTGCAAATAAATGGCAGCACATGAACGGAACAAAAGGACCCCCGGTAGAGTAACGGTGATAAAAAATACAAATACGAGAATTCCCACTTAATCTTTGGAAGCAGAATCTAACATGTGATAAACAATGTATCTTGCATTATATCTGACAGTAGAAATACATATCATGACAAAGAAAGATCCAAACTCAAACCTGAACAGCATTTAATGGCACGTTTCCAGAACTGACTGCAGCAACAACATTGATTATAAGAGCTGCAACATTGACCGTTAGCTGGAACTGTATAAACTTCTGGATGTTCGCATACACTGAACGGCCCCATCTGACAACCTAAGGCCACAAACAAATATCATAAGAGGCAGCAACAGAAGGTTAATAATAGAAGAGAACACAACTAACATACCCTCACAACTGTCGCAAAATTGTCATCCAAGATAATAATATCAGAACTCTCTTTGGCAACTTCAGTTCCCTGAATGCCCATTGAGAGACCAATATCTGCCTACAAGTTAGAACTGGGTAAGTACCACAGGAAGATGTTTCTTAAGATGTGGACAGTCTGAAAGGATGCTTAGTTTATAACATATTGGAAACTTCATAGGGATTAGCAGTTCACAAACCTCATGCAGTGCTGGGGCGTCATTTGTGCCATCCCCCGTTACAGCAACAACATGACCTCTTGACCTCAATGCCTTAACAAGTAAAAGTTTATCGTTTGGAGAAGATCTCCCCATCACCTGCAACCATTAAACAACACAATTTAATATTAATAAGGGAAAACGAGGGAGCACTTGCAAAGCAACAACATGCTTCCAATTGCCCCTACCAATACATGGTTGTGCTTAGATTCTATTTGTTCATAGCGATACTTCATGACAGGAATTGGGGGCAGTAACAATTGCACCCCACCGAGGTGGGGGTTCATAAGAAGGCCCAAGAATACACTTAATGCAGGTAAGTAGGGAATATAGACCTATGGCCCAAACTTTGGTCTTAGCTTTGAGACTGATGATGCAATAATTTACATCGCAAAACTACGGTTTACCAAGCGTCATCTGGGCGATAAGCATGGAAACCCGTCACAGGGCGCCAAGGCGTGGCCACAACGCATCATGAACATGATCAACACATTTCAACAGGGTGATCATTTTCATGTCTTCACATCAAATTATATCACGTGTCGGCACACTATTTCAGGTAGATCATGGGAAGACTGGGAAGAATCTGTGAAGAAAGACATGAAGGTGTGGAATTCGCTATCCATGAATAGGAGCGCGTGGAATATTGCAATCCACATGCCAGGACCCTGGCTTTGTCCTTCGCCTCAGTTCCATCTTTCTACTACAACTCTTTTGTCTAGAAGAGTTTTACGGTGCACCATATCACCAGTATATACTGGTAGTATTTAAAATCTGACGATCCAGATTAGTTCCCCTCCCTCTGTCTGTCATTACTTTGCTTTCTTTTTCCGTTTTCAGCTTTCTTTTGACTTCTCTGGCTGGTTCCTATGGGTTTCATCTCAAGCCTACCAAAACTTACTGGGGATTAAAAAGCTTTGTTGTTTTCTGTTGTTTGTTTTATTGGTGCAGTATTTCAGATTGATCATCTAAATAAAACTGACACCTATAATAATGTCCACATCCATGTTACAATGGTCATTCGAAATGGATGTTGGAAATCTGCAGAGTCAGATTCAGTAAAGAAAAAGAACATGGAAAGATGTTACTTCAACATAGGAACACCTTTGATCTAAATAAGATGCTGGGAGCCAACCTAGCTCAAAAAAGGCTCAGACACCCGAGTAACACCGCTATATTATATACTGACCATAATAAAGACAATGATAATGATATCAGTGCTATGTTATGCAAAGGAGAATATACATACAGAGATTTTTCCAGCAACTTCCTCTCTTTCTAAGTCTGACAGCGCCCGGAAAGTCTTTCCTTCAATTATGACAGGCTCTGACACATTGGGATCACTAAGTATTCCACACTCGAGGGCAATGGCTCTAGCAGTTTGAATATTATCACCAGTAACCATGCGGACCTGACAATTCAAATGATGGATTGAATCAAATGACCACAAAGAACTTTTAAAAAGCAAATCAAGATGAAGCAACAGGACAGAAACCAAGTATTAAGAGATGCAGAAGAATGAAAGATAAATTCACAAGACTTAGAAACTACCTTAATGCCAGCTGCTGTACATAAGCCAACAGAATCACCAACACCTGGTCGGCAAGGATCCTGCATCGTGAAACAGTTGTTACATTAATGGATTTATTCGATGTCTAAGAAAGGCAGCATGCTGCGCATGGTACTTGATAAACAAGAAAGGCTGGAATGGTGAAAAGAGAACAATAGTCTTACAGTGGGGTTATTAGCTCATTCTTCATTAAAGATTAGTTAGAGGTAGATGTCAAAGTTTAGAAAATTAAGACGCGGGACATAAATTTAGGATACTTCGTATTAACTGAACTAGTAGATAACGAACTCCTACAATGGCTTTGTTTGGTTTGTTAAAGCTGTAGTAGTAACTATTTCTCTCTCAGTTTCTTACTAATCCAACCCAATGACTCCAGTCAAACAGAAACTGAGAAATTGAGCAATTTATCAGAGAATGGTTGCATGAGACTGTAAGAGACAGAGTAACATTGTACTGTATTTAATAAGGAGGCAGAAAACAGCAAAATAGAGAATAACAATTAGCTCATACGAAATGTGAAGATACAACTAAAAGTTGAACAATTAACAATAAAAAGCACGAGATGGGAAACACTTCTACCAGAATAATTCAGAACGGCAGTAGCCAAAACCCTAAAATGCATGTTCGTTACATTTACCAATGACTTAGGTGCTTTACCTTTATTCCAACAATTCCAAGCATAATCAGGTTATCTTCAGGCAACTTCCATTCATCCCTCTGATCCTCATTTGGAACCTCGGCCATCTCATGTGGTCTATAGGCGAAGGCAACACAGCGAAGGCTAGAAGCAGCCATATCTTCAATGAATTTCTTGAATTCAGCAACCTGAAATATGAATTAGTTTAAAAAAAACATATATAATGAAAAGATTGAACATAAAGACCTTTTGAAAAGTTGAAGATATTACTTTTTCAGGAGTCATTGAATGCTTTGAAGCATCAGCGTCAAGCCAACTTGTGCATGAATCCAAAATAATTTCAGCAGCCCCTTTCCAGTGTATGTGAACTTCAGAACCACCCTTAAAAAATAGGACATTGGAATGCTGATTAGACATTGCAATATTCACATCAAGATTGCCAACTTTACTAAAGAAAATAAACACTAAAGAACATCAGATCAGATCAGCGCATATTATGCAAGAACCGTACTGGGTGCATATTATTCAGGCAACTAAACCTTTTGCAAGAACCATACTGGGTGCATATTATGCAGAATGTCTAGATAACAAATGAGGGAAATCTTTAATTCGACATCAACCAACACATAAGGATCAATATGCCTGGACAAGGTGGGCACACAGACAGGATGCCATCAAACTATCGTAGGGTAAATCGAGGAACAAGCAGGACAACGTAACCACTAAAAATGTATCACACGGCATCATCACAGTTAGAAATATTAATTACCAAATGCACTGCAACGCCACCTCTCTTTTTCTCTGAATTGAATGGGAACACATGAAGGATAGAGGACTTTGATCTTGTTTCATTGAATCTCATACCAATCTGTAGAATGTGTCGATCATGGTTAACAATAACAAATAGTAGTCCATAGCGAGAGAATCCAGGCTAAATACACTAAAAAGGGTCTAATTTGCACCTTTAGCCCCCAAGATAATATAGCTTTTTCTGTGGGCGATCCAGTCACCTCCGGTTCTTGATCACCCTGCTGAGATATTGAATATAAGTCAGTCAGTCTGCCCCCAAGAAAGAAGATATCTTGATTCATTGATTGAAAAATAATCATGTCATGATAATTGTCAGGCCAGAAACACAATCACGTTAGCCACACAAAGAAACACAAAAGCTAAAATAAGAAATTTTCCTCTTAAAATACTAGTACCTCCACATTTAAACCAACCAAAACCGCAAGCATGCGCGTGCTCAAACCTAGGGTAATTTCTACCAAACCATTGATAGCGCTTATCGGCACAGCAATGTGTTAGAACACATCTTTATTCAAAACTAAATTTCAAATAGTCTATGATGCTGTACAACTTGGGATGCATATGATATGTCCTTTTGCTTTCTTCATAAATGACAGACTACCTCAGGCTCAAATATGCTCCCAGAAGTGTTCTGTGCAATTCCTTCAACGATCAGTGATGTGACATCAGCAGATAAAATCTGAGGATTATCAGGAGAGTCCATCTTCTTTCCACCAAAATAAGCCTCGACAACGGTCATCTTAAAATCCACCACGAAGAAAGAGAAATAGTTAGGTGCAAGCACATTTTAGAACGGCAAATCAAGTTCTGAAGCCTCCATGTATAAAGCGAACCACATTGAGAAAAGAAGGAACATGATTGCACCTGGTTTAAAGTCAAAGTCCCAGTCTTATCACTACAAATTGTTGTAGCAGATCCCATGGTTTCGCATGCGGAAAGCCTCCTGACCTACAACCATACAAACAGAATACATATAATATGAATACGCTTGATGTTGGAGCAAGTAGGATAACGCAACATGAAGTAGAAAGTTGACAACACACCAGAGCCTTGTCCCTCATCATCTTGCGCATTGAAAAGGCAAGCCTGACACAAAATATGGAGGGTAAGTGACTGGTTTGAAGTGTTAAAAGTAGTATCACAACACGATCATGCTTACGTCAATGTGACAGCCAACGGTAGCCCTTCAGGAACAGCCACGACCACGATAGTGACCTAGTTACATCTTAAGATGGTGAGGCACCAAGGTAAACACAAGCATTGGACATCAACAGAAAATCAAATACCAACCGCGACAGTGAAGATTCTAACTACTCCGCGTATTGTCCCGCCTACACCCATCTTTCCTTTCACGTATTGTGGCGATCCGTCGGGATTATATGTATGCCCAGTGAAGTATCTGGAAGGAAACAGTAGATGTAGATAAACAAAACAGGCAGGTTGCAAACCTAAACGAAGAAAAAGAACTCTACCTAGCCAGAAGGACAACCAGAACTCCAAGTGCAACAGAAAGTCCAACAATTCCAATGAAAGTTGCAACACCATTCAAGCGAACCTGCCCCAGAAGAGTTAATACATGTCAAACAAAAAAGATCAGCTACTCATGATGAAACAAGCAGCAGCAGCAGCAGCATCAACAATGGATCAAACCTGCAAAGGTGTCTCTTCACCAGAATCTTCAGATATACTCGCCATTAGTAATCCCCATTCAGTGTTAATGCCAACAGCAGTCACCTGGGTATTATAACATTAGGATCCACTTGATAAATGACATACACAACAGTATTATCTGCTATTCTCTTCTAACTCTGATAAAACATAACATGAATGACACCATATAAGTTTGATACAAAAAAATAACAACACCATTTATTCTGTAGGTCACAGAGCTCTCAGCTCTGTTACCAACTAGAGTTCTAGTTCTAGTTCAAGTTTGGATTTTTACACTATTTATTTACCAAACACTTGAATAGTATAAAACGCCTTTCGCAAGGGATACATTTGAGCTCTCGAAGAAAGAAACGGTAAGAATAATAGTACAATGTATATCCAAGGAATTAAGTTAGTAACAAGATACAGCATTTTGCTAGCGATACTACATTTTCTACATTTTTCACAGGGTACAGGAATTCAGAAGCTTAAATTGGTAGTGCATCTTCTTTATTTAACCGCAGAGAAACTCACCAGCATTGTGCCATAACCATCGGCAACTTTACAACCTGACATAAGGAAAGGTGATTTCTGGTCTTTGTGTACCTTAAAATAACAACAACATAGCAGTGTGAGCTTAATATCTCGAGTATGTAATTTCCAAGGTCATACACATCAGAGAGCAACTCACGATTTTACTTTCTCCTGTCATGCTCGATTCATCTATGGAAAGTGAGTGACCACTAATGAGGATCCCATCAGCAGGTACCTGCCAAACAAATAAGATTACATTTACATCCTTACAAATTGCAATTAGATATTTGATTCAAAATAGAGCTCAATAGCCTTTTTCTACCTGATCACCAATCTTGAGAGGCACAACATCTCCAACAACCAAATCATATATTGATACCATGATTCGCCTTCCACCTCTAACAACCTGAATGACAGCATTCATAAAGAGGCATATCAAACAAGAAACAAATCAATAGTAAGATGTGCTTGAAAAGTCAACCTAACAACAATAAATAGTAAGATGTGCTTGAAGTTTCAACCTCCAAACGGATATTCTGTTTTTCCTCGTTCAAATTTTGGAATTGCAGAGATTGCTTGTAGTCGCTTATAGCTGAAATTGTTTTAGTAAAATAGTCATTAGCTCAATTGTACACATGAATCACTTGGTAGTGTAGTCACTTAAAGGGTACTGAAACAAATTTGAGTTAAAAAATTTCTGGAATACAATTTGGAGTTGATAATTCTAGTGACACACCTGTGACGAAAACAACAAGGAGAACAGCAAAGGCAATGCTCGCGCCATCATACCATCCTTCTTTTATGCCCTATACAATCATAAATCCAAATAAATCAAGGAAAAATAGTAAGCAGCTGGGGTGATAGCTGACAAAAAGAACGCGAGATAGCATGATTTCGCATAAGAATCGCAAGCCAACAAAAACTGGGTGAGTGGAAGAGGTTGTATATGATTGAAATGTTGTACAGACAATGAGACAATTGCAAAAGGAGGCAATACAAACACATTATTCGGCTAGACAAATAACAGTTAAAAGTCCGGGAGTCTGGACAATTTAGTTCCAAAAATAAATGTAAACCTCACCTCAGTTGTTATGCCCAAGGCAAGTGAAACAGCAGCCGCAACCATGAGGATGATCAGCGTCAAGTCTTTACATGCATCCCATACGAAAGCCTACATCAAAGCAACAACACAACAAGAATAAGTATCGCAGACTCCCATAGAGAAAGGAGGAAAGAAACATAGAATATAAAGGAACCTCAGCGTACCAAAAAACTCTTTCCTTTCTTGCGAGGATATGTATTTGACCCAAAAGCATTTCGCCTTGCAGCCAAGTCAGAATCATCACCACTGATCCCTTTCTCTGCATCAGTCTTCAGCATACTTGCTATACCTAAAATCTGTAACGGAAGTTGTAAGGCCGAAAGCTGAAACTATCAAAGTAAAGTTGTATTGAAAAGGTAACAGGATTAGCTCACCCCTCCATATTGTTGGAGCGCAGAGTAGTTGTGATCTCTGTTTAATGCAGTAATCTGTTCTTCTTTGATTCCAAAGCCAAGTGCTCCATCAGCAGGTGGTACTGCAGAAGTCAGCATTAAAGACAAAAATGTTAAATAATTATGCGAATAAAGTGTCATTCACTCTCATAGACAATGCTCTGCATAAAGATCATCAATGTAGAATCAGGTAGCATACTCTGAAGTAGCACGCATAAATGCCTAATGTCTCTAAAAACCCTCTTGGAAAGCATAAGGATAATGATAGGGTGCAGATGGAAAATAATACTAAAGCACTCATAGATGCGATAAATATAACATGTCGTTATTGAAAGTACAGCACTAAAACTAATTATCACGCTGCGTCCAGCAAAATAATACCTGGTGCCTCCTTTGGCTGGACATGGATTCTACCAGCTTCTTTGAAACGAAAGGCGGCCTGAACAAGAAAATAAAGATTGAAGCAAATAGCAATCAAATATTAAAAAAGGATGGGAAAGTTAATTTCTCTGAGACATACTCTTATGACATGAGCCTGAGCACGAATTTTTCTTCTAACTTCCTCCTTTTGCTCCTCCTTTTTCAAGTCAAGTGTGTACCTAAAGCGCCTTGATGCATTCAGTACAAGGGCTGCTTGCTGCAGTTGAAACAAGGGAATTATGAAATCGTAAAAATCAAAATACCAGCATCAAACCATTGATCATTAGCAGAAAAACTGATGCCTCCCTAGCAAAAGAAAGACAAAGCAGTAGACGTTGCAGAACCCAACAATCGCACTGAATGCTTGGAAGGTGCACCAGACCAGTTATACAGATACAGCAGTGAAATTAACAATTACTCCAGCATTCAACAAGACACTCCACAACCCATACAGAGTACTACCATTTGATATTTAGGGGACCTCAACTAGAAAAACATTAATACGAAAAACACTACAAATGTCAATGCCCTGTTTTGTTGATCACTCCGGTACCATCTGATAAAAGCCATGACTCTTGCAGAACAAAGGGAAAGAAAAAAAGATACACCAGGTCACAAATAAAAGGATGTGCAACCAGCACAAAATATACATCAGAAAATTAAAGAGTATTTGATACATTGTGTGAGATACACTACAATTTTAGGGTAAGAACAACTCCTGTATCTTTGTCAATTCATTAAGGATGTTTGTTGTTGGCTAAACGCAACAGGAGCATAAGAATCAAGAAAAGATTTTTTTCTTCTAAGAAATGGAAACCTATAGACCCCCCGCCTTTTTTGCTATGGCCCTGAGTGGGCTTTAAAAATCTATAGCCGTCTCTGCCTGTTATTCAAATAAATCCAGCGTAGTTTTCCAGTTGTTACTAAAATCATGAATAAGATGCAATGTGGCCCCAGGAGTTATGGAAAGGCCACAGAAAATCCTGAGGAAACCGCAGATGACAACTACAGACTTTTTACTGTATTTAAGGTTCCAGATTAAGAAACACTCAAAATAGAAAGAATTACAAACAAATGCCATTTTCATTTTGTAACGAGTTACGAACAGACAAGGAGGACAGTAAGTTTGGAATTTAGATGCCTAATCAAGTTTGGAGCAAACTGCAAAAGCAGCCCATCCAACAACCATCAGGAAACCAACGTTACGTATTCCAGCTTCAGTCAAACAAACGCGACTCAGATAGCCTCTCCAGTCCAGATGTCAGGTGTATATATAAAATTAACGTGTGGGACCAATGCACCAACACGTAACATAACAAACTATTCGCCGCGTGTCAAACCTAGAATATTCTTCACCCACAGAGTTCTAAACAAAAGCAGTATTAGGAAGTAATGCGTTCTTATCAGGAAAAGTGCACACCGCACACAGTGAACCAAATCTAACGCCAAGTCCGGATGCTACGATCAAAAGGACCAAAAAATTCAAAAGTATTCAGGACACAGCGGGTGAAAGCGCGAACAAGTTCCAAAACAAATCAGGCGGCCGAATTTGATGACCGATAAATCGGTTCAGAATCAAATCTGGAAAAACTGGCTCAGCGCTTTACGCCCACTGGTCCCAAAGCCAAATCTAACTGACCCACAACAGGAAACAGCATCAATCAGATGCGTCCACTCTGATAAAAACAGCGAAAAAGGTAGGAAGGGCACATCTGGATTCAAATGGGCAAAAAAATCTCGTAAATGGCTCAATTGGAAGCTAGCGACTCCCGAATCTGAAGGCAAGCAGGAATGCTGAAGGGGAGCGCCGCAGTTAACGAACCGTCTAGATAAGAAAACCTAGTTGTGCCTGTTTAACTCCCTAGAACAACCAACAAAGGTGATGAAACCCGCCTGTTCATCTGGTAGCAACCGCAGCTCCAAAAATGGGAGAGACGAAACGGCGACAGCGAAAGCACTGAACAGACGCATACGAAATCTAACTCGCCAAACTTTGGACCGAATTAGAAAGGAGAACTCGATATTGTACAAACTCAAACCCCAAACCAAAAGAGCGCACAAAAATTCATCACACGAACCAACAAATTTGGGGAGGTTTCCTCTTCCGGAGAAAACAAATGAGCGCTCCGGCAGTTCAAAATCCACACCCAAACTGAACAAACCACTCCAGCAAGGCAGCAACGCAAAACACAAACGGCGTGACACGCTGCCTCCAAACCGGCCATGGGGAGTTGGGGACCCCAAACCAGTCAATACACACCACACTCCGCAGTCTGCACAGCTACGCTTCAAAATATGGTGGTCGGTGGCCGAGGCCAGGAGGGAGGAGGGAGAAGGAGGAGCTCACCCGCCACTTTTTGAGCCGCTCCACCGTCGCTCCCTTGGCGGGGATGTCGAAGTAGTCGCCGACGCTGCCCCAGCTGTTGCTGCCCCCGCTGCGCCGCCGCGCCGCTCCGCCGCCAGACGACGAGGACTCCATCCCGCTCCGGCGCTCGCAGGAGAACCGCCGACCAAAGCCCTAAACCCCAGCCGCCGCGAACTTCCCGGCTCGGAGCAGCGGAGAAGGTGAGGAGGGTTTCCTTGGGGGTCGAATTTGGAGAGCCCCGGGCGGTTTGCTACAGAGCAGCAGCGCCGGTTACCGTAAGCAGCGCTTCCCTTCCGTCGTGGGGTGCCGCTATAATGGTGAGGCGAGTGAGCGGTGAGTATTCTCCAGGCGTGTTTTGTTACCGTCTCGTCGCTCGCTCGGACACTGGTACGAGCGCGGGTGGTCCGGCTTTGCCACCGTGATTAGGACAGTGTCCACCTGTAAAGTGTACTAGTAACGTTTTTTCGTCCTTGAAACGGCGAAGAGCTTTTATCTGCTCCGTTCGAAAAATTTTGAACTCAATTATATTCTAAAGTAAATTCAAAGTGAAGTGAACCGTGCAGTACGTTATCAACAGTGATTTGAAGGTCCGTACAAAGGGACGCGTGCAGGGAGCTTCGCCGGAATTTGCGACACAAATGTTATCATGTGTTAGCGGGTTTTGGGGGAAATTTCCAGCTTGTGTTTGCCTCGCTACTATTATTGGCTTTATAAACCTGGCCCCATGCACCAGCAACGCATCAGGCTTTACCAATGCCCTTTTTATGTGTGTTCTGCCTTTCGTTGTCACAGGAAGCAGAGTTGCCATTTGCAGATAATGGTCCTCCCGATCAGTAACATGCAAGAGCAGTTTGGTTTTCGTTCTGAACAAAGTGGACTGGTAGGTACTGTATCTTTCTGATTTAGACGTACCGGTACACAGGCATTGCACTTGCAGGGCTCTCTTTGCCTGTTCAATTTTCGCACCATATATACAACACTTTCTTCGCTATGATCTTGACTGAATTTGCAAGATGCAAATGCATGCCCAGTCTGAAGCAGAATGCGCGTATATAGGGCACAGCAATTACTTTCGTGTGGAGAATGCACACGTGTGGAGCCGTGTATGCTCACAAATACGAAACCGTTCTGCAAACCATTAGCGTCGATCGAATAATCAATCAATCCCAGCTTCCGTTCCTCCGCGACTACCTGCCAGCTAAAGATCTAACCGGCCAATCTGTTCAGCCTGGAGTAGAGCGGAAGATTTAATCATGGTTCACGAAATGGAATTTAAAGCGTCCATGTGGCCCCTCGTGAGGTTGCCATGCGGCCCAACGTGAAGACATCAATCAACTCGAGTACTTAGCCCGCGCAAAACGCATCCTCTCGCACATATGGAATGGAATGGAATGACGAGGCAGAACATGCCCTGCGTTCAGAAGAACATGATGCTTTTGTTAATTGTTTTTCAGTCGTCCAGGTCGCTCGATCCAACATGACTTTGATCGATCGGATTGGACGTACGATTCTTTTCCAACTGGCAGTTGGCATTGGGGTGCATGCACTGTATTGGAATTATGGAAGGCTTTAGCTTTACACCCTCGAAAGAATGTAGGTCCTGAGCCCCTGAATCGAAGCAAAACTGGAATTACGGAAGGCTTTAGCTTTACAAACTCGAAAGCACGTAGGTCCTGAGCCCCTCCCTGCGTTCGAAACGATCTGAAAGAAACGTGAAACCGAAGCTGAGGACGGGGACGACCTGTTGTTGTTCATTCATCCCACGCGGTTTCTTTGCTGCGGCAGGCAACAGAGGATGATGGGGCTTTGTACTTGCCAGCGAAAGCAAGAGAACACCTTTCCAAAAACACTGTTCCGGTAGAAAAGAAGAGAGGGAACCAAAGTCGGGCGTTGCGTGTCACTGATCTTGATCCATCACCTCGATCGTGGATGCCGCATCACGCCATTGGCACACTGCACGGTTCTCGATCCCTTTCTTAGATGCCAGCATTTGCCATGCATAGAAGTCATGGGGTTTGCTTTTCTTTCGGTGGCCGATGCCTCTACCTTCCCAACCGGGTAAGGCCTCCTTTGGGAACGCCTTTCCCCGCCGGGATCCCTGTCGATTTCCAGGGCTGGCGGCCCGCGCGGAACTCGACTCCGGGCCGAATTTCTCAGCCTTTGGAAGACCCGTGGACAGGGTAGAATCGCCCCGGTCACGGCCGGTTTCGACGGGGAGCAAATCCAGGTCCTCGGAGTCGTGTCCATCAACCCCGTCTCTCTTCCCCGTCTTGTTCTCGCTCGATGCGACACCGCCCGCCGCCAACCCGCGAAGCCACGGCCGCCTCCTCCACCGCGACGCTGCGGCCGCCACTTCCCGTCACTTCCTCCTTACCCGCGACGCCGCGGCTGCCTCCTCCTCCCCGACGACGCCGCGGCCGACTCCTCATCAACGAACGGACAACGGCCTCCTCCTCCTCGACGAGTTCGCGAAACGCTCGATGCCGGCATCGACTCCTACCCTCTGCACGTCGTCAAGATGAGCTAGCTCTCTCTCTCTCTCTCTCTCTCTCTCTCTCTCTCATGATGATGAAGCTACCGTCACATTCTCCAGATCTCAGACGAGGGAGGCGGCGGCCAAAAGATCCACAAGCTGGGCTCAAGAACGAGAAGTCGACGACGTCAGTGTGAGCTCCCACTCTCTCCCTCACCCTCCCTCTCTTCTTATTTCCGTATCTAGGGTTTGAAGAATTTTGAGCCTTTTCCAATGTAGATCTGAACGAAGGAAGGCAAGGAGGTGCAAGATTGCCACTGGATTGACCACATTCCATATCAATCTCGTGAGGTAAGAAAGCTGTTCATAATTTTTCTATGGTCTCGGTAGACACTGGGCAGAATTTTGGGGGAAATGCTAGGGATGGTTCTGTCCTTTTGTGTGTTTTCTATAGTAGCCGCTTCATCAGGTTTCTAGGCTTTGATCACGAAGCATTTGGTCTAGATGCAGTTCTTTGGTTCCGTAATCACTGATGTGATTTGTTTTCTGATCTTTTTCATGATAGTGAAGTAGGCTTATCAGAATCAAGAAGCATCCCCTGTTGTGTGTGTTCAAGTAGTTAACTGCACAATCTTTACATGAGAAATACTCAGAGACCAAGATAAGACTACGGCTCTAATGGTTCATTAGTCACTTGTGAATTTGTTACTGGTAGTTGCCTTATGTTTCCCTAATTATCACTTGTGAATTTGCTTGCAAAAAATGCATGTGTCAGTATGGTTTGTTTGGTATGCTGGAAAATTTTACTACGAGGTTGAATGGTGCTTCAGAATGTGGCCTTGTTTATCAAGTTTGCTGAAACCCAGACTTGCAGGCCGCGTATATTGCTTATTAATTCTGCTTGTGTGTTTTATACTTACTCTGCAATGTGTAAACTGGTATTAATACTTTACATGTTAAAAAATGAATGGATGCTTTTGTGTTGATACAAAAGGAAAACTGGTATTACTTCTGCTTTTGTACTTTACAGGTTATAGTATTGATTCTGCTTGTGTGTTTTATACTGCATGATGATTTATGCTCAAAGAATCATGTAGCTTGTAAGAAAAATGCTCTGAAAGTTGAGATCTTAGTGGGGAAGCCTGTTGTCATCTGTCCATAGGTTTTGTTTGTTCAGTATTCCTGTTCTGATGGCATTTTTGTTGGAGGTACAAAGAAAAGTGAATGTGGATGAGTTACAGAATTCATGCCATTGGTATTTCCATTTTTTTCGTTCAACATGGGACTTGTGATACAATGCTAAAAATATAGCATCTTATATCAAATTTATGTTCAACATGGCGGTTTATTTTTTGTTCTGTTATGCCGCAACTAATAGCTGATCCTTTTTTATGCAGGAACCTCGCTGAGTCACTGTAGCACTGTATTTGGAGCTGTGGTAATTTAGAGATGCTGAA
Organism: Eragrostis nindensis; assembly: GCA_012490785.1. Taxonomy (NCBI): domain Eukaryota; kingdom Viridiplantae; phylum Streptophyta; class Magnoliopsida; order Poales; family Poaceae; genus Eragrostis; species Eragrostis nindensis. Next base: position 193,094 of record JAAXCT010000873.1, read on the forward strand.
ATGGTGTCTTAGGGGCATTAATGCATGAACCTCGCTCAGTCAATTTCTAAATTATATGTACTTTAATAATTTTCTGGTGTTGTAATGTATTTGGAGCCACTGAAATGATTCCTGTTGGTGGGATGCAAAATGATGTATGTCTTTTGTTTGCCATGCCTGGTAGAAAAATGAAGTATGTACCTAGGAATTATTTACTCATGAAGTTGGTGGGATGTTGATAATTTGCTAGTCACAATTTTCTCTATTTTTTCTGAATTTTCGGAAATTTGTTTGGGTTTTCTGAATATTTGGGGTCATTTTTCGATATTCCTGAATACCTGGGTCGTTTTTCAATTTTTTTCTGAATTTTTGGAGTTGTTTTTCGATTTTTCCTTAATTTGCAGAGTCTTTTTTGATTTTTCCTGAAATATCGAGACTTTTTTTGATATTCCTGAAAAATCAGAGCATTTAACCGGGGTTTCCAGTCATGTGCTGCCAAAGCCCAACAGGGGAGAACCCCAACCGCACACCCCGGGTAGCAGCGTGCAGGTAATTCCCGTGACGCGGGCAGTGGCCCCGGGCAGCCAATCCGGCGCTCCCAAAGGAGGCCTAAGGGAATCATCCATTCATCGCCGAGTGCACGCCAGCTGCTGCCCGGGGAGGAACGAGGGTTTTCCATCAGTGATCGATGTAACGAAAGAGATAAAGCAGCAGCGAGCGACGGACTTGGCGAGAACAGACAACAGGCAAAAAGGCCGGGGCTTGTTGAAATAGGATAACGTTACGTGTAGCAAGCGAGAAAGCACGCCGAGACCGAGCTGGTGTGGATCAGAGAAGGGCCGAATCGATGGTCTTTTGGACGTAAGAAGAAAAGCTTAGCATCGACAAAAGCTAAGTATTAAAGTAACAGGTGGTCGACGCAGGCAAATAAAAACAAATAGCGTGTTATGAGGTGGCACAAGAGCGAGCCTTGTATCTTCCACCTTCTTTTCAATTATTTTCGAAGGAATGATAAGAGGAACTAGAACTCTCGGAAGCTTTGATCGGTTCCTGCGAGCTTTTTCTTTGTCTGAGCTGAGGTGGCGACGAGTGCCGAACACGCGTCCGCACGCGAACCCTGCCGTATCATTTCCTGTGAGGCGGGTTGTTCCGGATCACGATCTTCTTCCGTAGCTTTCGGACCGAATAATCGCGAACTGTTCAGAGAAGCGAGGAATGTATTGCCTGTTCATCGCAAAACAAATGCAGCTTGTTCGTCTTGCTTGCTACAATTCAGTAGCTACAGTATTTTTAATTATGTTTTCAGCATTCACTATAGTATGCGTAGTTATTTCTTCAGCATCTGTTACAGTGTTGTGGTGCAGCCGAACAGGGTTATGGCTTTTGCCTGTACGATTTATAGACCCCAATTAGCAGATTAATTAATTTACCTTGAATTATTTATCCTAGTAGTTAGCTTTGCAAACGACGGGCTGCTAGATGGTTGGTAGCTGACCCTGAACAAGTGTGCCCGCGCTGATAAACTAATCGCGCGGGCGTAAGTTTGTGGCAGGTGGCAGCGCGCGGTCACGGCCATGCAGATTTGGTAGTCGTCGTGCCGTACGTGGCGTTTTGGTTGGTGAGAAGCGAGACAGAGCGCGACGGAGAATCGATGCAAAAGGAAAGGGCAGGCCAAATCGTGTTTGTCGAGAACAGAAGCGGGGAGAAGGAATCGTGTTTGTCGAGAACAGAAGCGGGGAGAAGGGTGGGCGGAGAAAGGCGAACCCGTCGCGACGAGATGATGTGGAACAGGTGGACAAGCAGGCAGAACGAGAGGGTTCCACGGCAGGAAGGAGCTAGTAGATGGTTTGTCTTGTCTTATACGCAAAACGGAAACTAAGATTGGATAAGAGACTACTAGTAGTATAGAGCGTTTTTGGTTTATGTACAAGAGTTTACGTATGTTTATGATACGCAGAATTTTTATGTTTTCATGAGTTTGTTTGCTTGGCTCGTAAAGTAACTTGACTTTAGTTATGCAAAAAAGGTCTTAGCTAAATAAAAACGTCCTAAAAATCGACCGTTTTCAGCAAACCTGGCTTGCAGAAGCCCACCCGCGCTCACCTTATTATGCTTCCTCTCACCCCACGCCCTGATAGTAGAAGCAATCAAACGCACAACAGTAATCGCATAGCAAAAGACTAGCTAAAATTTTATGCAGCGCTTACTTAGTGCAACAAGCCAAACACACCGGTAATAATCACGACGAGAAAAAACCTTGTGCGTTCTCGTCTCAGCGCGCAAGTCCTGGCGCGGACGCCGCGGATTGGGCAAAGCGTCCGTGAGATCGAAGGGTGGGCGACTTTGACAAGCCTAGGGCTGAAAAAAAAACTTGAGGGCTCGCGAGCCAGCTCGGCTCAATCTTAATTTTGGCTCGGTTTGACTCGACTCGATGTTCTTAATAAACCAAGCTGAGCCTTCATCATAGCTCGTTTGTTAAGGAGCTAGTTCGTGAGCTGCTCGCGAACAGTTTGATTAGCTTGATAGGCTTGATTAGATAGAAATGTCAACTTTAATTCTCTAATAAAATGGTAGTTTTATGTTGGGTAAAACTCAATTTATCATTAAAAAATAAACTAAGTTTAATATAGATAAAATTCATGTTGAATGTTAGACTATCTTTTTATTTTCATTTATTTTCTTTGTTGACTTAGATTGATACTTTTTCTGTAATTATTATGATTTTTGTGTTGTTAGCACATGCTAATATTTAAAAACTACTTAAAATCAACTAAATTTTTGACATAAAAATTTTAATATATTTGACTCGCGAGCCTAACGAGCCAGCTTAATCTTTCTAATTGAGTCAAACCAAGCTTTTATTATAGCTTGTTATTATAATAAGCCGAACCAAGTAAACTTATTATCAAAACGAGTTTTAACGAGCTGATCTTAACCAGTCGAGCTGGCTCATTATCAAACCCTAGACAAGCCGTACACGCACGAGGACGGCGCCGCGGCAGCGGGCATCGCGTCCGTCACCTCGCGTCCGTCACCCGCCACGCTGCGCCAGGGCTCACGTGGCGCGCGGATGGGTGCACCGGCCTTTTCCGTCGCTTGGAGGTGCGGCCCCGGCGGCCGCGTGTCAAGTTGAGAGCGGCAGCTGTGGACTGGACTGTGGATGAAGAGATCGGACGGCACGTGGCCCCGGCGTGGGGGTCAGATGCTGCTTTGTGCCGCTCTGCCGACTGCCCGCCCTCCACGCCTCTGGCACCGTGCCGGCTACGCCGGGCGCCGGTCCAAGAGCGGACGGAGCTCACGTTCTCTTCTGCCGACTTCCGTAGTCGCTTGACCGCGGTCAAGATGCCTCAAATGCTTGACCTTGGAATCGTAAACTATTGGTGCTAATCCACACCCTCCTCCCTGTCAAGTAGTCTTAAGCTAGTCCTGCTTGGGGCCTTTGAGATCTTGAGCTCCGTCCGTTTCGCTGTGCTCAGCGGTATTTTAGACAGCGATCGGTAGCTCAGCTCGAGCACAACACTCCCGTAGTTGGAGCAACTACAACGTTCGATCTCTCCGCTTTGCTTGATTGCTTCAAAGTCCGTCCAAAACCAACCACACAGCACGCTCATGCAACCAACGAATCGCGGACAAACCTCCCTGAGTCCTGTCACAGCAGTATCCACTGTTTTGGTTTCTTTCGATACACCGGCCACCACCTTTTATCTCAGTCCACCACCTTTTCTCTCAGTCCTTGCAATGTCTAGCTACAGTACCCGGTACACACAGTACTAGAACATGGCCTTGACCAGACAGCTGCCGCTTCGGAAGTGAACGGTGACAGATTGATACTTAAAAGTTTGGTGGCCAAGCTCATCCGTTTACGAGTGTACGCACGCACGGGTCACGGGACAATCTGGACTCCACTGCACGCACGCTGTGTCAAGCCTCTGCCTCTCTGTACGTCAACCGTGTCGCTCTCGCGCGACGTGACAACAAATATATATCAAAAAAAAAAGTGCAGCCCAACAAGCATGAATTTTTTACTTTTATTCCATTTGCTTTTCATATATTTAGAAAGTTTCTAAAGAATTAGTCCAACAATTTTGGCATATGTTTCAACTACTGTGACAGCTCAAATGAGATGTCGTAATTCGATAATTTTGTTCTATTTCGGCAAACTGCAGAGAGTATTCAACTTTTCTTTTGCCATTTGTTGAAACTAATTATAAATAGTATATTCTGTTTCTAATTCTTCAAAATAGCAATCCCTCAAGAGGTTTGTTACATTTATTGTGTGCAACATATGACAAAATTAACGTACATATCGTTTAACAATTTCGTTGGGACCGGGCCAAGCTGGGTTGTCTATTCCTTCGTCGGAGCATTTAGGCCCAAAACTCTGAAAGCCCATAGACGAGTCAAAGCAAAGCTACTGCAGGCCTCCACGGCCACGTCCCGCGAACCCATCCTAGCCCAATAAGCAGCCTCGCGCGCCCTCGCCCCAGCCACCGCACGCCAACAAATAGTTCTCAAAAAAAAAAAAACCCGCGCGCCAGCAAATTCTCTACCAACCTCCATTTCGTTTTACTTATCACTGGCTAGTGACTGTGACAACTTTGACTGACCCTTTTTTCTACAAAATTTTGATGAATATTTCAAAGTGCGCAATGTTGTCAAAATATGTTTAGTGATAATTCTATTGATCAGAAAGTTTTAGGCATCGACGACGAATTTGAAGAAAAAGACGGTCGGTCAAAGTTGCTACAGTAACTAGGCAGTGACAAGTAAAACGAAACGGAGGTTGTACATATCTAAAACCTGTGCGGTTCTCTAGCACGTGATTGGCTAGTGTTTTTCCACCGTGGATCTTGACACCAACGTTTAGGATGGTCTCCACGTCACCGTCAAAGAATGCCTGTTCTCACACACGATAAGAGCCGAGAAGCTTCCAGTGCTTGGCGCGTGGCCTGCAGCTCCGCATTCTACGTCCAGCGTTCCAGTCCCAGCAAGGCCCTTCCCCGCCCCGCAGTTTGCCCTGCCCCAGTGCGCCTTTTCCAGCCGTGGCGCCTCCCGCGAGCACGTCACTGCCGGTCGAGCGCCCGGAGCTGAGAGAGAGGGGGTCTGGCTGGATTCAGCACTGCACGCGCCGGCATCGATGTGGGCACCGAGCTCGCAGGACTGTCCCCTGGCTGCGGAACCTGCTCGTATGGATGTGGCGCGAACCCCGTGCGCTCATGCCCTTTGCTCCCGCTGCTGCTGCTTGCTTGCTTGCACGGCCAGCCGATGCTTGCTCGCGCGCTGGAGAGGAGTGACGGAAGATGCAACAGATGCTTACGCTTACCGGTACTGCATGCTTCAACTTGGACAGCCTTCGAATACATCGTTCATGATTGATACAATACATGGTTAAGACAATACAGAGTAAGTAAATGTGATTTTAGCTCTAAAACAGATCATCGCTTCCAATTTTCAAATATTGACCAATGCTTATTTTCCATACCAAATAATGTACCACCAGTTCAGTTTCACTTTTCTGAGATCACAACCGAGAGTTCAAGCTACTAACCAGGTAGGAAAGTTGACCAATCTATGGATATTACAGATTAGAGAACATATATTGTTTAGACAAGCAGAAGTATGCTTCAGCTCAATGAATATGATAATTGATTTATATTTTAGTTTCAATTTAAAAGTACATGTATATATTTGTAAACTTCAGAGATACATGTAGCATTTTAATCTACGATAACAAACGATTTTTTTTTTTGAAGGCAAAACGCCCAAAAGGGCTTCAGTTTCATTTAAATACAAGTAACATTACAGATTGTGGCCCAAGAAGGCAGGTTACAAATTTTCCCTTGTAGAGGACAGCCTTCCTTGTGCCTATAATTTGTACATCTGAATATGACTTCGCCTTGACTAAGATTAAGAGCATTCCTAGCTAGAAAATCAGCAACAACATTTTGTTTTCTAGGAATGTACTTGACAGTGCTTTGAGTTTTATCCAAGAGGCTAAAAATGTCTTCAGTGGCATGTATAATTCTCCAATCTGGTAAAACTCCTCTTGGATTTTGATATAAGAGGTAAGCAGCTGGCAATCCGAGAGGAAATTGCAATTTGTGACCTGCAAATCAGAGCATATTATTGCTCCAAGATTCATGCTCAATGCTTCAGCATGAATAGCAGATTCAGCAATATTTGTTTTAGCCTGAACTTGGAAAGACCACGGATGATGATCAGTTGAGCTAGATATGAAGATTCCAAGTCCAGCATGGGGGCCTTGAAGGAAGGCAGCATCAGACCTGCAACAACAATTAAAAAGAGAAGCATCGACTTCCTGCTCATCAGAGCAGGGACTTTTATCACTACCGATGCAAGTTTCATCTTCAATTTCAAAAGCTTGATATTGTGCTTTTTGAGCAGCATTAGCTTGAGAGAGAACAGAGTGAACATACCAGGATTTATTGTTAAATCTATGATCGTTCCTGGCTTTCCAGAGGAACCACATAATGTAAAGGCCAAGATCAACTTGTTCATTAGAGGTCAAATGCTCAAGCAGAAATTGTAAAATTTGGGCACAAGAACCTTGAAGACAATCAGTTTTGATGCCCATAGGAGAATGAAACCAGACTGCTCGAGAGAAGTCACAGCGAAAGAAAATGTGCTCATCAATTTCAATATTGCCACATCTAGAGCAGAATTTAGAAATGGATTTCATCCTCTTATTAACTCTTTTACCGGAAGCGATGTTTCTAGAAACAAGTCTCCAAATAAACATCTGGACTCTAAGAAGAATCTTTTTATTCCTCCAGATGCTCTTGATAACGAAATGAACATCATTTGAAAAATTCAAGGAACTTACTGTGGATTGAATCTTAGCATTATGAATGTGTTTATAAGCACTTTGGGCTGTCCACTTACCTGTCTTGTTTGGCTTCCATATGAGCTTGTCTTGGCCGTCCGATTGCGGGAGAGGAATATGTATAACTTGCCTAACAAAATCAGAACTAAAAATGAAGTTCAATAGCTCAATATTCCATCTTTTTGGATTAGGTAACCAAAGGTCAGAAACCTTAGTGGGTAAGGTGGAGTTCATGGCTTCATTTGATATAAAATCATGAATATCATGCCACATAGGGCACCAAGGTTCATTCCAAATGGAAACATTGCCTCCTGAGAGATTCCATTGCACTGAATCAAACATGAACTCTCTAATTTTCAGAATAGAATTCCAAGTCCAAGATTTAGAACCATAGGAGCTAGCTCTCCAAAAGGAAGTGTTAGGAAAATACTTACCTTTCAACACTTGAGCCCACAGGGATTCCGGATTGGTGAGCATTCTCCAAGCAAGACCTGTAATGAGAGATTTATTTAAAGCATGCAGGTCTCTAAAACCAAGACCTCCGTCTCCTTTTGGGATACAGAACTTGTTCCATGCTGAAAGACACAGAGGTTTCTTGCTATTGTCTGGATTGTTCCCTTTCCACCAGAAGTGTCTGATAATACTTGTTAGTTCAGCAATAAAAGGTTTAGGCAATAAAACATGAGACATATAGTAGATGGGGATAGAAGAGAAAACAGACTTAATAAGAGTAGAGCGACCTGAGTGAGAAATACTATCAGCTTTCCAGTCGCTAAATTTAGCTTTGAACTTATCCTTGAGAAAACCATAAATTTTATTTTTTGGTAAATGCGAGAAGAAAAGAGGATGCCCAAGATACGTGGCATCATTAGACATGAAAGGAACTTGGAAAATAGAGCTAATCCTGTTACTAATATGAGTAGGAGTATTTGAGCTAAAGAGAATTGCAGATGTATTCCAATTAGGGGTTTGGCCAGAGTCTATACAAAACTCCTCCAGAATATGTTTAATAGCTTGGGCTTCTTGAACGGTAGCTTCACCACATATAATAACATCATCTGCAAAGAGAAGAGAGTGAATAGATGGGCAATTATTGGTTAGTTTGACGCCACGGATTCTCCCTTCCCGAACAGCATCCTGCAACCTGCAAGTCAATTCATTTATTGCTATAATGAAAATATAGGGAGATAGCGGACACCCTTGTCGTATTCCTCTCGTACTTCGAAAGCTGCCAAAAGACTGGCCATTTATCATAACTGAAAATGTTGGATCTTCTATGCAAGCAGCGACCAAGTGAATAAAATGCTCATTAAAGCCAATACGACGCATAGCAAACTTAATAAAACTCCATTCAAGCCTGTCAAAAGCCTTAGCAAGATCAAGCTTAACAAGAAAAGCATTAAGCTTAACAAGAAAAGCTTAACAAACGATTTGAACAGCAGAAAGACGAAAAGACTACCAAAGCAGACCTACTCTACGCGTTGACTACCCTAATCCGACCTGAATAAACCTATATCAAGTAATAACAAAAGCTATTTGTTGTTAGCTTCTTTTGACATTGTTAGTAATACCAAGCTGGTAGACTTCCAATCATATTCATCAATGTGCTCATAAAAGCATTAATGTCGTCACAAAAAAATCTTAATTTGAGAGTTGTTAGTAACTACAGAAGCTGCACATTTCACTAACCATTGCTCTCATAGCACGTCGGTAGCAGCACATGTTGTTTAATTATTTCAGCACTGATAACTTAACACATCGATGCGGTTAGCCATTATCAATGATTACAAAAAAATTTAAAAGTATAAAACCGGATATACAGCCTAGATGGGTATTTTTTTTTTAAAAAAAGCTAAATCTAAAACAAAATATCAACGACCATCTAGATGCAGTCCATATGGGTATTCTTTTAACGGGGACTTTTCCTTTAAGGAATGAATATGATTACACCAATATTTTGCCTCCTAATTTAGATTATTAGAGTTGTATTGTTGTGCTCCTTCCAGTTTTCTATATGACACAGTTGATTTTTATTTTTTTTACTTTGATCATTCGGCTTATCTATAAATATTTATGCAAATAGCTAAATGCATAAGTTAACCTGAAAGTGCTTTTGATGATAGATCCAATGATATTCGTTTCACGTTAGGTAACTAATTACTTAAATATAAATTATTGATCAAAGTTCAAAAAAATAGTCAACTGTGTCATTTAAAACCGAAAGGGGTACTATGTAGGAGTATTATCTTTGTGACAAGAACCAAATTGTGCATAACCTTTACCCTGAGGATCAACTCGACAAGACCAAAGATAAAGATATTAATGTGCCTTCCTACTGACAAAATTGTACATTCTTTTGTTCCCCACTGACAAAATTCCAATCCCGATAACTAAATTCAAACAAAACATGTTTTCAAATGAAACACCAATGTACCTTCCTCTTCCGCAACATGCCAAATCACATGTTTAAGTGAACTAAATAATCAATCAGACCAACAACACAAAGTAAACAGGCCAACAAGGCGCGCAAACATGCGCGCCAGTTTTCTACTAGTAACTTACTGTGTCTTCCCCAGTTGTTGATCGGTGTCCCAAGACAAACCACACGGGCGTGCACAACTCGGTAACTCTTTGTCCCCTTCCTACACGACTAGTCCACCACCACATGCGAGCAACGAAGGGGAGTAGCATGGCGAGACCCTGGGCGTCGCTCCCCGCCGACATCCTGGAAGAAATCTCCGGACACCTGTCCACCGAGGCTGACCACCTCCACGTCCACCAGGTATGCGAGCACTGGCGCGGTTCCACCTCTCTCCCGCCCGCCAGCCGCCGGCCGTGGGTCGTCGCCAGCCGCCCCTGCATCTGGGACCGCACCGCTCCGGCCGGCACCTACTCCATGTGGCTTCTCGACGGCGTCCGGCGCGTCGACAACTTTCCGGCCCCGCCGGCCGGCGTCCCGTGGTGTTGCGGCATGCCCCGCGGCTGGCTGGCGCTGTCGGACCACGAGAACTCGCCGACACGCGTCATCCTCTGGGATCCGAGCTCCGGCGCCGAGATCACGCTCCCGGCTCTGCGTTCCGTCCTCCAAGTGTTCCTGTCCGAGGACCAGCTCGCCGCGCCGCAGCGCTGGATGGCGTTCGCCAGCCAGCGCAGAGGCTGCGTCGCGCAGAAGATGTACTTCTGGCGCTTCGGGGACGACGCGTGGAGCCTCATGATGCTCGGGGACTACGACAGCACCGTCCGAGTCGACAGCGTCGCCTTCCACGACGGCAAGATATTCTTCACTGACTACAACCACGTGCTGTTGATCTACGACCTCAACAACGCTGCCGGGGGGACGGCGGCGGCGCCTCCAACTCCATCCTTGGTTCGGGAGCTGAACCTCCAGCACGTGGTGAATCCGCTCTGCCGGTGCCCCAATTTCCACATCATCCGCGCGACGCATGTGGTCGCGTGCAACGGCGACCTCCTGCTCGTCGTGCTGCACGGTACAGACCACCAGTGTTTTGCCGAAATCTACAAGCCGGCGGACTGGACGGCGAAACGCCTGGAGCTTGGCGACAGGGTGACGGACCTCGGCGGCCACGAGCTTTTCTTGGGTCGGGGCAATGCCTTCGCCCTGCGCGCAGAGGACTTCCCTTGGATCAGAAGAAACTGCGTCTACTTCCTGCCACACGGTCAACTATCACAACTCTATTGGCTACTTGTAGTTGATCTAGAGTCTAGTGTTTTGGAAAGATATCCGTGTCCTCAAAAGCACAAGGAGGAAGGAAGCAAATGGTGGCCCTATTCCTGGTTCTGCCTCAAGAGGCCCTTCTTCAAGGAGTGATAACAGAGCATTTGAAAACTAATATATAGTTCTTCCGGACCTACGCCGATGTGTAGAATTTCTAATTTCAGTGTCTGACTAGCAGTTTGCTCATGCGTTGCAACGAGAGAGCCAAACTTTTATGCTCATTGTTGATGTACAACAAATTCCTAATAATTGTTTACCTGGAAAATGAAAGACACAAATTTTGGTTAAGTTATTAGTCATCTTGTGTGTGCCATCCCATCATTTTTCTTCCACTCTATGTAGGAAGACCCAGAGATACAAACCTAATGGAACATTTATATAATGCATTTCATCGTAAGCTTATTAATTGTGGAAGAAGGAGACATGCAATCGTTGCAGAAACATGAATACAAGCGTTACTGGTACAATGCTTTACTGCTGGGTTAAACAGAGAATGGTTAACGGTTAGACAAATTTTGTTTGCCAAATGTAAATCCTTAAAAAAATGTACTCATGTACTTTCAGCAAGAGATGATGGCATTTCAGACAAGATTCATCAATAGAACAGTAAAATATTAAGCTTTAATGTAAACTCCAAAGGATTGAAATATTCGCTTGGAGATGGCAAAAGACAAAACACCAACATGCTAAATCCTAAATATTCTTATTTTCTTATTTGTATCAATGTCCAATAACCTCATTGAACAATCATAGACTTGAACAGATATTTTTTTTTACACATACTGTTATTCAACATGTAACATCCAAGTTTTCTAATCACAGGACACACCAAATTTGAATTGGCTTCAGTATGTAAGCCATCTAGCTTGAACGCATGAATATGGTAATCTTCAATGAGGAATGAAGACCAAATTGATGAAGCCTTTAGGATGATGAAAGGTGGTCAGAAATATAGGCTACCATATTTCAGAGACTATCGTCATTCTTTTGGGTGATTGCATTACAAATCTTCAACGAAATGTTGAAAGGTGAAGCTATAGCGAAAACTAGAAGGGACACACTAGTATGACACTATATTGCCTCAATAAATTGATAAGTCGTATGTATAAATTAAATTATTTTGGCAAGTGAATAATTTTTATATAAATGAGCCGTTTGTGTATTTTTGTTAAGTGAAACTACATAAATTCAATAATTAGATCATGTCAGACCTTAGTTCGGCCATCACCACGAGACAATAGTTTAGGGCACACATACATTCAATAATGATTTGTTACCAAAACAAATGACCTATAGTTTCTTTCTTTTTTTTTAGGTAAACCATAACCTATACCTAAGAAGATACATTAATAATTAATATAATATGTCATAATGTGGTTATACAGAATGGATGTTCTGCACTTCATACATTTAAGTACTTTAAAGTAAATATGATAATCTGATACGTGGCGGAATGAAGACCATGAAAATTTGTCAATAATAATATCAAACATAGACACGTTACCAGCAAAGTAAAAATATTATTTCAAAGGAAAAATTCCAACTACTCCCAAGTATAGTATAGTCGGAGTCTTGGGAAAAAAAACACTAAGTGTATATAATGGCGACCTCAGTCATTAATTGATGCTCCGTGGCGTCCACATACGAGTATACGACATATCGTAGCTTCACATGTTGCGGCGAGTGAGGTGTGCTATACGGAGGAGAGGCGTAACGCGAGAGGGCTCGCGGCGGTTGGTTGCGGCAGTGGAGCATAGCAGCTAAACAAATGGCGGGAACTCCAGTCGGTTGCCAACTGGTTCATGGTTAGTGCGCCAATTACACAAGCAGCTTCCGAACCCCAAGGGATGAGACGGCACATCCAGTGCACGCAGCGCGCCCGTCAACCACACGTTGCAGTGACAACCCGACAATTCCATTGGCCTGAAGAATTACGTAGCAGATGGATGCTAGGTTCGGCGTGAATACAGCTGCCATCAGTAGTGTGCCGGAGACGATAATCTGCTCCCATCCGGCGCCCCAGGCGGCGCGTGGCCGCGATGGTGTAGCAACTCTACTCCCACGAGCACGTTCGTCTCGTGTCGTGCCGCAGCTGCCGCTCTTCTGAACCGGCGAGGCCCACGGCCTCTGGCGTTCGAGATCGAGGTCTGACGTGTCGACGAAAAGCGCGACCCCCCGCCGTGGCTGGTTCGCCGCCGAATACGGCAGGCAGAGCAGGGGCCAAATGCGTCGCGTATCGTCCTCTGCACCTTCTCGCGTCGGATCTGTTCAGTACCCGCCGCACTTGCGCAAAAGCCACGACTTCGGCGCGGCCGTGCGACGTCGGTGTTCACGCATCGCTCTCCCTCTTCCCACTCCATAATTAGCAGCCATCGCGCGCGGCAGAGCTCCGCCGCCCTCCGGGTCATCACGCTCCTCCCGCGCGCGCCATGTACTGGGCGGCGTCCGATGCGAACGCCCCGATCGGCGACGGCGTTTCCCTCCAGCAGGACACGCGTCCTCATTTCAGAGGAGCGTGCCAAATCCGCGATGGCCGGCGAACCACCACGGCATCGGGCTGACGAGCCCGGCGAGGAAGAAGACTCCCGCGAATCGGCTAATCTGGACCGCATGGATGCCGACGAACGTAGCCAGGGGTGGTCGCTATTCGAAATAGCGACCGGCCGGTCGCTATCGAAATAACGACCACCCCGAGTGGTTCGCACGCAGGGCCGCCTCGGCCTCACACCGTGGATTGCCGGAGCGCCGCCGCTCTCCGGCCGTACTTAGCGTCTCCACTCCCCCTACATGTCTCTCTGTCGCCTACAGTTGCCTTGCACCAAACTTTGGCCAAATTTTCAGCTAAGCACCGGCTGCTGGACTGGCATGGCAGCGCCCAAGTTCAGTCGAAGGTCGAAACGGCTATTGCAGTCTATACCTCTAATTTCCTGATCGGATGGTGATTCGAATAAGTCAAATCTAAATCTATCTCCTTCGTATTCGCGAAAGAAAAAAACTGAATTTCATTTTGAAAAAAGAGAAATGTGAATGCATTCTAACCTCCATTCTTGATTCTGGAGCTTTGCCCTGTATTGCTGGAGCCATGAAAACGAAGATTGCCGATGCAGCTTAACATGGTAAATCTATGGCACAAAATTCCATTAAATCTTCAGTGAGAACCATGGACCGCAAAATATCCCTTGTTGTTCTGTGGCATGCAGACATGGGGATCACAACATGCAGGTTAGCAGCACACGGCATGATTCCAAATCCTGATCGACTTTGATACCTCACCGCTCACCGGATACGAGTGTATGCGCCAATATTACCAAGCTGTTGATCTCCTTTTGTTCTGTGGCATGTACAGGGAAAAGGGATCCGATGAGTGATCACAGGCACTGCTGCCGCCTGCGCTGGGCCCCTGAATGAAGAAACGGATGACTGAAGCACTGCCGGGCAGATAGCCGGTGTATCAACAGGCCATACTGCCGGAACGCCATGGCGATACGCAATTCGTCATGTTAGCGTTTGAGTTCGGCCCTTTCCTGTTCAGATATTTGTCCATCCGTTCGCGTAGTATCCTGACATATCCTGGACCATGCCGAGCGCCAAACTGTATATCCATTTCAGGGAAGAGCCTGTACCTCGTTTCTCGCTTAACGATTCCATTTCCACACAGCAGAAAAGAGTAGTCATGGACAATGAATTTGGCGACACGTCTTCACGAGTTCCATGCAACAGCCACATATCATAACCCCTTTCGCCAGCTGCCATTTCAGAGGTCGCTTTGCTGCTCTGCTGGTTCCGGTACTACCACACTGTGCTCATCTGGTAGAACGTAGATGCCGACCGGCCGGCCCTTGCTCTCCAGTTTTATCGGATAATCTCTTTCTCAACCGCGTGTTCAAACTTCAAAGATGTCGACGACGGCGACTTCTTTGATACTACATGTTGCTGTTGAGTTGGGCAGACAATTCGGCCGGCAGTTGCAGAGGCGAGAGCGATGCCTTCGGTTGCTTTTCGGTCTCTGAGAGAGAGAGCTGCAGCAGCACCCTCAGATGGAAGCTTCCGATCGAGATGGATAATTAATACGTTGTGTTATTCCTCGCAAAAAAAAAAACGTTGTCTTATTAGGACAAGTCGTTTACCAGGTCATCTTTACTGCTGACAAACAGCTCCAGATCGAGCACACCGGTGAAAGTTTCCTGCTGTCTCCCGGCTCATCACAGATTCACTGCACCGGGACAAATTCAAAGTACCTGCAGGTTCACTGCATCGTAAATTTGTTGTTTAAAATGATCCGTGCCATCTACTAGTCGATTCCAGTTTCATGTTGCCATGCGAGGTTTATGTCAGCGCGTGCGCACGTAGAAATTTCTCAGGTCAACTTCCATGTCGCTGGCTATTGTACTCTATATCTTGGCTGCATAATATAATACTAGCAGTAAGATATACTAAAAGGGACCGCGCGCACGTTTTTTTCCCTCTCCTCTCACTCCTCTTGTGAAGATTCCAGAAGTAGTTTGCGCTGATTTTGTTACTACTAGTTTCTTTTCGTAGTAGCACCCAGTTAGTCGGTGAGGCAAATAATGTTGTTTACACGTGCCGTACGTGTAGATATATCTATAAACTCAGGAAGGCGACAAGAAACAGCTGCCGATTTGATATGAAAATCTCTCTGATGACAACGATGGTATTTGTAATCAGCGGCCGGTTGCAGACATAGCAACTCTGAAACGCGTTCAAATTAGCCACCGAACGCTCGTGCCAAAACTAGCCTTTTAAGCATGCAGACGGCGTGCAGGAGAGGAACATATATGTTGCTTTCACTGTTCTTGAGACGCCAACTTTTTTCTAATTTCTTTTTTGAAGCTGACCGACCAAGCGTCCATGTCTCGGATGGTCCTTCCCTCGCCGCCAGCTGCCGAGTTGCCTTCGTTAGCATGCACCTTTCAATCGGACAAATTAATTAGTACATATCACATATGGCGATAGAGGAGATAATCTTAATGTAACCGCATGAGTGTTTTTTTTTAATTTGGACATTTCTATGGATACTTTTTTTACTTTTTAGAAAGGAAAGCTCCTTTTTAGAAAGATTACCCCTGTCTTTGTTTATGCTTCGGATTGGAACAAATGACTCTAATTCGCCCATGCCTACGAATCAGTCGACATTTTGTACAAATTTTAAGAACGGAAGTTCTTATTTTCATATTTAGGTATTCCTTTCTTAAACTATGAATTTACTCTTTTGGAAAAAAATAGGGGATTGCTAAAAATTGCCCAGGCATTCCGTTGCTTTCTAGCGCCTATATTTTCTTTCCTACGTATTCTTCTCAAGTTGTATGTATGAATGAGTAAGAAAATCAAATTCAGGTATTTCTAAGGCCTAAAATACCTGAATTTTTTCTCACCTTGAGTTACACCTATTATATATTAAAGTTACACCCATTGTATACCAGATTTACAGTGATTATTTCGATGTAATTCTTGAGTATAAATAGTGTAAATAAAATTCAGGCGCTAGAATCCTTTAAAATGCCTGAATTTTTGTTCTCTACCATGTGAGACTAAATCCCATCCACAAAAGCAAGATCTGATGGTTGAAAATTCAGGCATTATTATCCTCTAGAATGCCTAGGCAATGTATAGACAGGGCCAAAAAATAAGCAGCCTCTTCACTTAAATTTTTAAATTTGGAATTTATTATCCTAGAAAAACTTAATCCTTTGAATCTTTGGTATCCTTCAAATCTTCAGTATCCTTCGAGTCTTCACAAGTTGCGGTGGCGATCGATGGAGGCGCACTCTGTCTTTCTGTCCTACTGGACTCGCACGTTTCTGCATTCATTTTTCTCTTTTTGCCTTCTTCTTTTCGGCTTCTGATTGGAGTAGTCGGTTTGAGAGTTTTGAGTTGCCGGTTGAGGCACATCTACTACTCCTGCACTATGTGACGATACGAGCGAAAGGCACAGGTAACGGACTGACGGAACAATGGGCCTTGGCATTCGGCAGGCTGCTGCTTTAAGGCCTGGCGTGCAACGCGACCCATCAGTCACCCAACCATGCGCACGCCGTGTATCATAAGCGAGTGCTCCTAGTATCGATTTCTTCTGCCTGCAGGTTGCATGGCAAAGGGAAACAAAGGCAAAGTGAAAGACACGGCACCGGCCTCGAGACAGGAGGACGACCCGTGTAGTAACTAGTACTATAGCAGCATATTCTGCGAACTGATTCGTCGTGTGACATGGGACTGAAGCTGGAGCCCTCTTCAACGTGCATCTTCAATCTCTTTCTTTCGAAAGCAAAGTGCATCTTCAGTTCCTCGCAAAAAAAAAAAAGTGCATCTTCAGTCAAAAAAAAGCAAAGTGCATCATACACAGTACCGGTAGCCAGGCAGCAACAGCGAGCAGTTCCCAGTTCCGGGCGCCTCAATGCCGCCGTGACTTTTTGTGAAATGATCGGCATGCCGTGCCAGAAATTCTTATGTTGGTGAGTTGATTGGTCAGTTTAGGAACCAAGCAGAGCAGCCCCAAAGGGCCCCATCTTACAAGACAAAGCATCCAATGATCCATGTCAATCACCTGAACCTACTGTCAACAACAACCAAAAAGCACGGCTAAAGTTCCACAGATACACAAAATTCCATTCGATAATTAACTGCCCGCCCCTGAATTTAACCACTTTGGTTCAGGGCACAAATAATCAACGTTGAGATTCCTACAAGATACCCTTGCATAACAAACTCGCAATTTACATATCCTGCGGCATGTTTGCAGAGAAAAGTGGTGCCGCGTGATCACGTGATCCACATGCGCGCCACCGGTGCCTCTGCTCTGCTCACCGCCGACCAATCCGCAAAACTAGGCCTGCTAATTACTACTACTACTACCACAACCATTTACAGTCTACAAACAGCGATTACCTAGTCCTAATAAGCAGCTAGTAGCACATCGAAGAAGACATTTTCCTTCAAGGCCTGATGACGATGGTTGGCCTCAATCAGAGCTGAAGAAGAACATGATGAAGCTGGCTGTTGATCTCTCGTCTTCTCGCATCCTCCCAGCTGGACGAGCTCGAGGCACCGGAGCTTCAGTGATCAGCTGATGAGGGTGACGAGGCGGCGGAAGCACCTGGTGCAGGAGTACTTGCGCTTGCTCTTGAGGCACAGCGGCAGGCACAGGATGCGCCGCTCGCTCTCCACGTCGGTGGCCACCACCGGCCCGCCGCAGCGCGGGCACGCCCCGGGCGCCTTGTGCGTGCCCACCACCCGCTCCTCCTCCGCGCCGCACAGCACACGCACCGCGCCCATCATCTCCATCGCTGGCTCCGGCAGAAGCAGAACGCGCGAGAGATGGATCGAGCAGAGGAGGAAGACGAAGGAAGAAGAAGAAGAGGATGAGGCTGCCTTGGAAAACCGTGGGGATGGAGCTGTGGGTGTGTGGGATTCTGGCCGGTGGGCCGAATATATAGCGGAGAGAGACCAGGGGCGGCGCAGCGCGGCAGCGGAGGCGTGCTCCCTTTCCTCCTGTCTGCGGCCTCCTGCTACACGTGGAGCCCTATGATTGGGTCCCCGCGCGCCATGCCACGGCGAGCGACAGGATCCACGGACGGCTAGAGCTGTTGCCCCATGTGCTGCCGGCTGCCTGCTTCTCCATTTTTAAGGCGCGAGGTCTTTCTGTATCCGGCCAATATATCTGAGTATCCGGCATTATTTAGCCCATTTTGCCACGAAATTTCCAATAGGCGGCGGTTGAGGAAATGCAGAAGAAAGAAACCGCTGGTTCAGTGATAGCAATGTGTGGGTATTTTAAGGCCGGTCAGCACATTTAACACGGTATGTCTACACATTTTTGAAACAGATTCGGATTTTCATAGTTAACTATACTACAATCAGATAATAAATCTACAAGGTTGGTGAGTACTAATTGATATCTTATCTTTTGAGGTCAGACTTCTTCTATAGGCACAAAATTATTCCAATGTTAGTATGATTTGTTTTGCCGCAAGTATGTGGTTCGAAAGTACAACAAGCATGCTTACAAAGCACTTTTTTTTTTCAAATTTGAGAAACTACAATCCACTATTTTGAAACTATCATCAGTCACTTTTTCTTCGTGGTATTATTCTCGATGATGATGCAATATGTAGTACAAAAATATAGCAATCCTGAACGAAGCATATTCATTAGTCAACATATGATCGAACAATTCGTCTATCTTCACAACAACCATGGTCACAAACACTAACATAAAATTATGAAATCAATAGCAAATTTGATTAGCTAAATGTGTTGTGTGTGTGTGTGTGTGTGGAAACAACACTTAACTTACGGGAAGATGCACGTGAAGACGGTCAAATGTCACAAACAAATATTTGTGTTTTGCATGAACCTCATGATGGATCATATAATGCCCTATCTTTAATAATAAGTTTTTTAATCATTTTTGGCCGGGTCGACCAAATCAGACGATGACTTTCGCTATCGCTACCCTAACAGCTAGGAAATTATTTTATCTTGCTATTGCGTAGCTAGGTTGAATACTGTATGTTTGAGAATCTCTGCATGTTAAACAATATTAATTGAAAAGAGACACAACTGCACATAGATTTAGATATGATGATGCATCCGTCTGACGTTTCTAGGCCTAGCTATTTGCCGCAAAGACAAAGGGAAAGCAGATAAGCTTGACTAATTAATATGCTTTACCTTAAATGCCGTGTTCCATTTTTCGCTATACAAGATCAGTGTCGTCACAAATTTTAAAAATTCCAGCATGTTATGA
This sequence comes from Eragrostis nindensis, assembly GCA_012490785.1. Classification (NCBI taxonomy): domain Eukaryota; kingdom Viridiplantae; phylum Streptophyta; class Magnoliopsida; order Poales; family Poaceae; genus Eragrostis; species Eragrostis nindensis. The sequence continues at coordinate 212,417 of JAAXCT010000873.1, forward strand.
TATGATAATGAATGTACGGCTTGGTTCGCTACCAGGGCAGACAACGGTACATCAGTACTTGGACCAGGTCATATGGAGTACATGACAAAATTTCGTGAACTCTGGTCATTTCTCGAGGTTATACGATATTATTTATGTACTTTCTTTGTATGTTTGAGCGCTTGGGACTATCCATGTGGAGTAGTAGGAAATAGCTAGTGGGGCCTGCTCATATCTTTTTGACTATTCAAGCACAGTGGCTAGCTGCAGTGCATAGAAGCTCTCTCTGTCCTCTTGACTTTGGAGCAATTGATTGTGATTATTAGTGACTACACATGCATCCCTTTCTCTCCCTCCCAATCTGTGAACCGGTCGATCTCGACGACGAGACGAATAGCTCGTCAAGTCGCCAGTATCCGCTAGTCCGATCGCTGTGCCGCCAGCTGGCGGCGCCTGGCCGAGTAAAAAAGCATCGCGGCTGGCGACAAGCTAGCTAGCTAGCCACTTGATGAGCTAGCTACGAGATATTCCCCGGCGAATCTGTGTAACCGTCGTCCGGCCGCCGGGCGTCATCGATCGAGATCAGCCAGCCCGGCCGCCGGGACCGCGCGCGCCAGGCCGGCCGGACACAGATCTTGCCATGCAGTACTGCCGTTGCTTCGAACGCAACGGCTGGGCATGCACCTCACCTCCTAGCTATCCAGATATGGCGGCATGCGATGCGTGTGCATGCTTCCGCGGCGTGCCTGTGGTTGGTGAATTGGTTCAGGCCAATTGAGGCCCCGGCCGGTCGGTCCCCCGTCACACACGTGACACGGCCGGCCAGGCGTACATGTTACAGGGCCAGGCCCATGGCTCCACGAGATCGAGCTGTAGTACGTGTTGTGTGCATGGCAAAAAAGTGAAGCCCCACCCACACACACCGTGAGACCGATCGAGTCGCTGTACACAGTACTGTTACCCGTTTAACCTACTGTTGGTGAAAAGTGCGTTGCACTTTCCACACACAGCCCTTTCACTGGCGCCAATGCTACGCAAGTTGCATCTTCTTCTTATCGCCTTGTCTCGAGTCTCAACGCCAGTCGTTATTGTAAGGTGCACGATCGAGTGCTGATGAGAGATGTACAAATAGAGCCCTAGCTAGCTACCTGCTCTTATCCTTCCGGCCAGAACAAAACTAGAGCCGCAAAAGGGGAGAGTTTCCACGCAAGAGGGGTTATTACTTATCGCCATGACGTTGAGGTTTGCCGCTACAAAGGAGGATGCATGATAAACCATGCATCGTTCTCGACCGATCACGACATCACGTATACGACGTCCGTGTGCTCTGTGAGCGACTAATCACCCCAAGCAGTACGCTTCAAATTTCTCGTTGCTTGTTTCGCACGTTGTTGTATTAGCCATGCATTTAGCCGTAGCTGGAAAACATACTGTGACTAGTCGGCTCGAGCCCCGAACGGAATCTTTGGTTATTTTGTATAAGATAGTGGTCTAAACGTGACGGCACATGCTAAGTAGTATCGAGCAGACGAGTTGGCTGTTGGTGACTGCTGCATGGCAGTATGGCACATTCACCGGAATATACCGCGGAAAAGGACACAGAGCACAGGCGTTACGTTCTTGCTCGCTGACCTCCCGTGAATATCAATCTTCTGTTCATGATAGCGAGCAGCCGGCGAATCTCAGTGAGTGAGTCGAGTGAAGAGCACATTTGAGGCAGAGTACTAACTTTCTTGGGCAGTGGGCATCTCTTGCTGCATGAAAAGGAAATTACAGCGTCTCACTCTGGAGTGATTGTACTACTAGTGGAGAAAAGCGCTCTGTGAAATTAACCTCAATCTGAGCGTACGCGTCCTTTCCAAAATGGTCCTCCAACTAACTACTAACCTCCAAGAAAGGCTCCGTCACGTCACATGCATGTGTAATGTGCGCGCGCGTGTGGTTGACCACCCGGGAACCTAATTAATCAAGCGCATGCTGGTGCGTGCTTAGTTGAGCTTGGCACGAAGGCGCCGGCGCATGCATGCATATCAAGCAGTACTACTTCCAAGTCCTTATTCTATTCTTTTTTTTTTTGATAGGAAGTCCTTATTCTATTCTGGAGTGCAGAGCAGCGCAGATGGGCGGCGGCAATGGTCCGCGCGCGCCTGCCTGTCAGGCCGCTTGGATCAATGGATTCAAGCTGTCCGGGGAGCAATAAAAAAATCAAGCTTCGAAGTCCTTGTGTCGATTAAATCTGGTCTACATTCTCTGTTCCTTCCAGAATCCATGCCAACGTAGCAACAGTTTCAAAGAACCACATTTGAATTCAACTATGGAACCCAAATTACCCACCTAGTACATTTGACGTTTTTTCTGGAAGAAACACAACAGTTTTCCTTAGGGGCCCAACAAAACCAATTTAGCCCAATCCCACCCAGACCTTTCAAAGCCCACCGAACCGGCCTCCTGGAAACTAGCCCGTCTAAGCTCGGCCGTCCACTCTGCCTAGTTAGCCCACGAAGACACGAGTCTTTGACAGGTCTGCAACAACGAGCAAAACAGCGAGGCAGTTAGAAAACATTGCAGCTGCTCAATGCCAAGTATAGTACAAAACAAAACGCGATGCACGAATCGTCGTTACCTAGCTCGGATGCATGGTCCGGTCCACGTCCCTGTATGCTCCGTGACCGCGATTTAGCATAGACTGGAGCGGAAAAACTGCATAGAAGCAACAATATCAGCAAGCCGAAACTGCAAGTTGTTCTGAACTTTGGAAAATGCAGTGTTACCTTCTTTTGTTGTAGTATACCCAGAAGGGCCGCGCCTAGTACCAGCTTGCAAAGCTTCCTCTGAAAGGTTTCCAGTCACCAGGCGTTAGCAAAATTCAAAATTGGTTTTTTGCAAAGTAATGCGTGGAACAGTTGGTGACACATTTGGAGCTGTTCTAGACTACAGAAAAAAGGTGGCAAACTAGTCGCACGTACCAAGCAGTGCTATCAGCTTCTCCCCTCCGTTCCTTCCTGCTGATCCTGCAGTTGAAAAGGCTCGATCATTAATCCTCAGTGCAACCGTATATTATGAATCGAGAGTTAAACATGTTCTTCGGATCGTGCGTACGTGTCTGAATTGGAGAAGGCAGCCTGCACAAAATTGAAGAACCAACATTATTATTCAGATAGAGTGCAGATCTGTGAGTGTCACAAGCATCAAAAACAGAACGAGAATACCTCTTCTTCAGCTGAAGGTAGAACCGGGCAAGATCAGTCGTTGATTGCTTCCGGCCTAGGTTCTTCTTCAGGTGACGATTTCCATGGAACCTAGCAAGATTATATCGCATGGCCAGCAGTCAAGTCGACGACAGTCAGTGCTAGAGATTGCAATTGAGGGACATCATTATTCAGGAAGAAGCTTTAATTTGTACCTGGACGACCCAACAGGCACGACGTTGCACAGGTCTTTGGGTCCGCGCGGGAAGTGCAGGCAGTGCTTGAGCTCTGGCGTCTTGTAGACCATCTCCTCGGCCATCTCCGCCGCCTTGTTCCTGACGAGTTGCCAGTCCAGGGAGGCCCTGCAGTAAGTAACAGAGAAGGAGTATAAGCAATAGCATATATTGTGCTCATATCTCATATTAATCGTTGGACCGATCGAATCCATGGATCGATGTAGCATAAGGATCACCGTACGTACCTGGCAAGCTCGGGGCGCAGGAAGAGGACATGGCCAACGACGGCGGCGAAGCAGGGGTACTTGTCGAGCACCGGGTGCCTGAAGATCTTGACGAACCAGTCGCAGAGCAGGGTGGCCACCCCGGTCTGGCCGTCGGCGAAGTAGCTCATGGCCATCAGGTCCCGGAGGAACAGCTGGAGGAGCTTCCCCTCGGGGCTGGATCGGCTGACGTCGTAGGGCACGAAGTCGAGGACGTAGTAGTACGCCTCCCGCAGCTGGCCCGCCTTCACCTTCCTTGCCAGGTCCCTCGCGTGGAACACCATGCCTGGCGTCCTGTCTCTCAACCTGCAGTATTTGCGAGTGACGCGATGTCGAAATAAGTAAGGTGAATGATGAGGCAAGATATGGAGGAGCCGGGGTTGACGATGGGATGGGCCGGCGTTACGTTTGGTAGACGTCCTCGTAGCTGTAGCGGTGGAGGTAGGCGAGGAGCCGGCGGAAGCGGAGGCGCGCCGTGCAGGGGTACTCCAGGGAGCGCAGCGCGGCATGCTCGGTCTCGCCGGAGCCCGCCATAATTGTCAGCTAATTTTTTGATGTGACCGGGTGGGCTATGGCGGTCGGCTATATATATGTGATGTGGATGGGGGCGGCGGAGTGCGGAACGCGCGGATGGGGGGCGGAGAGCGCCGGAGTTGCGCGGAACCGGGGGAACGCGGACGAATCTTTGCCCTGGGAAAATTGGAACGGCTGCACGAATCTTTGAGCAGATCCAACGTCACGAGTTTGCATTGACTGAATTTGGTTCCTCCAACACGCAATCGGCAAGCTCGCTGGGAAGGGAGCGAGACGGACAGGGGCCGGCAGGCGGTGGCGCACCACGGTGCTCTCTCTGGGCGCACGGATGAGGCACTCACCACTCGCGCCTGGAGTTGCGTTCCTCAAGCTGATCAACCTATCTCTGTCTCCCTAAGCCTTGCTGCGTACCTCGGCAATGTGGCCTCAGTTAAGAATAGTAGCCAGATGTTGCCGCTTAATTTTTTTTTTCCAGATTGGGCGGACTGCGTGAGTAGGGCTGGACGAAAAGCTCGGAGCTTGCAAGCTGGCTCAGCTCGCTTCTAGCTCGGCTCGGCTCGGTTCGGCTCGACGGCAAATGTTAACAAGCCAAGCTAAAGATCTAGCTCGTCTTGTTAACAAGCTAGCTCGTCTTGTTAACAAGCTAGCTCGAGCCAGCTCGTGAGCTGCTCGTGAGCCAAATGAGCTGAGAAAGATCTAGTTTTGAGTCTTATTTTTCAATAATCTTAGTTCTTAAGACTATTTTATGAAAGTCCTATATACCAAGGTGTGATGTTAATTTCTATTTTTAACATAACTATGATTATTTGGATCTTAACACACAAGAATTTAGACATACATCTATAATTTTACGCTGGTCATCTACAATGCCTAGCTCGTTGAGCCAAACAAGCTAGCTCGTAAGCTTAATGAGCCAAGCCAAGCTAGGTTTTCAGCTCGCTTCAATAACAAGCCAAGCTAAGCTGGCTCGTTAGACAAACAAGCTAAACCAAACCAAGCCAAGCCGAGCTCGGCTCGCTCGACATCCAGCCCTATGCGTGAGTGACCACATGGCGTTACAATACAGAAACATATAGCGGCAATCAAAAACATTTTCCTGCAATACGTCCATTTGAGTTTCGTGCAGACACTGGGTATACACGCGAGCTGCATCATCATTCCCAGTTGTTTCATAAACAAATCCTCGCATGGACAACATCTATACAGTATCCATGCATTCAGGGATTGTCAAATGTTACCCTGGCGGTTGCCTCTCGGATCCCAAGTTTATGGCGCATGGACGATAAACGAGGGTAGCAACAAATAGTCACTAAAGAAATACACAGATCATCTTTTAAAGTCATATAACAACTCAAGGCAAATACAGCTCCACCGAAGCTCCAGGCAAGCAACAACATATGGACAGTGATTAGATGTATATTACAAATCAACAACGCCACTCCGAGGGCGTAAACAAGTCAAATGGTAAAAGCTTCTATGGGGCAATGACCTTCAATTATACTCCAGAGGTCGGTGCCCCGATTATCGGATCATGCTCTACCTATAATGTTTGGTCTAAATAGCCTAAAGCCGTGATTTCTAACCCTTGCCGCTTCAGGCAGAAATTCCCCTCATGTTATAAGATCTTCATCAGGCAGATCAAAATCGGATGGGGGTTGAAAAAAATCCTCGGCCCCATAATTCAAGCTTACTCAGGTTTCCCCTGCTTTCTCCCAAACGGTCGGACCACCGGAGTTTCAAAGCCGGATGTGCGGGCTTTGTTACCATGTATCGGAACAATCCTCAATGGGTGAGCTTCAGTGTTGAAGACCCACTCATCAAAGGATATAACTGATGGAGGGGAGAAAAGAAGGTAGAGGTATTTGAGCGTCTCTGCCAGGAAAAAGCTCTGCATCATGTTATCTTTTTCACCGGTGTTCACCTGGAGATCCAAACGTATCAATGGTAGTTATGTCACAAGCATTATTCAACAGAAATTCAAGGATTCAAGCTATCAAGAAAACCTACATCTCTCAGTCCCACATATCCAGATTCTATGCGGGAGTTCTTCTCAAATGCCTGGAATATGTCCCACCCCCAATCTTGGTATGTTTTATTCCCGGTCAAGCGCCACAGATACATAAGTGATTCAACAGTCTCCGGTCTCAGGATATTCCAGGAAGTGCCCACACTCATATCCTACAGTCACAGTAGATAAATAACGTCACAAACTGATGGAATGGTAAAGACTATTAGAAAGAAAAAACAAGGGCTACCATAATACCTGTCCAGAATGGAAAAAGTAATTCTCTCCAGCCAACTTCGTGGGAGTTGTTTGGTAGAAATTATAACAGGTCCTAGCAAGCTATGACATGAATGGAAAAGAACGAGGAAATCAGATCAGTAAATATGTAAAAGAAATCTTTCTTAAGGTTCCAAGCTAAGTTTTGAAATCTTGAACACAAAAACGAGTAGTCCCTAAAGGATTTACCTCTTTTGCAAGGTTCATAATTTGTTCGGATTTTTCAGGACCATAGCCAGAGGCTCCTAATGCAAGCATACCAGGAGCAAAGCAAGCAAGTTCGTCCATCTGTGTTAGTCGCAAGCTGAACTAGTCAGAAACTTAATGAAAAATGTGAGACAGGCTTTAGCAAGCAGCCAGCCTTTCAACAGTCAACAGAAATGGGAATTATTACCTTGTCAGATAATGAGCCACCATTCTTCTCACAAATGTAGTGGTAATTAGAAGGCGTCGTTTTCCTAATCAAGCTTATTAGACCTTCCATTGATGTCTCCCACATTTGTCTGTGTAAAGCAACATAAATGGAATTGTTTTTTTTTCATGTTAGAATGACAAAATTACAAAAGATATTTGACTAATAGTGAAGCCAGGCTGATAATAGGACCAAACCTGTAATGTTTTACATGCTCAGTTTTATTCCCCTGGATCCAGACCTTGAGCAGGTATTCATAGAAGCTGAACCGAAAATAGCAGTTAGTTTTATTTTTATTTTACTTTATAAAAAAAGATATAGGGAAGATGACAGTTCAAGGTATGATGTGGAAAATTTAGTAATGATATGATAAGAAAGAAACTTGCTTAAAGATTTGTAAAGATTACTATAACTAGTATCAGGCTACAAGGGCCAGACGACACCACAGTTCCAGGATGGAGATAATTTGGTTAAAAAACAGAAGTACAAATGACACTTACCTATCTCCCATAGCACCAAATGTGATGGTTGAGTACGACGCAGTCCCAGAATGAGGATTTATGTAAATAGGAAGTAATCCATCATTAGGATATATTTTCTGAAGTTGTGTGATGACATTCTCGGCCTAAAATTATAGCAACTCAAATGAGAGGTCAATATTAAGAAAAATTGAGCCAAACAGAAAACATATAAACATGATTCAAATGTTAAACATACTGATACAGGTCATGTTACCATCAAAAATAGCAACCAATTTACAGTTAATTAATCCAATCAGAAGCTAACAAAGGTGATTTTCCGAACAGTCTGGTCGAGACAAGACAATATACCTATCCTAATCTAGTTGTAACATTTCCTTGCGTTTGGAGCAAGTTTGCAGGGAAAAAAAAGCTATCAGAGTGAGGAAGGCTACATTCTTCAAGGTCTTCCATAAAATTATTCTGTTGGCATTACCAATCACACAAGGAAATTATTCATTCAATCATGATTAGATATATTGTTAAGTGATAAAAGCAGCAAACATCACCAAAGTTAGTTCGAACTGAATGGAAGAAAACAATTCAATACAAAAACATTTCGTATTTGAATAAAGAATGCAGACATCAGCTTTCAGAAAGGAGAAAACAAACACATTAGTGTTTCACAGAGAGTTAACCACACCAAATTTAACCATCAGATAGCAAAATGCGAGTAAACAGTAACAGAACCTTCTGCTGATACTTGGGATCCCCGGTCCTCTGGGACAAAGCTATAAATTCAAGTTGCTCCGTGCCAGAATCTGCAAGGATACTATCGCCCTGCAGAAACAATAATGCATATGGAATTTATTCTTTGATATATCTGAGGAATGGAACAAAATAGAAATGTCTTTAGAAAAATTTGGTCTAGGAATTTTCAATTGTATGTTGCTGTCTAAAATTCAGTGGCCAGTAGCATGTGACGAGATGAAACAAGTCCTAGGTATAAAAAAACAGACCAAGCAATGAATAATGGATGCAAGACACAAGCGGCACGGAATCGCCTGGATAAGGTTAATCACTGTACACCTAATAGTGAGCTACTCCAAGTTTAAAATGAATTTGTAATGCAAGTTGCCACTTAAAGGAAAAGAGAATATCAGTGACTTACTCGCCAAAAAAAAAAAAGAATATCATTGACTTACATTTGTCCATCCAGGATTATGAGCTCGTCCATGAGCTAGGTTTATCCTATTAAATGGGATGCCAGATGTTGTTTCCCAAGCAGGTAATAGTCTATCTGTAATATCTTTAGCCTTATCAAGAAATATTTTGTCACCAGACAGATCGTAGGCACTCAAGAGACCTCCAACAACCCTGAATATAAAGAGCAGAACAAAATATTAGAAAACATAGATGCAGATATGCTTACTACGCAAATCAAAATATTGTGCCTACATAACAATGAGCTTTGCAGCCGAATGGCAGCAAGGAACAAAAAAGTTGAGGAGATAAATACTATAATCAAGGTAAACCTTATAATGCAACCTTATGGTCGTTTCAAAAACACTTGCATCATAATCCTTGTCAAAGTCTAATGACTCTGCCACCCAGCTGTTATCATGAAATAGACATTAGTCAGATCAGGAGTACAACATAAAGTTAGAACAAGGTAGTCAAACTATTACAAGGAAAAGTACCATGTCCTAATAACACCATAAAAAGCAAATGAGAGATTGTAACAGAAAGTGAAAAAGACTTGATAAACTCGAAAAAATTATCACATGGAACATATTAAAATGATGCAAAACCCAAGGAATATAAATCAGAGATTGTATTTTTTTTTCCCTTTATAACAGGGAGACATGGAGACACGTTCATGGACATTACACAGAACAGAACATTCATAAAACGAAAAATAAATCGAATGTTAATTTGCTTTCCTGGCCAATGATAGCACAAGAGGAAGCAATCCGAAAATCTCTTCATGATGAAAAGAAAGTGGAACTCACTCTCTGGCTTTCTGAAATTCATCTTTCAGGCCCATTATATATAGTGTATCAAGCGAGTCGACGAGGGTTGCTCCAAGACCACCAAAGCTATTGACACCATTCCTTGATTGTGGCTGGGAATTGATGTAAGCAAAGGAGAAGTCAGAAGGAATTTCAGACCTACAAGTTTGAAAAGGGGAAACGAACTATAGATCAGGATGACTAACACACCTGAAGCTCATCCATTCCCCAAGCATACTTTACGTAGGAATTCCAAGCATGGAGCATCGCCTCTTTGACCTTTTCTCTCCTTTCATTATTAATAGGATCGATTTCTACAATATCTTTTCTGGACATTTTGTCACTTATTGGGTTTTCTTCTAGATGAACTCCGGCCTTTCTTAACTGAGCAAGACAATTGAACAGTTGCATTTTTAAAGGAAAAAATGGGCTAACGAGTGATGTAAACGCATATGCCGGTTCAAAGGAAACTTGCAATATTATTTACCTGATCATGCAACCGATTTATTTCTGATAGTTGAAACTTAGCTTCATAGGTGATTAAGCACCATTGTATGATCAGCAGCCTACTTGGCTGTTGTTCTAGAAGGGAGTTGCATCAGCAGCTACCCTGCTTGCTTAGATACTTAGCTAGTAAGTTACTTCTCTAAGATAGTGTAGTAGTCCAATTTTGCTCCCTGCTTACAGCAGGCAAGCACCACTTGCATCAGTCGGTTCAGTAGCCCAAACCGACCTGCATTTTGTATAAGTAGGCCTCTAGGCCAATGCAATCAGATGAGCTTTTAGCCTATGATCACCAGCTCCACTAAAGTGAACCTGTGTGTGTGTGAGTAACCAATTTACCTCCAACATTTGGTATTCAGAGCGTGAGGTTCTGATCCATGGCTTCAGCTCCACCGAGCCAAAATGCTGCTCACTACCCCTACCGCCGCCGTTCCCCTTCACCCGGTCAGCGACGCGGTCGACGTCGCCATGACGATGTCATCATCCAGCGCGTGGTGAAGGAAGTCGGCGGCGCCACGCCATACCCGCAGCTCACCCGCACCAACTATGAGGACTGGTGCATCCTCATGCGAGTGAAGCTCGAGGCGCGTGGTCTCTGGGACGTCATCGAGCTTGGCGGCGGCACCCGCCATGAAGATCGCCTTGCTGCGGACGCCATCCTCTCCGCCGTGCCCGCGGAGATGATCCGCCCGGTGGGAGAGTGCGAGACGGCGAAGGAGGCCTGGGAGTTCATCAGAATGATGAACATCGGCTCCGACCGTGCAAGGAAGCAGACGTTGCAGCGGCTCCGTCGAGAATGGGAGCTGCTCTCCTTCCGCGACGGCGAGCCCGTCGACGATTTCGCGCTCCGCCTCACGAGCATGATGAGCTCCCTCAACCTCCACGGCGAGCGCATGTCAACGCAGCAAGCCGTCGAGAAGCTGCTCCGCGTCGTCCCCAATAAATATGCGCAGATCGCCCTCTCGATTGAGACTCTGCTCGACACCGCAGAGCTCTCAATCGCGGAAGTGACCGGGCGCTTGAAGGCCGTCGACGACCGGGCCGCTACTGCCTCATCGTCCTCCGCGGAGCAGCCGCTCCAAGTCGGCGGCAAGCTCTACTTCACGGAGGAGCAGTGGCAGGCGCGCATGAAGGAGCGCCAATCCGGCGAATCGTCCTCGAGCGGCGGCCGGAACAGCGGCAGAGGACCACGCCGTCCACCGCGCCCGCAGCGGAAGCGTGGCGGACCTGGCGAAAACAGGGGAGGTGCTCGCGATTCGCCTCGCGATACGCCGCCCGACTCTGTCCGCGACAATCGCTGCAAGAATTGCGGCAAATATGGCCATTGGGCCAAGGATTGCCGCAAGCCACGGCGAGAACAAGCCCATCTCGCCGCGGAAGACGACGAAGGGCCGGCGCTGCTCATGGCGCAGGCCTCTGTTTCACTAAAACAGAGTGCCCCTGCCTCAAGCACGCGCGAGGAGAAGAATTGCGGCGCGCCAGCGAAACAGAGCACTTCTGCTCTGCCGCAGATCCGCCTCGACGAGCCGTGCGCTCAAGCCTACCTCGACGTCGACGACGACCACCATGGGGACAGCTGGTTCCTCGACACAGGCGCGACGAATCACATGACCGGGCGCCGTGATGTCTTCGCCGAGCTCGACCGCAACATCGTCGGCACCGTCCGCTTCGGCGACGGCTCGGTGGTCGATATCGAGGGTCAAGGCTCCGTCATCTTCTCCGGCAACGGCGGAGAGCATCGTGCTCTGACGGGAGTCTACTACATCCCGCGGCTCAAGAACAACATCTTGAGCGTCGGCCAGCTCGACGAGAACGGCGCCACCGTACAAATCAAGGACGGCACGCTCCGCGTTTGGGACCGCAACGACAAGTTGCTGGCAAGGATCGAGCGTGGCTGCAATCGGCTCTACGTCATGAAGCTCGACATCGCGCAGCCACTCTGCCTCGCCGCCCAGCGCAACGACGTCGCGTGGAGATGGCACGAGCGATTCGGCCACATCCACTTCGATGCGCTCCGTCAGCTCGCGAAGAAGGAGATGGTCCGCGGCCTCCCCACGCTCGAGCACGCCGATCAATTCTGCGACACCTGCGTCCTCACCAAGCAGCGGCGCACGCCATTCCCGTCGCAAGCCAAGTTCCGCGCCGAGCACAAGCTCGATCTGGTCCACGGCGACATCTGCGGCCCCGTCACGCCACCAACTCCCGGCGGCAAGAAGTACTTCTTGCTGCTGGTCGACGATTTCAGCCGCTTCATGTGGCTGGTGCTGCTGGCGGCCAAGAGCGATGCGCCGGCGGCAATCAAGCGCTTCAAGGCGGCGGCGGAACTGGAGAGCGGCCGCAAGCTTCGAGTATTGCGCACGGACTACGGCGGCGAGTTCACCTCCGTCGAGTTCGGCGACTACCTCGCGTCGGAAGGCGTTCAGCGCCACCACTCCGCTCCGTACTCGCCGCAGCAAAACGGCGTTGTTGAGCGGCGCAATCAAACGATTGTGGCGACGGCGAGGAGCCTGCTCAAGCAGCGCGGCATGCCTGCGATGTTCTGGGGCGAGGCGGTCACGACGGCCGTCTTCCTCCTAAACAGAGCGCCCACCAAAGCGCTCGACGGCAAGACGCCGTATGAGGCATGGCACGGCAAGAAGCCGGCCGTGAGCTTCCTGCGCACCTTTGGGTGCGTGGCCTTCATGAAGAAGACGGCCCCACATCAAGCAAAGCTCGACGACCGCAGCATCCCCGTCGTCTTCATCGGCTACGAAGCCGGCACCAAGGCATACAGGGTGTTCGACCCTGTGACCCATCGCGTGCACGTGACGCGCGACTTGGTGTTCGACGAGAAGCGGAGCTGGGACTGGAGCGAGGGGGAAGAAGAGGTCCATGGCGCACGCCGCGGCGGAGAATTCGTCATCGAGACGACCACCACGGTGCTTGACGCACCGGCACCACCAAGTCCAGATCATGGGGGTGCAGTTCATGGCGGTGGCTCGCCACCAGCGCCACCATCTCCGCCTGCAACGCCACCTCCAGTTTCCCCTGCTCCAGCCGCCGTCGTCGAATTCGCCACTCCACCACCCGATGCTGAGGCCCAGCTCGATGCAGAGCATGGCGACACTCCCGTGCGCTTCCGCCGAGTGGACAATGTCCTCGGCGACGCGCCTCTGCCGGGCCTAGCCGCGCGCGAGCTCGCGGAAGCAGAGCTCCACATGGTGAGCGCGCAAGAACCCGCCTCATTCACCGAGGCGGAGAAGAAATTAGAGTGGAAGCGGGCGATGGAAGAAGAAATTGAGGCGGTGGAGGACAACAAGACTTGGCGGCTCGTCGATCTCCCGCCTGGGCATCGTCCAATTGGACTCCGGTGGGTGTACAAGATCAAGAAAGACGCCGCCGGCAAGATCATCCGCCACAAAGCGCGACTGGTAGCGAAAGGCTACGTCCAGCGCGCCGGCGTCGACTTCGACGAGGTCTTCGCGCCGGTTGCTCGACTTGAGTCCGTGCGACTCATGATCGCAATCGCGGCGCACGCCGATTGGAAGCTCCATCATCTCGACATCAAGTCCGCCTTCCTCAACGGCGAGCTCAACGAAGAAGTCTACGTCGAGCAGCCGCCTGGATTCATCGTCAAGGGCAAGGAGCACCTCGTCTACCGCTTGGACAAGGCGCTCTACGGCCTCCGCCAAGCTCCGCGCGCCTGGAACGTGAAGCTCGACGCAAGTCTGCTTCAGCTCGGCTTCACGCGATGCGCCTCCGAGCACGGCGTGTACACGCGCGGACGCGGCGACCAGAAACTCCTAATCGGAGTCTATGTCGACGATCTCATCATCACCGGCGGCAATTCAAAGGAAATTGAGAAGTTCAAGGCGGAGATGAAGGCGAAATTCAAGATGAGCGATCTCGGATTGCTCTCCTTCTACCTCGGGATCGAGGTGAAACAGGGGATTGGGGAAATTTCCCTCTCCCAGTCCGCCTACGCCGCCAAGATCATCGCCACCGCCGGGATGCAGGGCTGCAACCCCTGCGTCGTGCCCATGGAGCCACGATTCAAGCTGAGCAAGAAGAGCTCAGCTCCTCCGGCGGACGCGACGGCTTACAGGAGCATCGTGGGGAGCTTGCGCTACCTCACCCACACTCGGCCGGACATCGCCTTCTCTGTCGGCTATGTTAGCCGCTTCATGGAGTCGCCAACAACAGAGCATCTCGCAGCAGTGAAGAAGATCCTTCGCTACCTCGCCGGCACTCTGTCCTACGGGCTCCAGTACAAGAAGGGAGGAAGAAAAGAGGCCAAGCTGCTCGGCTACACCGACAGCGACATGGCCGGCGACGTCGACACACGCAAGAGCACAAGCGGCGGCGTCTTCTTCCTCGGCAATTGCCCGGTGAGCTGGTACTCGCTAAAACAGCGAGTTGTTGCACTCTCCTCATGTGAGGCAGAGTACATTGCTGCCACATCTGCTGCTTGCCAAGGAATTTGGCTTGCACGACTGCTTGGGGAGCTTCAAGGCACTAACCCTGCTCCCTTTGAGCTGAAGATGGACAACAAGGCAGCCATTGCATTGAGCAAGAACCCAGTCTTCCATGAGCGCAGCAAACACATTGATACAAGGTATCATTTCATCAGGGATTGTGTTGAACAAGGGAAGATTTGGGTGGACTACATCAGCACCAAGAATCAAAGTGCTGATATCCTGACCAAGGCATTGGGAAGGATTCAGTTTGAAGAGCTGCGCAGCAAGATTGGAATGGCTAAAATCTGAAGAAGAAGCCAAGTTTCAGGGGGTGATTGATAGTTGAAACTTAGCTTCATAGGTGATTAAGCACCATTGTATGATCAGCAGCCTACTTGGCTGTTGTTCTAGAAGGGAGTTGCATCAGCAGCTACCCTGCTTGCTTAGATACTTAGCTAGTAAGTTACTTCTCTAAGATAGTGTAGTAGTCCAATTTTGCTCCCTGCTTACAGCAGGCAAGCACCACTTGCATCAGTCGGTTCAGTAGCCCAAACCGACCTGCATTTTGTATAAGTAGGCCTCTAGGCCAATGCAATCAGATGAGCTTTTAGCCTATGATCACCAGCTCCACTAAAGTGAACCTGTGTGTGTGTGAGTAACCAATTTACCTCCAACAATTTCATCATCTAATCGTGAAATTTCAGACTGAAAAGAAAGAAGAAAAGGATATTAATACGGAAACAAGCAGGATGAGCCAAATCGGTGAGCATTCAGCATTCTTGAAATAAACAAAGTAAGGAAACGGTATTCATATTAGCATATTTACTAAACTGATTACGCGAAATCTTTTTCCATATGAAACGGTGCATTTTCCAGACAAAGGTAGTTCAAATGAGTATATATTCTTGGGAAAAGGGCAGGTAACAAGTAGATGGACATGTATTTATGAACATTTTTTTAGAAATGAACCATTTTTCAATGAAAATGTTCGAAAAAAACACAGATGCAGTACCCTTAAATGATCTTCACTCGAGTTCAGTTCTCTAAGTCTACACTTTCATTGTATAGTCTCAACTAAAGACATATCAAGCCCTACCAAAGGATCCTAAAATAGAGTTACAAAGACATAGAAACAGCTAGATATTCCTTCAAATAGCGACGAACGGTTATCATTATACACACCACATATAGCTGATAATTTGAAAGATCAAAGCTAACGAAAATTTTCAGTACAGTGAACCCCAGAACTGGTAAAACCCAACTTCTATGCTGCGGTAGATTATGGTGAAAGCTAAACAGACATCCAGGCAAAACATAACCAAATTTCACTATCGATGAATGGTTTCAGCATTCTAGATCCTCATCACACAACTGATTCACATATCAAAATTACTGAAGAAGACAAATCCTGAGCACCGTCTCCCAAACGAATCCCAGCCATTCGCGAGGTTCTTAAGCTGATACAACAAACTGAATCCGCAATCGTCTGCTCTAGTCTAACCAGATCCAGCGACAAACCATCACCGCGGCAAATCGAAATCCAAAACAAGGCGCGAAACAAACTGCCCAGATCCCGGTGACTAGAACCTTGACTGCGGATCAGGGAACCCCCGCGGGAGAGAGGAGCTCACCTCGTACTCGCGCACGAGCGACTGGCGGTCCCAGAAGGCGAAGGTAGCTGCGACGAAGACGAAGAAGAGGAGCGCCAGGCGCTTGGGCCGCTTGAGGTAATACGCCGGGTTCACGTACCGCCACGCCCCCGACGACGAGGACGAGGACCGGCGTGCCATGGAGGGCGCCTTGCCTCCGGCGAGGAGATCGCCGGGGATCCGAGCTCGTCGAGGCCTCCGGCGAGGTCCACGGCGATTCGCGCGTGCGCTCGGGCGTCCCCGCGTCGAATGTGTCTGTGTGTGTCTCTGTTTTGGCCTGGGTCAGTCACCGGTAGAGGGGCCTACCGGTAAACATCCACTTGAACCTTGGTTACTTTTATCCTGCCTTTATCTTGTTTTTTTTAGAAAATTAGTGCTATAGTATTATGAAACATTGTTTTCTACTATAACTGAGAGCAGCGGTAAAATTAAGGATTTAAAGAAGAGTGTGGCCTTTCTGTAACCTTGGACAGTACTCTTTGCTTCTTGGAATGAAACGGGCCATCTCATCTTTTGCAAGACATGTTTAACGAGAATTGTTCGATCATAAAACAAGGTTTAAGATAATTTTTTTTCGAATTAACAGCATGTTGATGTGATCTTTTATCTTTTCACCCATTTATTTCTCTTTTCTTTCTCTTTTTACTCTGTTTTTTTTTTGTTCCTACATGTTTCATCTCTAGCCTATTCTAATTTGTCTGAGATTAACAAACTTTGTTGTTGTTGTAACAGCATGTTGATCTGCACATGACCTTTTGCCCAAATATTAGTGATCTACTCGTCCTTTGCATTTGTCCTCTATTTTACGGTGCAGCGTTGCAGGCCATGTAGTAGCTAGTAGTAAAGCTGTAGCTAGTAAAGCTACGGTCAGGTGCAAGAAGCTTTGTCGGATGGAACACGTTGCCGTGGGGTGGGGGGACGTTTGCGTTTGGTCGGGTCTCCACTTCGGCAGCAGGTCAACAGCCAAAAAAAAGCGAGGTAAACTATTTGGCCGCAAGTTATCAATTCGCGTGCGCATGATTGCTGTGATCGCACCCAAACCTCAGTGCCGCGGTTGATGTGCGCGGCCCCTGTGCCGCCAACTTCGTCGTCGCCGTACCAGCAGGTCGCGCACCGGCGCAGCCATGACGACGGCGACCGGTGCTCGGCCGAAGCCGAACTGCTGATGCTAATAATAAAACGCGAGGGACCAATCCAGGCAGAGAGAGATGCGGTTCGCGAGGCGTACGCCCAAGACAGGCATCCACCACAACTGGACGGCGCCGGCAGCGCGTGAGTCGACTCCTCTCATTCCTCAACAAATGGAGCACAGGTACGATGGCCTCGACGCAACGCAAGCACGTACGGGCGGAACGGCACGCTTGCCGCCGCGAGCACGACAAACTCCACCAGCTGTACGTTTCCTCGACTCTAAGGAAGCCCACAGAAATCAAACGCGTTTGGCGCCAGCGTCCCAACAACGACGCGGCACCGAGTCGACATTTCTGTCTGGTTCGGTGCATGATCGGCGCCTGGACCGTGTGCACCAGCAACAAATCTCCCAAGCAACCTGGCAGCTCTGAAGCAGGAGTAAGTGAAAACATTGCCTCCAAAACCCAACGTGTTGCCGCGTCACGCAGTCGAGCAATCAAAACGAGGAAGGCGATAAAACACTAGGACGAATCATCAACATACTTATCAAACTCATTGTCATTTCTGTGACTGGAGCATAAGGGCCGAATCCTTTGCTTACGATTGGCAAAACAAGAGATCCACGACGACGCTACAAACAACCAAGGTAACTCTACCAGCAGGTACTATATATTTACACGTGGAACAGACAAATGTACAGAGTAACAGGTCATACGCGACTGACAAAGCTACCTCACCAGTCTTTCAGTAGTTCCCCAGCGACATCTTTGTAACTGACTTTTTTCTTCTTCGGGGAGGAGCTACATTCGTGTCCGGGGCTGGAACGCGGGAAGTCCCTGCCTGTGGCGGCGCCGGAATCGGAATCTCAGAATTGGATGTGGAACTTCCTGCCCTTGGTATATCCTTCTCAGCTTTGGCTGGGGGCACCCTGCTCGTGTCTTCTGCCCTTTTCTGCCTCAGTGCAGGTACCAAGTCCAGAAGCATGGCCTGCAATGGATCGATCATTTGTTCCATCTTCTCACCTGGCACACTACTCATCATCGCTTCAGCAGCACTAGCAGTTCTTTGAAAAGTACTGTCTGGTTTCTCCTCGGCACTTTTGGGTTCTTGCCCCCCCAGTGTGAAAAACTGGGCACCTGCAGCTGGTTCACTGTTATCTTCTTCCATCTTGGAGATATAGTCTTCATCCAACTTTTGATCCTCTTGACCTCTTTCATCTGGGCCACTTTCTTCAAAATCACCATCTATTTTTGCAGGCTGATTACCTCTCCTAGCCCTTGCTCTCCGGACTGGTCTCGGAGCAGCTCGAAGCGGTCTTCGGTCTTTTTCAATGTTATTATCTTCATCCATCTTGGAGTTTTGATCCGTGTCCAGCTTTTGATTATCTTGAGATTCACCTGGGCCGCTTTCTTCAGAATCAACATCGTCTACTTTTGCAAGCTGGTTTCCTTTTCGAGCCCTTGTTCTCCTGACAGGTCTAGGAGCAGCCCTTGCAGGTCTGGAACTACTGGCTGGCCTGCCCCTTTTCCTTGGTACATGTTTGGCATGAGATGTTACAACCTCCTCAGGTTCCTCATGCTTGTGATCCAGGGGCTCAGCCTTTTCCTCGCTGAAACAGATTAGTACAATGAAGATATAAGAAACTGATAACAACCCATGCATAAATATTTCCATTTTAAAAATTAGCTATGCTGAACATTCACCAGGTACCTCCTTTCAATTTGTAGTTCTTCTAGTGTATCTGGTTTAAGGTTGTAAGCAGTTTCAGGCAGCTTCATTTGTTTTACCACAGAATCTTCCAGCCACTTATCACTGACAATATGCAATCTTTTGTCGTGTAGATAACGTCGCTCAGCAGGAGGGAAGCTGCATAAACACCAACGTAGTTCCATAATTGGTCCCATTTTCCTTATCACGCAAGTCACAAAACAAATATAAAGATATCATAACAACTAAATCAGTACCTCTTATACAGGATATCAAAGTTATAGGCCTGTAAAACTGAAACTACAACCACATGAGTAGCAGGAACAATGCTGCTGCAGACTTGACCACCATGCATTGTTAGATCCTGCTGCACCCTCTTCAGTGCAAGATCGGATATTACATTGTAGTCCACATTCCTCCAGGACAAAAGAAGAACGAACAAATAAGGAGCCACATTATGTGAATGATGATATTATGTGACCGTAAATGAGACTTACATCAAGGGTGCATGATGGAAGTAGATACAGCAGCCCTGGAAGAAGCAGAACCTCTCATCTCCATAATACTTCTTTTTATATTGATTAACCATATCTGAATTGACAGCAATTTTGTCGATGTTGCTAAAAATCTGACGAATGAACAATTAGAAGGAATGCCAAAACAATTCATTGTGAATTCATCTTTGTGATAGGCAGAAAACATCAATATTTTCAAGCTACATTCAGCGTCATCTTGTGTATACCAAGAGAAAATCTCAAAGTACCAGAATCTACCATGACCAAATAATAACAAATTCATGATGCCAGGTCATGCAAAGTTGCAACCAATTGCCAGGATGTATCAGATGAAACCCATCTTTGAATACTATCATACAAACTAATAGTGACTAAAAGAGATAAAGGGTGCATGCTAATTCTTGTAGTTCTATGCTAATTCAAGCCCCTGTGGTATATCTTAAATTTTAAACTGTTGTTACACGTGTCCAATGCTATAGTGTCTTTGTGAGAGATAAAGGTTCAATTGCATGTAGGACAAATATCACACCTGCTTAATGTCAGCAATATCAATGTCCCAGAAATAATAGTCAGCATATGGGTCAATCTCTTCGGGAAATCTATGCCTCGCAAAATCAGCAAGAAAGAGAATATACCTGTATATTGATAACTGCATTAGTATATTTTGCAAAATAATTCATGAAAGAAATATGGGCTCAAGTAAAGGTCAAACTTGGGTTGCAAATGAAGAAGACATTTTTCCTTGCAACAGTCCAATATCCAACTATAGTGAATGATCCTTCCCTGACGTATGGCTGCCTGATATTTGATTCCTGAAGATGACCAAGAAAAGAGCCTTCACATAACATGCACTCAACCTTCTATTATTAAGGAAAACAAGAACTCTTGAACAACAGAGATAAATACCTTTCTTCTCCGCGGCTATGCAGTGAGTAACTGAGTCATTTAGATTCATAGAGAAAGAACCCCCGTTTTCCACAACCAATTTGTGAAAATATTCGAGATCGTATGAGGATGGGATGTTGACGAAGTCTAAGTAAGATAAGGACCAAATAGCATACATTTTTTCTGAAATGTCTAAGCAGTTTCTAAACTTCATCTTGCAGAAAAAGGTATAGCTGGCAAAGAATAGACCAGGAAAGGATACAGAAAATCATGTTTGCAAATATCCGAGTTTCTCCCTTTAGACCAGATATGTCAGTTTTCATTAGATGTGAAGGGATGATTGATGCACTCTTCTTCTTTGCCTCCCCTTTTTTGCTTGCTCTCGTCTGCTTTGCGTTATCAGTCTTCAGGCTATTATCATCTACCGTCTTGTGCATTGTTCCATTACTTGAATGCACAATGTCCACAAAAGCTGCAATGAGCAGCACAATACGGAGAATTCAACCTTGAACTATAGTCAAGATTTTATAACACATCATAAAGGGTGTAGCCTGTCGCTAGCTATTCAAATAATAATTAATGATATGAATGCACAGTTAGGTATGAACATTTTAAGAGACAA
This sequence comes from Eragrostis nindensis, assembly GCA_012490785.1. Lineage (NCBI taxonomy): Eukaryota > Viridiplantae > Streptophyta > Magnoliopsida > Poales > Poaceae > Eragrostis > Eragrostis nindensis. Next base: position 233,229 of record JAAXCT010000873.1, read on the forward strand.
GTTAAATTACCCTGCACATCAAGGCACTCATGCCATGGCTTATCATATCTCACTCTCTGGATGCGGGGGAACCTCAAGCAGTATGGAGCAGCAAATACCTGCAATAGATTGAAAATAGTTGTTAAAAGTCACACGAGAGAAAATGCATCAGCTGATTAAATGAGTCCAAAATAATGTTTTTGAAGCCTGCAGAAATAAAGAGCGTGATTCCCAAAATCAAATACCTCAGACTTGATTGTACGAATATCACTCGTTATAGATATTATGACTGACCTGCAATTGGTGATCTAGGATATCAGATTTTTTCTGTACCTGAGAAAATGGCTAGCAAGAACTCAAAGAATCAAGTAAAGCTTACTTATCAGGACTCTCTATCCAAACATCTGGCCTCTCCTTTGAGTTATTTGTAACTTCATAAAATATGGGTGCCTTTTTGGGGTATTCATTTTTCCTGAATCACAAATAGCATTATATGAGAGATCAAGAAGGGAGTAAAGCACCTAGAAGAGTAATAGATTTACAAACTTTGATGAAACACACTTACACAAGATATTGAACCAATAAATTTGAAGTATATAAAGGAAAGAGTAAAAACCTGAAATAAGGCTTCAGTTTGCTGACGAGAGCATTAAGCTCTTCATCAGAGAGGCCAGTCCCAACACGGCAAAAAGAAAGAAATCTTGCAAAAGGAAAATAATGCACATGAGGGAAGAAAACAAGTATATGGAATAATCAAACAATATTCAGACAATATCAAAGAGCAGTTGTAGAAAACATCACATCTAATCATTATGACAGACATGTCATTTCTGTCTTCCAACAGAGGAAATAGCAAGATGCTTGCAGTAAATAATAGAATACAAAGTACTAAAAGATAAAAGGTACTCCCTCCGTTTTTAATTATATGACGTTGTTGACTTTTTCGTTGAACTTTGATCAACAATATAGATATAAATAATTAATTTTTGAATGTGAAATGAATATCATTGGATTCATTATCAAAATCACTTTAAAGTTAACTTATAAACTTAGCTATTTACACAAATATTTTGAATAAGACGAACGGTCAAACGTAACGAAAAAAGTCAACGGCGTCATATATTAAAAAACGGAGGGAGTACTAATGTCCCTATCTGCAAATTTTCACAAAATCAAATTACATCTTTATGAGATCTACATCCACAATTACCAATGCGTCAAATAAGAAACGGTAGTACAAAGCCTCCACTTACCTTTTGGGATAACTATTATCATCTGAAGGCACTGCAAGACCAACCAAAAACTGTGCAACCTGTAAATCAGTTAAACACTATCAGCAGTCTTTGATAACAGTTTACTGCAAGGATGTGTCCTTGATAATATAGGAAAAATTGTGTCCTTGATGATTATAGAGGACCAGTACCAGATTATGCTTCTGCAATTCATTATATTATTCACAGTCAGCTACACCTAATGTTGACACTAGGAACAACCCAAGTGCATATATTTCAAAATAAGAATGTCTACCGCACCTCTCCTCCTCGACGTCCAGATCCATAGTATCCTCCTAGCAACAAAGGAGTTAATGGCTCCCAATCATTGTATGCAAACAACAGTTACAAGAAAATTGGCGTTTGCAATTCTCAAAAGCCAAAAGGTGAGAGATGCTGACCTATAATAAGAACATCAAGATCAGCACCCGCGTGTATATAATCAGGCTTTAATTTAAGCCACTTTCCGCTTCGATCACCGGGTTCCCATTTGGAGTCAAGGTCCTTCAGTACAATTCCCTCCTCTCTAATCACAAAGAATATATTGAAAATCAAAGGAATCATGATCAAAAGGGTTTGCACAATAAAAAGCTTCTAAATTCATCGGTGCCAAGGAAGAAGATGAAAAGCAACCTGTTGTCAACGGTTTCTTTGAAGAATTTCTCAACGTCCTCAAGATTACTTGCAACAATAGACCAGCATGGCTCCTCTTCAAGTTGTAAAAATGCTCAGTGTTACATAGTAATGGGAAGCCAAAACTATAGGAAAACAATAGAATACAACAGGTGGTTCTTTGGAAGAAAATAAAAGCAGCAGCAAAAAAGATCTGTCAACATACTAGATCAACCACTGGTATATGGTATATATTATACCTTGAAATCTAATTTGAAAGTGGGAGAACTCAAATTTAAAACATAAAAAACAGCATTTAAGTGTAAAATTGCCATCAGCTACCTGAAGGGCGACGGAGATTCAGACCACCAGTTGGGACCAAAACCTCAAGATGACCCTTTGAAGGTTTCACAACCTTCTGCAAAATTTCCTGCCGCTCCGTCAAGCTTTGATGGATAACACTGGTGTCTCCAGCATAAAGGATGTCAAAAGCAACATCTATACAATGCTAAGGTCAAGCAAAACATGATAAATATGGAATGAAAAATAAATATGAAAATTCAAAGGAAATATCAAACTAAGAAAACATAAGCTAGATATTTCAGGATGTAAATGAAAACAGGGTATTGAAACATACAATTATCTCATTGTCGAATATGCAGATAAGAGTCTTTATTCATGAAAAGAAAAAAATAAATATATACAGGCACAAACTAAGAATGCAACAAGCACTTGAAAATGAAGGATACAGCATAACTGCAAGCACAAAAAAAATCAGTTAGATAGGAATTTCTGTGACAGGATCATTTTGAAGCCAAAACAAAAACATATGTTTCGTGAAAATAACCTGCCGATCAGTCTCCAGGCCCTCCCTTGCGGCCTTAGCTGCAAACAAAACTTACTTTAATCCATTATAAACATTCAATGGAGAAGTAGATCGTTTGTGATTGCAAATGGAATATACCTATTTCCTGGTTTGAACCAAATTCAGCAAAACGGTTAAGCACAGTGTCCCAAACAAGCATTTCTCCATCCAATATACACCTGAATTATTAAACTAGAATGAGTTACCAAGAAAAATGGGTGTTGCCAAAACCTACAAAACGGACCAACAAATTCAACAAAATAAGAAGATTCCATTGTCTAAGTAATGTGAGCCACAATATTTCATTTAGTTACAGTTTTGGCTTGGCCAAACATTATAGCACTAAGATGGATATTTCTTTTACCATACGAAGTCTGGTCGAATCTGTAGTTAAGCTTAAGCTACAGTTGCTTCCAGAAAAAGAAATGCACTAAGATGGATACTTCAGAATCTTTGAAAGCTTCCAGTAAATTGCCACTCAGAACTACAACATTCTTTAAAAAAAGCAGAGAAATTTTACCTGTCAACTAGAATATTTTCCTTAATAACCTTCGACATCCCAGGCGCGTATTCAGAGTGATCAAGAAAGCTCCTGATATACAAAGATAACATTAATAACAGGTGAAGCTGCCTGAACTGATGAATAATATTGCAATAAAAAAAAAGAAACAACAACAAAAAGAAGCAATAAGTTCCAGAAGAATACGCAAGGATTAAATGGGCACCACTTAGGTTACCTTGAGAAGAAATGAATTTCGTCCCCATTTTTATGAATTTGAATACGGTCACCATCAAATTTGCATTCAGCAACCACTTGCTTTCCATGAAACTGGAGAAAGTAGGGGGTATTATGACCAAGCAAATTAAAGTGATGTATTCGAATAAAAGATAAAGAAGATCATTCGGCAATGGCTGCATCTCGTGTGGTTACACTAGCAGGTAGCAGCTCTGAAAGAAATGTGGGTAAAGACCTTCTTCCAAGCAGCTGAAGCGTTACTGATTCTCATAGCTAGCTGAGGCCTGACAGCTTTCCCAACTTCTATATCCTGGTAATTCAGCATAAAGTATGTCACGCAACAATAAACTTGCTGATATCTATAAGTACCGCAGCTGAAGTATAGCAGAACAATAGAACTGAAAAAAATTATATATAACAAAGCCACCGCATTTTCTAGGAGTGATATATGCATAAATAAACACAAATTTCAAACGCCCATTGCATCCCATAAAACACGATTACATAAATCGGCAGGTGAGAATCTTCAACAACAAACATTTTTTCAGCGGTTAAAAAGTTGCACATTAAGAGTAGCTCATGGAAATCAATGTTGCACCTGTCGTTTATGCCTCTCGCTTCGATCATTAAGCTTCTCACAGACAAATTTCAAGTCACAAGTGACATTGAACAAGTCTTCGGCATCAGGATGAAATTCATGGAATATGCTCTTCTCACTGATCCCCAATTTCAAATCTTTGACAAAGTGTACTAAACATTAGAAGAAATCCAAATACGGCAGAAGTGTAGCAGAAAAAAAAACTTCAGCGGACAAAAAAGCAATGATCAGAGCTACTCTCACCTTTAAGAATAATCATCAGAAGCCACTTCATTTCAAGGGCATTGGTTTTCTTGATCAGGCTAGAAAGTATTGAGGCTTTCTCAGACCTATCAACATTTAAACATGAGGAAGAATTTCTGACACTTCCGGATACACAAACGCAAATAGACCATTAGCTACCTGTTCTCAGTTGCAGCTAGACGATCAAGCGCATCATTCACCTCCTTTATCGTCAATCCTCCAGAAGTCATACCTTGCCTCCGCTGCAGAACCTGAGTAGCAATCGACACATGAATTACGCAGAAGTTTCATAAAAAGCATGCAATGTGACTGCTCATAAGCCATAGCGACCAAATGTCACCCTGATCAAGCAAGCAAACTATACTCCTTTTGAACCGAACCAACATTTGTTTTATCGAATGCTGCACCTATACTGCCGGATGAAACCAAACAAATGTAACACTAATCCTCAGAGACCAGGGTTTATGCAGGCTTTTTTTGGGGAATTCCAGGGTTTATGCAGTTCAACATATTCATAAACACTGCACAATCGAAGCCTACGCATAAATTAAGTCGTGAAGTAGCAATCAAAACAAGTTCACAATGTCATCCCAATAGGGCGATGCAGCATTTCTATAGAGGTCGAGACTTGAGGACTGGAAGTGCGATAGAAGAGTTACTGTACCTCCGCGGCGACGAGGGAGAAGTTACCGGCGTTGCGGAAGCCACCTCCACGGCGCCAGTTGATGAGCTTGACGGCGTCGGGCGAGTCCTTGGCGATGCCAAGGGCGTCGACGAGCACGGCGGCGAGCGTGGCCTCTTTGAGCCCGTAGGAGCCCCGCTCGCGGTCGAGCCCCGGGAGGACGAGGCGGAGCACGCTGAAGAATTCGTCCCTGCCGGTGGGCCCGTACGCGCGGTCCAGGAACACGCGGAGGCGGCCGCGCTTCTTCGCCGAGGTGCGGTCGCGCGACATCGCCTGGAACATCGCCACCAGGAGACCGAACCGCACCCGCGCCGCCATCGCCGGCGGTGGGGTGTGGGAAGTCGACGGGTCGGACGACGCCGAGCCCGATCCCCCTCGTCTCTCGCTGGCCCGCTCCCGCCCCAAAGCGTTGGCCGCCGCCTGCCGGCTTATATTCCGTTGAGCAGCAGAGACGAGGAAGAGGCTCGAGACCGGGCGAGCACCCCAACTTTTTCTCTGTTTTTTATTTTCCGACGACTCCGGGGCCCGGGCGAGCTTGGGCCAATTTCAAGGGGGAAATTGGGCTGGTTTTGTGGCTCCCGTTGTGATTACTGTTGGTTGGATGAGCCCAAACTCTGAAAGTGAAGGAATTGGCCTGAAGTGCGAATTCCCGCCTCATCTCATCTCGCTACTTCACGACTCACGAGTCACTTCCCTCGCGGGCCTCGCCCCTCGGCAGTCTCGCATAAATGGAACTATATACGCTGATCCAACTGCCCTGGCTCTCCTCCTCCTAGTTCGCCTTCCCCAAACCCGCCGCCTACACCACCGCAGAACGAACCCAAAACTTACAGACTGCAGGACCGGAGCTGAAGAGATCAACATTTTCCTGAGACCGATGGGGGTGCCCGGCGAGGGCGGGCGTGCGGCTGCGGGTTCCGGCGACGGCGAGCCCGCCGCGGCGGCAGCCGGGGACGGCAAGCGTGCGGCGGCAGGATCCGTGAAGCGCCGGCGTCCTCCGTTGCGCTCCCTCGATTATCCCTGCACGAAGTTGCTCCGTCAGCGCCGGCTACTCGCCTACCTCGGGCGTGCCTTCTACGTGGATCTCTACGAAGTGTATGTCCGCAGAAACTCCTCCTGCTTTTTCTCGATCACAATTCGTGTGATTCATCAGTCTGCTTCTCCGTCGTGTCGATAAACATCGCATCGCAGGGCTAACCGGGGGATGCGTGCCATCTTCAACCTGAGCGGCCTGGTGAAGCAGATCAAGGCGGGCCAATTGGAGGAGGCGTTCTCCTACGTAACCAAGTTCGTCCCGTTGTATGCCTCGAGCTACAAGGCGACAATCCTCGCGCTGTTCCTCCAGGACCTCATGGCCATCGACAGCGTCGCCGCCGGCAACACGATGGGGGCAGCCGTCCTCTGCAGCTGGTACAAAAGCATCTACAAGCTTCCCCTGCTCGCCAAGTACCCCTGCTTCGCCACCCTTGTTGACAATGTCCTCTTCCTGCGCCCAGATCTTGTTAGGTACGGTGCGGCCTCTCTTAAATCTTAATTCTACATATATGTGTTGGGTTGTGTAATGCTATAGCCCATGGGCTTGAAGGCCCAGCATGTATTATCTATATATGTACCAGAGAAGAGAAAGAAGTGAGTGAGATTCTAGAGTATTCAACACAAAACCGACTGTCTACATGGTATCAAGAGCCAGGCGATTGGCGACGACGACGGCGACCTAGCAGCCCTGACCGTGGAGGCCTGGAGCGGCAGCAGAGAGAGAGGAGGAAGAGGAGCTGCGGCAAGGAGGTGTGAGATCCTGGAGCTGCTACGGAATTGGGAGAAGGCTGCTGCTGTGTTGTAGCATGAATCTGATTGGAGAGAAGGTGAGATCGATGGTGAACTTGTGTGGAGGCGAAATACCTTCTGTCTGTGGCTACGAAGCTCGACGAGGCCCAGCGGCAGCAGGCAAGGCGCGTGTGTACTGCACGGGAGTAGGTTGCTGAGGGCGTGGAGCTTGAATCGGAGGCGGATTGAGTCGGGTGCCTGATTTTCTTCCGTGGGGCAGTGCTCAGGCTGAAGGCAGCTGTCGCGGTGGTGGTGTGCTGACTGCTGAGAGCAGTGGATATTTTGAGAGGTGAGTGGAAGCTTCGTACAGGGAAGCTTCAATTGAATTGAGCTGGGGTTTGTGTACTTGTGGAGCTGTGGATCAGGGCAGCCTGTAGTAGTTCTGCTTGGATTAGTGGTGATTGAGGTCACCGACACTTGGATTGAAGGCAAGTCAGGCTGTTTGACAAGGAAGCACACTGCTGTATTTCAAGTCCTAGCAGCTGGTTTTGTGTTGACTGAAGAAGGTTGGGAGCAGTTAATTGGTTCCATAGTTGAGGAGAGCAGAGAAAGGCAGAAATCAGCAAGAAAAAGGGGGCGAGAAGTGAAATTCGTGCTGCTCTTGTGCTGTGCAAGTTCGAGCAAAGAAGCACTTGAGCTGGAATTGCAAGCTGCTGGTTTGTACACTGAGAGATAGAGAAGCGAAAAGGGACACAAGAAGGCAAGCTTGAAGGCTTCGATCCAGGGGGAGCTACTGAGCTGGAGCGAATTGAGCGAGAAGAAAACAGGAAACTTTCTGACGTGTGTGGCCTTGAGCTATTTTACATCTGAAATAATGGAGTCGGAGAACAAAATAATTGAGCAGGCATTTGAGAAGCTGGCCGAAATTCTTACGGCAAATCAACTTGAGAAGATGGCTCAGTTATTTTTGGCAAAAAGTTCAGAATTGATGTCAAATACAAAGGAAGTGAAGGAGACCAAGACAATTCTTGGCAACCTTGTCAATCTTGCGCATCCTAATAAAGGTACATCTCTCGCAAATTGGATACTAGATTCAGGTGCATCAAAACATGTTACGGGTACATTAAGTGAATTTGCATCATATCATTCATTTGCTCCTACACAAAAGGAAACTATTCAAACTGCTGATGGAACCGCTCAACCTATTAAAGGTGTGGGCACTGTCCAATGCACTCCATCAATTACATTATCATCGGTTTTATATGTTCCATCTTTTCCTGTTAATCTAGTATCCTTAAGTGTTTTGGTGGATCATATGGATTGCCGTGTTACTCTTGATCGAGAGAATTGCTTAATTGAGGATAGGAGGACTGGAAGAATGCTTGGAAGTGGCATAAGGCGTAATGGTCTATGGTTCTTGGATAGAAGAGAAGATACCTCATGCACTGCTCTGACAGTTGCTATGGGTGAAAATGAGGCTAAGGTAATACTTGAGCATTGTCGACTAGGACATTTGTCATTTGATACTATGGCCAAGTGTTTCCTGAGATCATGAGTAAGGTGGACAAAAGAAAGCTTGTTTGTGATGCATGTGAGTACGGAAAGCACACAAGATCAGTGTACGTAAGCAGGGGACTTAGGAGTATATCTCCTTTTATGCTTATTCACTCTGATGTCTGGACATGCCCAGTTATCTCGATAAGTGGAATGAAGTATTTTATAACATTTATTGATTGCTATTCTCGGGTGACTTGGATATATCTTATGAAGCATAAGAATGAGGCTCTGAAATGTTTTAGAGATTTCTGCTCACTTATTGGGAATCAATATGATGCCCGAGTTAAAGTTTTAAGAACAGACAATGGAACGGAGTATGTGAATAATGAGTTTGAAAGTTATTTGTCCGCTCAAGGAATATTGCATCAAACAACATGTCCTGATACACCTCCACAAAATGGAGTAGCGGAAAGGAAAAATCGTCATATCTTGGAGATTGCACGCTCACTTATGTATACTATGAACGTGCCGAAGTTTTTATGGAGTGAAGCGGTGATGACAGCTATTTATTTGATCAACCGCACCCCATCAAGATTGCTTGGATGGAAAACTCCATATGAGGTGTTAAGAGGAGTGAATGAGTTTGTTGTTCCACCCAAGGTATTTGGGTGCACTTGTTTTGTCAGGGACCATAGGCCTTCGGTGGGTAAGTTAGATCCTCGAGCAGTCAAATGCATATTTGTGGGATACTCATCAAGTCAAAAAGGCTATAAGTGTTGGTGCCCAAATGAAAGACGTCTATTTGTTAGTATGGATGTTACATTCAGGGAGTCTGATCCTTTTTATGGAGAAAAGACAGATTTGAGTTTTTTGTTCCCTAATCTTGATGCTCCTAGCATGGATGGGGATGAGCAAGAGGGGGAGAACAAGGATTCGCAAGGTAGTTCAAGTGAGCAACAACCTAAGAAGATGGACATGGTGATTAGTGGTTCTGTTCCCCAACCAAAGAGAGTGGATGCAGTAACAAGTTCCACATCTTCTCAGACAGATAACTCGAGGCATGAGAGGTGGAAAGACAAAGTGTATACTAGAAAAAGGTTTAGATCTCAAACACAAGCTGAAGAGGTGGTTCCAGTATCAACCACTGAACAATTGCCCTCACCTTTAATGTCTAATGATGCCCCAGAGGTGGTTCCAGTACCAAGCACTGAACAATGTCCTTCACCTTTAATGCCTAACGATGGCCGAGAAATTGTTGACGTCTCATCAACTTCTGAGATTGAGATTGAAGACACCTCTTCAGCTGATTTGCCTATTGCATTGCGAAAAGATGCACGACTCAAGGCTGGAGTCCCTCCACCGAGGTATGGATATGAGGATAGCATTAGTAACTATGTCTCTTATGCATCCTTGTCTCCTTCATACAGAGGTTTTGTTGCATCGTTACAATCTGTTGTTGTTCCCAAAGACTGAAAAGAAGCAATGCATGATCTTAAATGGCGCGAAGCTATGTTGGAGGAGCTGAGAGCTCTTGAGAAGAATAAAACTTGGGATCTTGTACAATTGCCATCGGGAAAGAAAGCTGTTAGCTGCAAGTGGGTTTTCACAGTGAAGCAAAATCCAGACGGAAAGGTGGAAAGGTACAAAGCATGACTTGTTGCAAGAGGATATAGTCAAACATATGGCATAGACTACGATGAGACATTTGCACCAGTGGCTAAGATGAGTACTGTGAGAACCCTAATATCATGTGCAGCAAATTTTGGTTGGCCTTTGCATCAACTGGACGTCAAGAATGCTTTCTTGCACGGTGATCTTCAAGAAGAAGTGTATATGGAGATTCCGCCGGGTTTTTCTAAGCCACACACAACTGGCAATGTATGCAGATTGAAGAAATCTTTGTACGGCCTTAAGCAGTCTCCGCGGGCATGGTTTGATAGATTTAAACGTGCACTATGTGGTATGGGATACAAACAATGCAATGGTGATCACACTGTATTCTATCGACACTCTGGGCGTCGAATCACAATTCTAGCTGTATATGTGGATGACATTATCATCACAGGTGATGATGAGCCAGAAATCAAACATCTCAAGGAGAATCTAAGCAAGGAGTTTGAGGTTAAGGACCTCGGTCATCTTAAGTACTTCCTTGGCATTGAAATTGCTCGATCTCCAAAAGGTATTGTCCTCTCACAAAGGAAATATGTTCTGGACTTACTTAATGAGACAGGTATGCTTGGATGCCGACCTATATCAACGCCTATTGATCCAAATCACAAGTTATGTGCCGAGTCAGGGGACCCGGTGAATAGGGAGAGCTACCAAAGGCTTGTTGGACGACTCATCTATTTATGTCATACAAGACATGATATTTCTTATGCAGTGAGCGTTGTCAGCCGGTATATGCATGATCCCAGAAGTGGACATCTGGATGCTGTTTATCGGATCCTACGTTATTTGAAGAGTAGTCCTGGAAAAGGACTCATGTTTAAGAGTCATGGCCATCTTAACGTGGAAGGTTATTGTGATGCCTATTGGGCTAATTGTCTTGATGATAGGAGGTCGACTTCAGGCTACTCTGTATTTGTTGGAGGAAATTTAGTATCATGGAGAAGCAAGAAACAATCGGTTGTTTCTCGTTCAAGTGCTGAAGCAGAGTATAGAGCCATGGCACTTGCGGTTTGTAAAATACTATGGGTAAGGAGTCTCCTATCAGAGTTAAATGTTCTAAGAAAAGGCTCTTCAAAACTTTGGTGTGACAATAAATCAGCTATCAATATTGCTAATAATCCAGTCCAACATGACAAGACTAAGCATGTGGAGATTGATCGTTTCTTTATCAAGGAAAAGCTAGATGATGGCATAATAGAGTTGAGTTATGTAACTTCAGGGCAGCAGCTGGCTGATTGCCTGACAAAAGGTTTGTGTGTAAATCAGTGTGAGTTAGCATGTAACAAGATGGGCATGATAAATATCTATCGCCCATCTTGAGGGGGAGTGTTGGGTTGTGTAATGCTATAGCCCATGGGCTTGAAGGCCCAGCATGTATTATCTATATATGTACCAGGGAAGAGAAAGAAGTGAGTGAGATTCTAGAGTATTCAACACAAAACCGACTGTCTACAATATGTAATTTTGAGGGATACATCGATCAATATGTCCTAAACTCCTTTACGTTTTCTCCTGCAGGGCCTCCCTGGATTGGCAACTCGTCAGGAACAAGGCAGCTGAGACGGCCGAGGAGATGGTTTACAAAACGCCTGAGCTCAGCATCAGGCTGAATTTTCCTGTCGTCCGGAACAACCTGTACCACGTTGTACCCCTTGGGTCCAGGTACATAAGTGTGCACCGAACAGAAGCAAGCTTCCTCCATGTCATTTGCGGCTTCCAGTCCTAACTGTCGGCTTGCTGTCATCATTTAATCTTGCTAGCTTTCGCCGAAGGCGTCAGTTGAAGAACTTGGGCCGGAAACAATCAACCGATCTTACCCAGTTTTATCTTAAGATGAAGAAGAGGTTTGAATATAACACATGAGTTATCATGCCGTTTCTGTGCCTGTCTTTTTATTCTAGCAGACTATAAATATTGGGTCTTTTTTGTGCAGGCTGCCTTCTTCAGGTCAGGGGCAATATTGTGTTGATTCAGGTATCATAATGTTACAAGACATATTTCGAGATAGCCATGCTTTTCAGCATCATAAATCATAATACGACGCGAACTCTTTAATCATATTATGCAGTTACAATGACTAAAAATGGAGCTTTTAAACTGCAGGATCAGTGAAGGGGCAAGGGGAGACGCTGATAGCACTATTTGGTACGGGCAGCTAATTACCTATGTCTTCTCCTCTCTTTTTTTTTCCAGTTCACTTTATATTGATTAGTACTTGCATCGAATAAGTTGATCAGATTGGTTCATCCATCTTGCAAATTAGCAGAACTAAAAAATAAAATGCCCCGTCATGTTATGAAATTCCTTTGCTTTTCAACAACAATTGAATTTTGATAATGGGAAAACTGATGTGACTTTCAGATGAGGCTTTGCAAGCTGGTAGGCATCCCGCTTTCAAGCAAGGCTATCCCTCTGAACATTCAAAAGATGGTAATATTCTGTTTTCTGCAGTTCAAAGCATGCTGTAGCTTGGGATTGCTGATCTTGTTGCTTCTCTGCAGTTTTTCCACTCGAGGACATGGTAACTAGTGAAGTCAGGTACGAGACCTGGTATGTCAGAAAACTTGGATCTGAGCTTTCATCAAAGCAAGGTGACATGCATTCTATTTTATACGGCTTCAAGTTAAGCTGCAATTTCGTCCTGCCAAGCCTGTTTCTTTCTTGCAGGTGTGTCACAAAGTCCTGCTGTCGTGGCCTTTCCACAGGTTGAATCAGGTAAGTTCAGTCTTATGGTCCTGGAAATTGTTAAATTTTCAATTTGCCTCTAGCTGAGGACAAGCTACTGCAAATGTCACAATGAGTTATTTTGTCCTTAGCAGCCATGAAGCGCTCAAGGTCTCAATTATCGCACTGTGCTGCTCTTCCAGGACATAATTCAAAGATGCCTTGAACAATTGAAATTTCTAGTCAAGTAATTCCTTTTTGATACGTTGTAGTTGCTCCATCAGTAAGGCTGCACCACAGCAAATTCGTGCAGAAAGGGAAGGCTTGTACAAAAAAAAAAAAGTTTTAGTTCGATCTAGGTCCTCGTGACCCGAACATCAATTATTTAATACATTTTGTCAGCCTTGTTAAACAATTATTTGGTACATGTCATAAATTCAGCATACATGGAATGTTATTTTCTCGTGAGATTTGTAATATGAGGTCTCGCCTATTTTTATGAATTTGTAATATGTCGTGAATCTCATATAGCTCGAAGGATATGGCTCCCAAGAAATACCGTTCGTAAGCTGACGATTTTCTTATTATGAATTTCTAGAACATTTCTGTCTTTTTTTTTTCCAGTTTCCCCTGCAAAACTAACCAATCTGATGAGCAAATTTTTTTAGACAAGAACTGACGAGCAAGTAGAGAGCTAGGTTTTTTTTAATAAACTACTTAGACAATTAGTGTTGACTTTTTTTTTGGAGCTCCGACAATTAGTGTTGACGAGGAAGAGGATTAGAGGATCAGGCATTGAGTCTCGATGGGCCAGTTTGAAAAGGGTGATTTGGGCTGATTTGCTGGGCCGAAAATGAGATTTGTGTTGGCGAATGGAAAATATACTTCGTGCTCTTCAGATCGTACAACCGACGGTGCGAAACTGCGAGACAACTGCAAACCCACGACTCGCGAGATCCCCTCTGCCGATCACCTCCCACAAAACCTTCCAGTCTTCCACATCCATGCAAAGCTCCTGATCCGAGTTGAAGAAATCAATTCTTCCCGGGAGCGATGGCGGGATATGACGAGGGCGAGCAAGCGGTGGCGGGAGCCGACGATGGCGAGGTTTCGCCGCTACACTCCCTGGATTATCCCTGCACGGCGCGCCTCCGCCACCGCCGGCTCTTCGCCTACCTTCGGGGGCATGGCTGCGGGGAGGTGTATCAAGCGTATGCTCTAACCACACCCCTCTTCATTTTGTTTGATCCGTTCTTCACTCCATCTCCTCCTCTTTCGCGATATTCAGCTGATGGTCAGATTAACATCTCGCATGCAGGGCGAAAAGCGCCATGTCCGTGATTTTCCACACGAGGGACCTGGTGAAGAAGATCCGGGAAGGCCAATGGCGAGATGCGAGATACTACATCGCTCGCTTCGCCCCCTACGTCGAGGCGGGCAACGCAGCCAGTCTGCTCTTGCTGTTCCTCCGCGACCTCATGACCCTCAACAACTTCGCCGACGGCATGGCCATGCCGCCAACCTGCCTCTGGTACTGGATGAAAAGCATCCACAAGACACCTGTGCTCGACAAGTACCCCTGCTTTGCCGCCCTCGTTGACGACGTCCTCTCCAACCGCAATGACCATGCCAGGTCTCTTGATCAATTCCCATCGTCTCATCATGATATGATTTGATAGATGATATGATATACATGCAGATGCAATGCAATGCTTACTTGCGAGTAAACGCTGCTGCTGCAGGGCCTTCCTGGATTGGCAGCTCGTCAGGAACAAGGCGGCGAAGGTGGCCGAGGAGATGGCCTACAAGGTGCCCGAGCTCCGGGAAAGGATGCGTTACCCGCGCTGCCGGAGTGACCTGTACCACATTGTGCCTGTTGGATCCAGGTATGCCTGAAGTTTCCTGCACTGACAGTCGGTTTTCCTGGCCATGCGATCTAATCTTGGCTAACTTTCTTCAAAGGCGTCGCGTGAAGAAAAACTTTGGCAGGAAACAATCAACTGATATAGCCCAGTACTATCTTCAGATGAATAAGAGGTAATGCATCGATCAATTTTGACTCATGTTGCTTCTGTTTTCCTTTTATACACTATAATAACTTTACTGCAATTGTGCAGGCTGCCTTCTTCAACTCAAGAGGCAAATCGTAGTAATCCAGGTATCATAGTGTCGCTGAACGTCTCCCAGATAATACCATCTTTCCTAATGTCATGTACACGTGATCAGAAGAATGATTTGAGCTCTTGATTCACACTATACACTTCTGCTGCTTGATGCTTTGAGCTTTTCGATTGCAGAGCTGCGAGGGGAGCCGATACTAGCACTATTTGGTATGTACAGTCGTTTCCCCTCCCTGGGTTAGCAGACCCAGTGATCTGTTACAACTTCTCACTAACCACTTTTACTATGTATGCACAATGACTGGAAAACTCGTATGGTCTTCAGAGACTTGTTTGGAAGCTGGTAGACTTCCTGAAGGTAATCATTTTGTGTTCTCCACAGTTAAAGACGAGCCGTAGCAGTGCAGTTAAAAAAAAAAGCTTTCTGCAGGTGTTTCACTAGTTCGTGCCAAGGGACCTCGTCGAACGCGCATTGACCCGAGCGGCCTGGTAGGAAAGTTCGACGTAGGGACCATAAAAGGCCAGAACGACTTGATGAATGCCCTGTCCCACCAACTTGCACATCAATCTAAATTAGGTAAAGTGAATCTTGTTTTCGACTATCTTTTTAACCAAGTTGTTACTTCAAATACCAAGCTTTTTGCTTCCTCGCAGATGCCTTAATGCGTCGTTCTTCAGTTGCGCCTCAAGAATCTAACTCAAGTAAGCTTGACAGTTTTTGATTGAATTAAATGGGAGCAAGTCTCTTGAAACTGTGGGAAGCTACTGCTGATATTTGTGTTCAAGTTTCTTTTGGATTGTTAATTTCCTTTAGTAGCGTGTTATGATCATAGGCTATGTGCTGAATTATTTGTAATTTGTAACAAATACTGTATTCTTAGGGCATATACAGTTGACACCTTTTGGACCTTTACGTGTGTGTTGTTTTTGGGCAGCTATGAAGCGCGCTACAATTCAGGAGTCTCGCCGAGACACTGCTCATCCAGGAAACAATCCAAAGAGGCCACGAACTACTACTGGGAGTTTTGGCGAAGGAAGTAGTCAGCTGTGATGTGTTGTTCATTGGCAGCAATGCATTTTGTTCTTGTGTACAACTAGTCTGCATGGTTAGTTTTAGAGGAGTTTGAATATTACAATGGATTTAATTTTGTAAGATACTAGTTCTGAAAAAGCTTGTGTCCTATCCCGTATGGTCATCTCCTATTCTGCAGGATGTTCTGCAAAAAAAACCTTTATATGTAGTATCCTGCACAATGGCTAGAAGGACACCTAAATAGGGGACGGAGGGAGTACTCCTTACAGCGTGTCATCTCCATGGTCGCGTAGTGGACTGACTCATGGTGCAGCTAGTACCATGCACTGATGCACAGATTATTTTTGCATGTCCAAATTGGGCAGCAATCAGCCTGTCGCTTATCCTGCCTGTCCTCACTGTCATGGATTTGTGCATTCAGCCCTCTGCTCTGAATCGATCAACAGAGCACTTCTGAAACGGAAGCTCGCTGAAAATACTTGAACTTGTCTTCGCGTCCATAGCTCCCGTCACAGCAGGCCAGGGTCAGCACAACCATCGAGTCGGCCAATCTACTGATACTTGGGACTCTGCAACTCTTCAAGCTCTTGGTGGCCGGTCATGGCGGTGCAAGCGGGTGGCGTCATGAATGGAGGCCTGCGTTAGGATGCGTACTGGATTGCTTCAACGCCAGCACACGGCGGCGCTTCTGGCGCGGCAGCCTCTGTGGACGCCCTGCCTGTGGTAACAGAGACGGTCCAGCGTGTCCCTCCCAACGCGGCATGCATCCGGCGCCGTGGCACGAGCAGACGTGCAGCAGCGGTGGCGCTGTGGCATGTGTGGCGCCATTGTGAATCCGAGGCATGGCTTGATGATTCATGTTCGGTGGTTGCATGAACAAGAACAGCGAGGGAAGAGGCTCTGGCGCGGCGATGGGCTGATTTCGCGGCCGATTCGGTCTCCACGTGCCGAGCGTGGAGTTGGTCTCGCGTGCCGGACCTCCGAACGTGCGCGGCCCGGGAGGTCTGCCACAGCCGAGCAGGTTCTGGACGCCGGCGAGCCATGGCGCGCGCGGCTGTGGGCGCCTGGGCGGGGCGGCGTCCACCAGAAATAGCGACCGCCCTGAGTGGCTGGGAGCCGTCCGATTGAACACGTGCGGCTTGGATCGGGTGGGTTGACTGGTTCTCGGTCGTAGTCAATGGCTCGAGGGCTGCATGGCGGCGCCCATGCTGGGCGTGGACGGCGAGAGCAGATCGTGACGCGGCCGAGCTCGACGGCGAGCCGTGCGTTGGGGACATTGCTGAAAAAGCCTCCTCCCACCCCTATATATGATCCTCTCAGGCCTTTAGAACCCGGAGTTCTCGTTACGCTGGCTCGGGAGCTGGACGGCGCCATGGCGAGTCCGGAGCGTGCGTGATGCGGCGCGGCGACAAGCCTGCCGGTCGAGGAAGCCGGAAACCCTCGTCAGCGCTTAGCAGGTCTCCACGGAGTCACGGTACGGGCAAGTGTCCTTTCGGGGACTGCGAGATGGCCGGGCCGGCCAGCTTCGGGAAACGAGTCATGGCACAGACGGCATAAAACTCTGGACCAGCACGGCGGACCGAGAGAGGCTGAGGGCCTGAGGGCTGCTGAGCGCGGACGGGCGAGGTCGATGGGAAGCCGCGCATCGAGGACGCTGATGGTGTGATGGGTTCGTCGTCGTTTGCTTCCAGCTGAGCGCGCACATACACAAGTGTGCAACTTAAACCGGGTTACGCAAAAAAGAGGAGGAGATTTTCAGAATGCAGTCATTCAGAGTACACCACTACTGTCCCTTCACTTTGGCAGTTCAGTTTGGAATTAAGTCCAACCCATTATGCATATTTCGCCGCATGAGGCAGCTCTAGCTTTCACAGCACGAGACAGTTTGACCAAAGAAACAGCAAGCAACCATGCATGGACTGAACCAATAGTGACAGCTACTCTGCATCGTCGTAGTCGGAGGTTCAGACTATCCATTCATCTACGCCAACCAGGAGCTCGACTGACATGTCATGCGTCGCCGGTTCTGTTCAGACTGAGCCGGACACTGCCTTTTCTATTCTTGTTGTATCTGCATAGCCTTTTATGATTGGGAAGCAGCCTCATTTGGATTCTCGGTCAAACGGTTATTCTGGCTGTCGGTAGCTCGACCGCAAGAAATTCAGTAACGCATCAATCAATTTTTCTGTCAGCAAGAGGTTCTCGATCGAATGCCAATCACATTTTCATGTGATTGCCTTCTTAGTTCATGATTGACAGCAGACCGTCTGCCTTCCTTGCCAGTGTTCCGTGTAAGAGGAAGCGTCATGGCCGGAAAGCAGAGGCCTCTCACCTCGGGCAGGAAGGGGGCGGCATCGCTACGGCGAGCCTCTGGCGACCGACCTACGAAGAGAAGGCAACTCCGTACGAGCGTGATCTGGACGCTTGAACCTGACAAAGCAAGCGCAGGATGCCCCCGCGGCGGAGGTCGGCGGCGCCGGCTCGACCTCGCCGGCGCAATTTGCAAATAGACTCCTGGTTTGGATCGCGACTATTCATCGCGATCCAAATTACGAGGTTATATATAAATATTTGGATCGCGGTTATTAATCGCGATTCAAATATTTTGCAATAACCCCCTGGTTGGCGATGGTCGCTTATTCGGTTATCTCCTCTAGTCGTCCGCCTGTCTGCCGCCGCCGCACGCCTCGCCGGAGTCTCGAGGCCTCGTCACACCAGTCTCCGCTTAAGTGGCAGATCTGAAAGCATTCGTCAGTCAGGCTCGGCAGGCAGAGTCGGGAGGTCCAAGACAGGCGGACCGCGCCGGAGCGGGATGCACTGCCGAGCCCGCCGGCCGAGGGTGGGCAAAGCCTCGAATCAGGCGAGGCGTACGTTCGCTGCGCTCTCGTTCAGATTTAATAAGTGACATGAAATGGATCGAAGCGAGCACGTTGCAAGCCATCTGAAGCTGATAAGCGTTTGCAACACGGACTGAAGCAAACGATGCGTGGCAGCAGCAGAAAGAAACTGTTTTCTGTCTGCAATCTGAACTTGTCCTCTCCTGGCAAGCAGGCAGGCAAGGCGTGTCATCGCATCGTCCGCGGGATCAACACAGCATTGCATGCACCCTCGAATGCCCGATCTGCAACTGAACGTCCATGTTCTGCCACTGGGAGCTCTACTTGTCAGGCAACGACGGTGGCGAAGGCTACACTGCACTTGTTTTTTGCCCCTATCTCAAAGTGACAATTGACACGGAGTACTTTATCATGTGGCATCTTTGTCAACGTCTCGTCAGTGGCAGCGTTGCTTGCGTCTTCAAGAGACGAGCAAAAATACCGTGTTTTTGTGTGACGCAGCGGTAGTATGCGAGTGTTGCAGTAGCAAATGAGCACCTTCAGCTGTCAAGAACAGAGCACACAGACTCCGCTAGCTTCTTCCTGAGCTTCCGGTAAGTCTTTCAGTAGAAGATTTGATATTCAGAACAAAGATTTTTTCCCCTCGCGTTGTGCCCATTGCTCCAGGTAGCATGCTTCCTTCGGCGCGATGCATTTGCTTTTTCCAGTGCTAACTGTCAACTTGCCGACCGTGTGATCTATTTTGCTACAGTTTCTGTCAACGGCTGTAGAAGCCGTGCAGCATGCGTGTGAATTGAAACACTGGTGAAACAAGTTCGCAACGACGAACCTGACGATCTTGGCATTCTGGAAGCGACTAAGACGTCTGCAGGCACCACCCAAGAGGAAGGCCATCAACACTCGGTCTGTTCGGCAAGCTGTTTTACTATAGCCGCTGCGCTGTTTTTCTGAGAGAAAACACTGTAGCCGCTGGCAGCAGCACTGTAGCCACGTGAGTGGGCTGCAGCCGCAGCCGGCTGCAAAGTAGAGCAGCCGAACGAGCTGACTCTCTTCATGCTAACCACGTGGGACTGTGGAAAGAGAGGAATGCGCGCCTGTTTCAGAGCAAGGAACGAACGGCGACGGTTCTAGCGGATAGGATCAGAGATGAGGCGCGAACATGGGTCGCAGCCGGTGCCAACCAAATGGGTAGTCTGTATCGCGAGTAGTCCATATATGGTTCTAGGCGTCCGGTGGGACAAGCCTGCGCGAGTCTTTTCGTGCATGGCTGGTTTGTAACAAATTTTTTCTCCTCTTCTTAATACAAAGATGCGCAGCCCTCCTGCGTATTCGAGAAAAAAAAACATGTTTAGCGCTTTTTGATTCATAATGCAGGTATATGCATATATTGCTTCTCTTCGTTTTTTCCACTCAAGGCTATGATGAGTATTGAAGTATCACGAAACCGGGAGCATCAAGTATATGGACATCGTCGCGAAAATTCATCCAAGCAAATTACTTGCATTTTTTGTGTTTTCTACTGTTCACATCGAGCGGCAACTTCTAGGCACCTAAACTTACTTCCTTGCAGGATACCTATGCTAACTTAGGAACGTAATTTTTTTGACGGAATCACAATAACGTAAGCAGTAAGTCCCCATCCGAGATTTGGTGCTGAAGCAACCAGAATCGGACAGTTCTTTGATGCTGAATCGGTCGAGGAGATGGAGGCGAGAGCTTGTCTTGAAGGTGTCTAGTTAGCGTCGGAATGGTGCCGTCAGAAGACCATTGTTGAGTCCGATTGCCAAAATGTTGTGGCAGCACTCAACAGTGGCCTCCCTGATAAGTCGGCTCTTGTTTTTCTTTTTAGGGAGATTAGAAGTAGCAGTGTGAACTTGCCTGAGGTGCTGTTCCAGGCCGTGAAAAGGGAGTGGAATAGGGTCGCACACGAGCTCTCACAACTGGCCAAACGTAACGTCCATACAGCTGTGTGGCGTGAGCGGGTGCCCCGTTGTGTTGAGGCATTGGTTGCCCAGGATTGTAATCATCTACCTGTGTAATCAATAAAGCTCTCTTTTCCTCGCAAAAAAAAAAAGCTAGTAGTACCTTTTGTTGTTGGGCTATTCAACCAATAAACAAGCTCGTTCCGAATTGCAGTTACCATTTTGCAGCTGTCGATGGTCAATCCAGACATCATTCACAAAATATGCTCTTGCCTAGTATATTGTTACAATCTTGCAAGGCTTGTATACGGCACGGAGAAAAAGAATAAAACATGAGCAAGTAATAAATAAGTTCATCAGGGTGAGAAACAATGCTCTCTTGAAAGTACACTAAAAATCGAACGGAATATGTTTCCTACATATCTTTCACCTCTTTGATGGGTAATCCAGTTTCAGGTAATTAGCTTTCTAAAAACATTTTCTAAATTTGGGTGGTGTTTTTTTAAAACATTTTCCTTAAAATTAAGTATGATACATATACAAAGCCACTAGCCGGAATGATCATTAAACAAAAAGCAACGATCAATACGTTGTCTAACTAGTCTCTTTAGACATGCAAACATTGAACAGCACAAAGATATTACACCAATTGTTCGCAGTTTTACAAAGGAAAAGTCTGCATAGTGCCTGCCAAGCATATAGTAGCAACAAAATAACTTACATTCCGACAGGATAAACATAAGAACAGCACATGCTAACAATCTCCTTAATACATTATAATTAAAGGTCTCTTCAGGCAAGGTTTAGCAAGAGCACTTGGTCACAGAACACCAATTCCAGCCTGGAACTGTCATTGCCTTGCCTACGCTCTAGAACTGGGGAAAAAACAACAACCATAGTGAGCTTCAAATTGAAGTACGTCAAAGCCATAGGGTAAAATGTGCCACAACTTTCCCTAAAAAACAAAACAAACACTACAAATAAAGTGCAAGGACCCCTAGGAAAACCTCAGCATGTACACAATACTGTGTCAGCAGCATAACCTATTGTGCCTACCCCGATTGGGGTATGAGGGTCCAAAAAAACTTGTAAATAAAGATTATATAAGTCATGTGCATCATGCCAGGTCGAGAAAGTTATTTAATATCTAAACATGCTAAAATTAATCATGTGCCTGCCTGAATGACATCAGGTACCACATAGGTTAATCATTAAAGCATTAGAGTATAAACAAGTCGAGAATCATGATAATGCTACCTCAAGAACGAACTTGCGAAGGGTGGGTGAGAAAGTGGTGCAGAAGAATTTAGAAATAACCTTTGCAGGGATTTCTGATGCTCCAGCTGATTTAGGCTGCTTCCTTCATTTGTGGATACCAAATACCAAATGGGGTGTCCTAAAGCTTGAGGATGGACCCTAAGGGTAAAGCAAATTCATTAATTGGCATAGGTTTCATCGATGAAAAAAGATGCATGCCCAAACGTGTGGGATAAATGAGTAGGAAAAACGACTCTCTCCCGCCGTATGCAAATATCAAACGATATCTTGTTAAAACAGACACACACAGCAGTTCTGCAACGCTTCAACTGCCAATGTTACTGATTCTAACCTTGATTGTCTCTATTAATCATAACCAAGTAAAGAACTTTTCATTCATTAGCAGAACATAGAACCACTGCATCAAGAGTAACATTATGCTGAAAAATGACTACATTTACAAAATTACTAAATACAGATAATACAAGATGTGGATGACCGACCTATATCTAAGAGTCATTCTACTTCAAATATTGTGAAGAATACATATGAAGCGAAACCATGCTGCATGGCTTACATATTTACACGTGCATTGTTAGTGCTCCAAAAGGACTTACATCACCAAAGTTCCCAGTTGTCCGTGGCCTCTTTGACTCATTTCCTGGATGAGCAGTATCTCTGCGAGATTCCTGAAAGGTGGACTGCTTCTCAGCTGCCCGTAACAAGAAACTTTTATTAAGAAAAAAAAAAAACAACCAGGGCAACATTTGCAGCAGCGACCAGTCAATGTCAAGTTAGTCACAAATTTAACAATTTCCAACAGGCAACTATTCAGGTACCAGTAGGTAGTCTCTTGCCCCCATTTGACAAGGAAGCAACATGAAGTTGTTTCTTATTTGAACAATAGAAAGCACAATGCAGGTTACCTTGTTTTGATGAATGTTCAGGGTGATGGCGTTGCTTGAGCACCAGATGCCCGGGTTGATGTCCTTGGACTGTCAGGGGGCTGGACATGAATGATGAATTTGCTACCATAGCCCGCACGAGTGGCACAACTGCAGAGATGCAACAACATCAGCAATTTTTGAAACTGCGGACCTGAGGCTAGTTGAACTGCAGGAAACACGATGCATGTTACCTTGTTTGGATAAATATTCAGGGAGGTGACCTTGCTTGAACAACAGATCAGGATGATGTCCTTGGCTTCTCAGGGCGAGCATGACCAATGGATTGGCCACCACCTTAGGCCGATTGAGTGGAGCACCTGAGGAGATGCAACAACATCAGCAACTTGAAACTGCAGCTACGCAACAGTATCAGCAACTTGAAACTGCAGCTAGTTAAAATGCAGGAAACAAAATGTTACCTTCTTTGGATGAGTATTCAGGAGGGTGGGTTTGCTTGGGCACTGGACGCTTACCAGCTTGCAGAGCTTTCTCTAAAGACCATGTAAGATTTCCCGTCATTGAACATAGATGAAATACAAGTGGTTTTGCAAAAATAATGGTACTTTGTAACAAAATCAACGCAGTCATAGTTTATTCAATGGAAACTTAATATAAATTAGTGTCTATCAAATAAGTAAGAGATACCAGCAAAAGAAAATGCACACTTGCAAAAGCAAGAAAAGAAGACGGACAAGCATATAGGAGTAACTAACTTTAAAAGAGTATAGCTATCAAAAAAGATCAATCAAGGCAGTTCTATTTATGTAGCTTGTATGCATGGACAAATGTCCAATGGAAAGGTATCAAGATATCAGCAATTCAGCATGTACGTGTGCAAAAGCAACAAAATAAGACGACACGAATGTGACTAAGTGCAAACCGCAAACCAGTAGTAGACTCTGATTAGCATAGCTTTCAAAACACAGAAACTGGAAAGCAATGAAATTAAGGGGAGGGCAGGCATAGAGTTGTATACGCACCAAATAGTTCTATCAGCGTATCTGCTGGTATCATTTCTGGTTCTTCAGCTGAAAGATTAGTTATTATTGTCAACCATCCCAGATGCATATCATGAATGAAAGGCTAAATATATATTCTTCACATCAAACGTGTCTGATAATACAAGAGATGGCACAGTAACATTATGATACCTGAATAATCAGGGATTGCCCCTTGAGTTGAAGAAGGAAGCCTGCAGAATCAAGGAACCAACATTCATATAGCACAGGCCTGTAAGTGTAGAACAAGAAGAAGAAATAGCACGAAAGTTCCAATTCATACAAATATCACCGTACCTCTTCTTCGCCTGGAGATAGAACTGGGCGATATCAGTTGATTGTTTCCGGCTCAAGTTCTTGACAACATGCCGTCGACGAAAGCTAGCATCACCAGCATGCATGTAGAAGTTAGTAGTGCTAGAGATTGGAAACGATCAAGATTGTATTCGATCTGGAATTGAAGAAAAGCTTGTTGCGCGTATTAGGCGTACCTGGACCCAACGGTGACTACGTCGTACAGACTGTTCCGGCCGCGCGGGAGATGCAGCTTGTCCTTGAGCTCCGGAGTGTTGGAGGCCAACTCCTTGACAATCGCCGCTGCCTTGTTCCTGACAAGTTGCCAATCCAGGAAGGCCCTGCAGCATGTAGGATCGACCAAGTAAGCATGCTAGCTGCACGTGTTTAGCTTCCTTCATGTGAAGGATTGGATTGGATTGGAGGAGGCTGATTAAGAGCGGTCGTAGTAGGTACATACCTGGCATGATCTGATCGGTTGGAGAGGAAATCCGCGACGAGTGTGGCGAAGCAGGGGTACTTGTCAAGAACAGGATGCTTGTGCAGCGGCACAAACCAGGAGCGGAGGTGGCTTGCAGTTGCCGCCACGGTGCCTCCATCTGCGAAGCTGTTGATGGCGTTGAAATCGTTGAGGAACAGCAAGAGGGATCTGGCCTCCTGGCTCGAAGCGTAGAGGCTCACGAAGTCCAGGACGTACGTGCGGGCCTCGCACCACTGGCCTGCCTTGACGAGCTTCACCAGGTTACTGACGTGGAAGATCTCACGCGTCGAACCGTTCACGCTGCGAAGCATCAAGCATGCAGGCCGATGAAAAAAGTGGAGTAATCGATCGATCACAGGAAGCGCGATGCGATCGAGTGAATCAAGCAAAATCGAGGGATGTTTCCAGATCGATGGAACGTACGCGTCGTAGGCCTTCCAGTTGCTGTAACCCCGGAGGTAGGCGAGGAGCCGCCGGAGACGGAGGCGCATCGTGCAGGGGTACTCCAGGGAATCCAATGGGGCACGCCCCTTGCCCTTGCTGGAGCCCTCCATCGCTCCATCCCCCACGCAAGAGACCGCCATATCTCGCTCGCCTACGCTGGTGCCCTCCTCCACTCGATCGCCACCGCAGGAGACCGGCACGGCTCGCTCGGTCCCGCCGTAGACAGTCACCGCTCCCTCGCACTCGCCGGGGACCGCCATGGCTTCCAAGAAGATTCTTTAACAAGGGGTGTGGGAATCAGGATGCGTGCGCGTCTTGTGCGGCAGGGTTGTGGGCTTGTGGCACCACCATATAGAGGTGGGGGATTGGGGAGCCGAGGGGGAAGGCGTGGAATGGAGGGGGAAAGGTGTGGACATGGACACCGTCTTGAAAATTCATCCAAGCAAAGTAAGTACCAACCTGCATTTGTGTGTTTTCTACTGTTCACATTGAGCGGCAACTTCTAGTTTCAAAACTCGCTTCCTTGCAGGTAGCTACTTTAACTATTTAAATATATATTGTTAGTATATAGAAAAAATGTCTCCTTCTCAGGTGACTCGGATTTTGCTAATCTCTCAGTCATTTTTTTTCAGTTATTGAATTTTTATTCAACCACTCAAATTTGTCATTCACTTGATCAAAAAAATCTTTGAAAAACGAACTTGTTTCACCTAAGAACTAATTGTTCTAGAAGTACAATTTTGTTTTTTCAACAGTATGTTTCTATTTCTCAAAAATGTGACAAAGATATACAATCAGTCACCTGAAAACTAGCAAATCTCAAAAAATAAACAGTGTTAAATAAAAAAGAACGGATGGAGTAAGTCCCAACCGAAAACGACGTGTTGAGCTAGCCAGAATCGAACACTTTCTTTCATTCTTGTTATTTTCATTTCCTCCAGTAACCAGCTACTACCTTCTATTGTTGAGCTATTCAACCAATAAACAAGCCCTTACAAATCGCAGTTAATCTTTTGCAGCAGCCGCTCGTCGATCCTTCACAAAATATACTCTTCCCTTGTATATTGTGACAATCTTGCCAGACTTGTACAAGGCAAGAACATGTGCACGTAATAAATATGTTCATCAGGGTGTGAGAAAGGATACTCCCATGAGTGAAAGGGGTCTTGGCCTAGTGGTTAAGTCATCCGAGTAACACCTCTCAGGTCCTGGGTTCGACTCCCTGTGAGAGCGAATTTTCAAGGATTTAACGGCATTTGTGCTTTCAGTGGTAGGCGACGCTCCCGTCGACAGCGAGGCGCCAGTGGTGACTTCGTATCTCTGGATTTGCCGGCTCAGTTTTCGAAGATGCTCATAGGGGTAGGGTTTGCGTACGTGTGTTCATAGGGGTGAGTGTGCGTGCGTTGTGAGTGTCTGAGTTGTACTGTGCAATCTCAAAAAAAAAAGATACTCCCATGAAAATCAACATATGTTTCCTACATATCTTCCATCTCTTTGTTGGTACTCCAATTTCAAGTAGTTCATAATTACATTTTTTTTAAAACCATTTCTAAATTTTGGGTCTTTTTTTGAACCTTTTTTTTCCTGAAAACGGAAAGGATGATACATATGCAAGAATCCATACTTATACTAACGAGTCCCTTCATACATGCACTAAAACATTGAACGGCTCAAAGATCACCAATTGTTCACAGTTTTACAAAGGAAACTTCTGCGTAGTGCTTGCAAATTAAAACATTTCTTAAGCCGTTGCAAATCAAACCATATAGTAAGTAACTTAATTAATTACACTCCGACAGGTTAAACATAAGGCCACTCTCAGTGGCTAGTTTCATTTCACAGTTTCCAAGTGTGTCACGTCAGCTTTTATGGTTTTGTTCTGTGGAGTGAAATTGCATATCTCAGTGCTCAGTTTCATGTCACAGTTTTATAGGCTTGTCAGAATATTAAATTGCTGCATGAGGTTGTGATCAAATGTGCCATACAAAATTTGTAGCCACTTGAAATAGTATATTATATAAGTACTAGCATACAGAAATATGGTCATTTTGGCGTCCGTTCTTGTAGTGAAATAATGTCAAAACCACCTTGTGTATAGCCCCTGAGATGTTGAGTCAGACCACTACTTGATCAATTACAAACAATGTCAAATTTAGAAACTGCATCAAGTTACACTGCAGATGGACTAAAAATGGTAGCATGTCATATAGTCCTATACAACAGATTGTCAGAAAATGCTAGGGAAGAATAGTCCTATATTTAACAGATTTATCTGAATTTGCATTACTCAATGCTGATATGCACAAAAGAGCTTATCTCTACGTCTCTGTCACTAATATACATAATGTGTTGCATGATACATCCAACAGAAGCACAAGTAGCGCGTCATTGTTCAGAGCAAAATAATGTTTCAGAAACTCTGGAACTCTGAATCTCTGATACTCCAAAATAACATTCAGAGAGCAAAACAAAGATATAGGCGCAACATGACTCAGAGAGCATTATTCAGAGTGTTACATGCCTACAGTTTCTGAAGAAACATTCAGACTGTTTCCTTCTTGGGTTGGGAAATTTGTGCCGCTGCTGGCTCCAGAGCCGGGCCATAGACCAGCAATTGGCGGCGGCGTCCACGAACTGCCTGATGGACATGGAGCTTGACCACGACCACGAACTGCGCCCGCGCTGATGAACTGCCTGGCGGCGTCGGTGTCCTCGAACTCCCGTTGATCCATGGAGGCACAGTTCCGGCGGTTGGAATCGTCGCTGACCTTCCCTCCGCCACTAATGCCGCGCCGTGCGGAACACGCCCTCACCAATGGAGCCGCACCCCGGCGAGACTGTCTACCTCATCCACCGGCTCCATGACGGGAAGAGGCGGGAGCAGGAGGAAGAAGGCGGGATCAGGAGGGAGCGGGCGGGAGTGTCGCGCGGGTGAGGTGGAAGAGGCGCACGGGATCGGCGATTTGGGTTGGGGACGACACCGGAGGCTCTCAATGGCGTTTCCTACGAGTTTCATCTGCTTGGAAACGGTGTCCACCGAGTTTCGTTAGGATGAAACGCATCCAGTCTCTCTCCTAGTAAAATCTTTGCCACGTCAGCTTTTTATCCTATGTGGCACCTTCTTAATTGCCGATGAAACCAGCACTGAGGTTGGCCTAAGAACATCACATCCTTAGAAACTCCTTAACACAGGGTAATTAAAGGTCTCTTCAGCCAAGCTATTAAGAGCACTTGGGTCAGAGACCACCACCCCCAGCCCGGAATTGTCATTGCCTTGCCTACGCTCTAGCCTCTAGAACTGCAAAAAAACAGAAACATAGTGGGTTAAAAAATGAATGTACATGAAAGCATTAGGGCAATATGTGCTACAACTTCCCCTAAGAAAAATGTGCCGCGACTAAAATGCAAGGATCAAAACTTTTTGTATGTACACAGTACTGTTTCAGCAGCAATGACCTATTGTCCCTACTCCCTACCCCTATTGGGAGGGTCCAGAAAACTCATAAAAGATTATATAAGTCATGTGCATCGGTCATACAAGGTCGAGAAAGTTATTTAATACCCAGACGCACAACATTTATGTTACTGATATAACCTTGACTGTCTCTAGCTACTAATCATAACCACTCATTGGCATAACAAGAACAACTGCATCAAGAGTAACCTTTATGCTGAAAATGATTATTATGAAATTACTAAATATGAATAGTACAACTTAGGGATCGCAGACCTATATATATGTAAGAGTCAGTTCTCAACCAAATATTATAAAGAATACACATGCAATTAAACATGTTTTCACGTGCATTATCAGTGATCCAAAAGGACTTACATCACCAAAAGTCTTAGTTGTTCGTGGCCTCTTTGACTCATTTCCTGGATGAGCGATATCTCCGCAAGATTACTTAAAGGTTGACTGGTTCTCAGCTGCCCACAACAAGCAAAATATTATATATATAAAAAGTAACTCATGGCAACATTTGCTGTAGCCACCAGTAAATGTCAAGCTAATAGCAAAAATAACTATTTCCAACAACCAGCAATTCAGGGAACAGTAGGTGGACTCTTGCCCCCATTTGACAAGGAACCAACAAGATTGCAGTCAGAAGTTGTTTCTTATTCGAAATATAGAAAACACAATGCAGGTTACCTTGTGTTGACGAATGTTCAGGCTGATGGCCTGCCTTGAGCACCAGATGCTCAGGTTGATGTCCTTGGCCTATCAGGGGGCTGGACATGAATGATGAATTAGCTACCATAGCCCGCACGAGTGGCACAACTGCAGATATGCAACAACATCAGCAAATTTTGAAACTGCGGACCTGAGGCTAGTTTAACTGCAAGAAACACGATGCATGTTACCTTGTTCGGATGAATATTCAGGGTGGTGACCTTGCTTGAACACCAGATGCCCAGGATGATGTCCTTGGCTTCTCAGGGCGAGCATGACCAATGGATTGGCTACGACCTTAGGCTGCATGAGTGGAGCACCTGAAGAGATGCAACAACATCAGCAACTTGAAACTGCAGCTACGCAACAATATCAGGAACTTGCAACTGCAGCCAGTTAAAATGCAGGAAATAAAATGTTACCTTCTTTGGATGAGTATTCAGGAAGGTGAGCTCGCTTGGGCACTGGACGCTTACCAGCTTTCAGAGCTTTCTCTAAAGACCATGTAAGATTTCCCGTCATTGCACATAGATGAAATACAAGTGGTTTTGCAAAATAATGGTACTTTGTAACAAAATCAGGGCATTCATAGTTTATTCCATGACAACATATATAAATTAGTGTCTCTCAAATAAGTAAGAGATACCAGCAAAAGAAAATGCACACTTGCAAAAGCAAGAAAAGACGGACATGCAAGTGACTAACTGCAAAAGAGTATAGCTATCAAAAAGATCAAGGCAGTTCTATTTATGTAGCTTGTATGCATGGACAAATGTCCAATGAAAAAGGTATCAAGATATCAGCAATTCAGCATGTACGTGTGCAGAAGCAAGATGACACGAATGCGACTAAGTGAAAACCGCAAACCAGTAGTAGACTCTGATTAGCATAGCTTTCAAAACACAGAAACTGGAAAGCAATGAAATTAAGGGCAGGCATAGAGTTGTATACGCACCAAATAGTTCTATCAGCGTGTCTGCTGGTATCATTTCTGGTTCTTCAGCTGAAAGATTAGTTATTAACCATCCCAGATGCATATCATGAATGAAAGGCTAAATATATATTCTTCACATCAAACGTGTCAGATACTACAAAAGATGATACCTGAATAATCAGGAATTGCCCCTCGAGTTGAAGAAGGCAGCCTGCAGAATCAAGGAACCAACATTCATATAGCACAGGCCTGTAAGTGTATACAGAACCATAAGCAGAAATAGCACGACTGTTCCAATTCATACAAATATCACCATACCTCTTCTTCGTCTGGAGGTAGAACTGGGCAAGATCAGTTGACTGTTTCCGGCTGAAGTTCTTGACAGGACGCCGTCGACGAGAGCTAGCACAACCAGCATGTCGACAGTTAATTACTACTGGTGAGCAATTTGCAACCGATCAAGTTTGTATTCGACATGGAATTGAAGAAGCTTGTTTCGCGCATTGGCCTACCTGGACCCAACGGTGACTACGTCATACAGGCTGTTCCGGCCGCGCGGGAGACGCAGCTTGCCCATCAGCTCCGGCGTCTTGGACGCCATCTCCTTGACAATCGCCGCCTTCTTGTTCCTGACGAGTTGCCAATCCAGGAAGGCCCTGGCATGATCTGGACGGTCGGAGAGGAAATCCGCGACGAGGGCGGCGAAGCAGGGGTACTTGTCGAGAACAGGGTGCTTGGATAGCGGAAGAAACCAGGAGCGGAGGTGGCTTGCAGTTGCCGCCACGGTGCCTCCATCGGCGAAGCTGTTGATGGCCATGAAATCGTCCAGGAACTGAAAGAGGGACCTGGCCTCGTGGCCCGACGTCCGGAGGTTCACGAAGCCGAGGAAGTAGTTGAGGGCGTCGCACCACTGCCCTGCCTTGACATGCTTCACCAGCTTGCTGACGTGGAAGATCTCGCGCGTCGCCCCGTTCACGCTGCGAACATCATCAAACGTGTGTGTTACATGACCATGGAAAAGTGATCAAGCGGAATCTGAGAGATGGTTTTGTATGGAGCGTGTACGCGTCGTAGGCTCCCCAGTGGCAGTAACCCCGGAGGTAGGCGAGGAGACGCCGGAGACGGAGGCGCCTCGTGCACGGGTATTCCAGGGAGTCCAGCGGTGCCCGGCCGTCACTCTCGCCGGAGATCGCCATGGCCCTCTATAAAATCTTGTTCAACAAAGTGGTGTGGGAAATTCCGGATGTGTGTGCCCGTGGTGCCAAGCGCCAACATGTATGTAGGGGTTGGGGATCGGGGGACAGGCGTGGAAAGGTGAGGAAGTGTGAGGAACGGGATTGGGCCGATAGTCGGGGAGAAAAGGTTCCACCACTGGGAGAGCCGGAGATTTTTGTAAACGTGTTGCGTTTTGGGAACGGGGTTGCCAGTGATTTTCGGAGCTACTCGTATGCGCGTACAGGGGTTGCCTGTGCTTTTCAGTTCCACCTTGTGACCTTCCCCGAAAAGAACGTTCAGTTCCACTAGACACATTAGAAGAAAAAGAAGCGTTCGTTTGCCCACGCAGAACAAGGTACAAAAAGAGCAGGAGCAAAATACTTGGTTTCCTGATTCAAAGTGGTTCAAGAGTAGAGTCCGCGGAAACGCAGAGCTAACGTATCGAAACGAAGCCTCCAGATACTGTGCTATGAATTAGAATACAGAACAATACTGAACTCATTTCTACTAAAACTTCAAACGGCTCCTCTCCATGGCAGTAATCAAACCATTATGTTACACAAGTATTCAGAGCTCATAACTGAAATGGAAAGAAGAGAGATAAAGAAAAGATAAAAACACATTAAGAAAAAGACTATACAGCCAAATCCCATCTTACCCAACCGCCCTTAACCTACCATAATCACACCCAGAATTTCCACATTTCTCTCAATTCTAACATTCCACGAAACAAATCCAAAGTCCAAAGATTTAATAAGCACTTTTTCTTTGGCAGTGACTCGTTCAGCACCCACCCAGCTTTGCTAAACTGGAATCACATCGATGTTTGAAGTATCTTCACATCTCAGGACTAGTCCGTCAAGGTTTGTTGGGAGGACGCACTTGGCCCACTGGCAACCAGTCGAGATTGGCTCCGATGGAGGAACTATCATCAGCACGTTCTCATTCCTTTGGACAATTCCCATAACACTCACAGTGCTGCCTTCCTTAATGTATCTACAGGTAAAAGACAAGCAAATGTAATCAGTTACTTATATCATACGTTGAATCTTCTTTCTACAGGGAAGAAAAGCTGTACCCTTCTTTTAGGCGCATTATCCGATCATCACTTGAAAGGTTTTTTTCCCTAAGCCATCTCAAAAACTCAGGAGACATATCCTTGTTGTCAGGGTTGATGTCGATTACAACGGATTCATCAACATAAGGGGTCACTCGTGCACCACTTCCACTTTTAACCAATGCGCGAAGCCCGGACTGAAAATCTGAGATGTAGAAATCAACCACATGTCGCTGCAATGGTTGCATGGAAAATGTCAGAAGTCAAGGTCTGTTTAAGACAAACATAGTTGCAGTTTTGTGATTCTCAGCGAAGATTTTGAACTATATTTTTTACTATTTCTTTAACGTTGGTATACTCACCTCCATCGAACGTAAACCCCATGTAAAACGGCGATGCCCAGTGTTGGCAGCTTTGGAATCCCACCCCCTGTACTCATACAAGCAAGTAGAAGTGTACACGCATCTTGGGACCCTTTGGAATGATGACTCGAGGGGGAAATTTCCACAAGTAACAACCTGTGAATGTTATAAAACTCGTTATCACTGAATGCTAAATAATAGGAGAAATAGCTCTATTTGGAAATGAAATACAATTTATGGATACTTTTCTTAAAGGAAACAATGCAGTGAGCATACAGGTGGAAATAATTTCCAAAACTAGAACCAGTAATGTTCTATTAACCGAAGTTATCATAAGTTTTAAATTTATGAGACCCATTTGACCTGGATTATGATAAGTCTGATGATGTAATGTTAAATTATATGCTAGTGTTAAGGACAAACCTATAAACCCTACTGATGTGACAAAAAAAACATAAACAAATTAATCATCATGGTCAAGGATAGCATAAGGCAAAGCGAACGGATTGAAGAAAGTAAATGAGAATGGGATAAAATCATCAGAATTACATACCCCTGTCACTTTTACATATTGTCCGTCTCTGGCAGTTCTAAGATCAGCATCAGGACAGCGATTAACAAATCCAATCGCGCCTCTCCTTCCCCAGCAAACATTCCAGATCAAAAGTGAAGTAACAAAACCAAATATCACCACAACAACTATCAGCAAAATTGCATTGTGAACAGCACCAAGAATGAAGCCACCTGCTATGAAACCCATCACGAAGAGCAGAATCACAGCCCAGAGTATTGGCTTTGGGAAGCTACCCTGAATTGAGTAACCATCTTCAGTGTTGAGATTAGTAACAGCTGGATTGTGAGCAAAGGATTGGGCACGCAGTTTCATGGATGCAGCGGAATCAAGTGGCCCAGATACTTTTCTTGGAGCACCAGTTGATTGAGGCCCTGAGATAGGACCAGATGTGATGAGTCCAGTTGTCGGAAGCACAGGAGGGAGAGGGCCAGAATTCTGTCGCGCCATTGGGGTCCCTGCTCCGGACTGGGGACCAGACGACCTCTTAGTAGGTTCTCCATGCTTATTGAGCGGACCGGAGTTTGATTTTGCTCTGGCTGATCCGCCAGCGCCAGGAACCGAAGATGAAAGAGAGCCAGAGTAACTGCGACCACCTACGTTGGAGACAGGCCCAGAGTTTGAACCAGGCCCTCCAAATGAAGGATTCCTTGATGGGGCGTTGCCTAGAGGGCCAGATTTTCTTGATTTTTCAACATGGAGATCAAACATCTTCCCCAACTCTCCAGATTTCTTGATGTCACCACCGGTATATGGCATTGCAGTGGAGCAAATGGTTGGGGCCTTCTCCTTAGGTGGCTCAGGTCGGCCAGAAACATACATGCCATTTCCCACTTGATACGATGGAAACCTAGAACCCATACTTCTTAACCAGTAGAATCAACTACACCTTGAACGTTCAACCACCTGTGCTGTGCAACCAAATTAGGCTATATCTGTGCCTTGACATGCATAGCTGCCCTTCTCAAATAAGAACGTACACCTTGCATCAGCTCCTGAAAATAAAAGAATCAAGCCAACACATGTTAGGTAAATACCTAGTACCACATCAGCAGGAGATAATCGTCTCAGAAAAATGGCATGCAGATAAGAGAAGATCGACTATGGTAGGAATACCAAAAATAATTAAGACAAATTAGTAAATGTCAAATGAACTTTAGATTGAAGGTGTCCAACACATTACTCCCTCCGTTCACGTTTTAGGGGCGCATTTGCCCATGACAGAGACCAAGTCACTTGCGCCGAAGATAACACAAGAGTTATGGTAATTAATTTGAGCATAAATGACGCATTGTTTCCGATGAGGTGCGTTGCGTCCAGGCCCGCTGGCCGTGCCAAGTGAAAAGGCAAGCTGCTGGCCATGCAATGCCGTCCAAGCTAGGTGAAGAGGCATGCGCGAGATTAAATTAACTATCCACGTCTAATCCAACAGCCGCTATGCACAGCATACGAAAAGGCCAGCCCAAATACGCCCCTCAAACATAAATTTTCCTATAGGACAAATGCGCCCCTCAAACGTGAATGGAGGGAGTATGTTGCGTCAATTACCATATGAACGGGTCCATATTATGAAATTAATGCAGTTTTGTTGCATAATAAAAGTATACGTCAATTAAACTATTCAATTTGATGCTTAGGACGAAGCAAGAAATGAATTAGAGTTTCCACCAACTCTTCAATAAACTATGGTGCAGCACGCAGGAGATAAGCACATTTCTTACAACTTTTGGCTCGGATATTCACAAACCCTTTAGCAACGCCATTTGTGGCTCAGCGAAAAGT
Source organism: Eragrostis nindensis (assembly GCA_012490785.1). Taxonomy (NCBI): domain Eukaryota; kingdom Viridiplantae; phylum Streptophyta; class Magnoliopsida; order Poales; family Poaceae; genus Eragrostis; species Eragrostis nindensis. Next base: position 268,239 of record JAAXCT010000873.1, read on the forward strand.
CCCACAAAATTTTGTCCCTAAACAGAACAAACTTAATAACTTGATTATTCAATTCCTCCTAAAGATCTTGTACCGCGTTCCAGGTCACAATCATACGGCAGCTAAGGGTCATTAAAGGTGACAGAGAAGGAAATGAAATATCATTTCTCACACCATACTAAGCAGGCAAAATCATATGTTAAAACTTACTCTCGTAGTAGAAACTTAAGAGAAACAATGTCTGAAGGAAAGATTTTTCATTATTGGACCCATTATAAGTTCAGGCTGTATTATTTACTGAAGAATGCTTTGCCAGAAAAAAAGTTATGTTCCTTATCCCCCAATCAAACAACAGACAAACCCCCAGAACATGCAGAATTTATGGAGACGTCTCCCCTGAAACACTGACCAGTGACCACACCCAAGAAAACATAAAAAATCGTCAAAGTTTTGAGACAGGAGATAAGCATCATTAGGACGAAGTGCGTGTCGTACGCAGAGTGAAATATGTGTTCTAATGATTTACCCAACAACGTACCCTAAAATGTACAGCAATTTGGCACCGACACTGTCAGATCTCAGGTGAAGCTTAGAGTTTCAGCAAAGAACTCGCACTCACACTTGCCGACATAATAATTTAACACCCCAACTATCAATTAGCAGTCCGCTTAGCATCCAACTCAAATATGAACTACTAGGAAGATTATTACGTCGCAGGAAACCAATCCAAAACAGACTGGTTGCATTCCATCCCAGAAGGATTTGGATTTGAGGCACAGCTATAGCATCCTTACTGCCTAAATAAGAAATCAAAACAAGTTCGAATAAAGTTTCAGTTCACCCCCAGTCCAGCTAGGGGACGAGAACGACGAGTAGGACTACGGGAGAAGGACGAAAGGCGCGGTTGCGGCGGAAGGACGCCTGGATCTGGACTGACGCGCGGTCGGCGCCGAGGGCGGTTGAAAGAATGGCGGCCTCTGAACTCGGTTGGTGGGGCGCAAACCGAACGCAAGAGGCGCTTCCAGCGCAGATCCAAGCCCTGGCACCGACGAATCTCTCAAAATCTCACCGCGCTCTAGCTCCACCGACACAGTGAAACTCCGAGCACCTGCATTGCCCTCCCGCTGATTGGTCTCTACCGCCCCCAAAGATCACGATAACGTCAAAGCAGCCACCTTTCGATGCAAGAACAGTTCTGAAGGAGGGAAGAAATCGCCGAAACAAGAATGAACAGGTTGCGGTGAGGGGCAACAGCTCTGTTTACCTCGAGAAAATGGCAAGCACGTTGCAGTCCCGCCTAGTTTGCCGCCTTCACTTTGTCTCCTCGCGAGCTCAGTTCGTGCGGCGTCGGAATGGGGAGGTGGAGACGCGAGGGGGAAGAGCAAGCGCGCAGCAGGGAAGCAGACAGGCGAGGAGGAGCTGGGAAGAGGGGAGAGAGAATAAAGGGGAGAGGCGGAGACGGAGGAGAGAGAGAGAAAATAATGCAGAGGAAGGATGAGAGAGAGAGGTGGAGTGGGGGTGGTCGCTCTGGATTAAGATCCTCTGCAGTCGACTGCCGTCGCTGCCGTGTGGGGTCGTGGAGCCGGCGACCCCACATGCAGTGACTACTGCAGAGGGCAGTCGACTGCGGTGGGAGCACACCTTTCAGCTTCTCTCTCTGTTACAACAGTCCTCTCTTCTTCCCCTCCATGACCCCCCTCTCTCTCCTCTTTCTTCTCTCTCCTCTCATAATGCTGCCACTTACTACTGTAACTCTCTGGTAGCGTTCGGATAGGAATAATAGGGCTATTATGCACTGTAGCATGTCACATCAATACTTCCGACACGATTTATGTGTACTAAACAAAGTCAAATCACAAAACTAAGTCCAGGACCCCCCCTCTATTTCGCGAGACGAACGCAATGAGGGTAATTAAGCGGCGATTAGACGATGGTTACTGTAGCATCACTGTGTCAAAACATTGATTAATTAGGCTCGTTAGATTCGTCTCGAAAAATAACGCCCGTCTGCAAAAAGGTTTTGCAAATAAATTTTATTTAGTACCTCTAAATAGCAAGATTCTTTTTACTTTAGAGGGTAGAACTTTAGAGGGCTCTTTAGAGCCCTCATCCGAACGCTACCTCTGTTTACTGCCCGCTAATGTCGTGCGTAAAAATGACTGTAATGCCCTTGGGGGTGTGCTCTGCTTCCAAAAGAAAATCTTTGCTGTGCGAACATACGGACCATATAACGGGTCAAAAAAAAGAAAGGCAACATCAAGGATCAGTTTGAACACATTCCCAACAAAAAAAAAAGAGGACTTTGAGCACACGAGCCTCACGTTAAAAATCTAACTGCAATTTATAGCGTAGCAAATACTAATTATTAGTACATTTGTAGTTAAGTGTGGCCTTTTAGTCGCCTGATCTGTGCTTACTCCATGAATGTCAATTGAGTAGGTGGCACTAACATTAACGGGATGATTGCGATGGTACACGCCGCAGTTTTCTATTCACGGAGTCTGGTCTGTTGCTCTCTAATGGTTGTTAGTGGAATGCTAGTTACCGTCGTTTTCATCTTTCTCTGCTAGCATCATCAGCCTGTTCGCCTAGCCTTCTGCTTATCAGCCGCTGCAGTGTTCGCAGTTATTTCTTCTGCAGCCGTTACAGTGTTCGCAGTTATTTCTTCAGCAGCCGCTACAGTAAAATGTCTGCGAAACAGCCTGCCGAACAGGCTGCATATCTTCCTAATTAATCCTTTCTCTGGCGATCTTGTCTCACAGCTTTCTTTTAGAAGCAACCAAAGCACTCCGGTTGGCTGGTTTTTCTATTTCTTTTTTCTGCTTGTCATCGAATTACATCATCCTATTCCTATCCTACAGAAACAATGGGGCCTATTTTTTCCCCTGACATCTCAAATATCGTGGTCTTTCAAAACAAATTGATCTGACAATTCAGAGACAGAGCTAGCTACACTATGCTTCGAAAGCAACCGGATTGACGGGCCAGTAGTTTACACTGGTACTGCAAGGTAATTAATGAATAATTGCTTGCAAGGAACCACCATATAAGTACATAAAAAATTGCTCGATCCATCGAGCACCCTCACTCTCACGGCCGGTCTTGGAGTAGATTGCAATGTACGTAAGAATGCGAGAGAAAAAAAACATCACATCACCCCTTGAGATACTAATTGACACTAGATTGTTAACCTGCATGCGCGCGACCGATGGAAGGCGCTGTCTCTTTCCGGGGACCCGCGCAAGGTTCGTCAGATGAGTCGCCAAATGCGTGGACGACGACGACGGGTGCCAACCGACGAAGAAATGATCATCAGCCATCAGGTCAGGTCGCAGCTCCATCCATCATTATCATTATTAACAAGAGAATTATGCGCGCGCGCCCGCGTTGGCGGGAACCAACGGTCCGCTCGGCTCGCCTCTCTCCCGCCGACGGACGACGCGCGAATGATGGCAAGCCACGGAAGAAGCCAGCTCGTGCGTGCGTGACAATCATGTTCTCTGGCTTCTTCCTCTCATGCATCTACCCGTTTGGTTTGGTGCTCCCGCGTTTCTCTAATCTCAGACCAAATGCGACAGCAACTCTACCTGCGAACAAGAATGAGCAATACTGAACCCAGTTTAAATTACTCTGTTTTAATTCATCGGTAAGGAATTTCAAATAAAATTTGCAACAACGTACATATTTAATTTCGAATCAAATGTGAGGAATTTGGAGAGGTAGTACCTCCAAGCAAGCAGCTGCCGTTGGACTCCTGGGGAGGCTCAAGTCGTTCCACATGGTAGGGATCGAGTGCGTGGGGCCGCAGGAGCAACCTCTCTCATGCAAAGAATGGGCATGGCCTAGCTGGTTGGTGCCACCTAATTTGGCATCATCCCTCATCAACTAACCCACAGCCAGCCCCACATACAACACACGCATACGCGAAGCATGCTGCACGCTCAAGATCGACGGATTGTACGACGTGAGAGCGTGCATATATGCCGGATACAAAAAGAACATAGTATTATGGATATAGTAGCTAGATGGTGACAGAGAAATATTTTGGAAAACACAATTAATTGAGTTGTATAGAGAGGCTACTTGCAAGGGTGGTGAGTGAACTTCTTCTTTTTTTTCTTCTTCTTCTTCTTCTTAATATGCTCTCATAAACCATAATAGCTGTCGTCCTTCCTTTGCTCCGTGCATCGATCCACCATGATAGGAAAAATTATCTGATGAGCACAATAAAGCCGGTTTACAATCGATTGAATAAATTGCAAGTTACTCGGAGGCAGCGATGATCCCTATCTCTGAATCATGATGTTCAGACATCCAGTACTGCTCCTAAATAGGAAATCCAAAAAGGAAAGGAACCGGCTCATAATTAGCGGACGTTGCTGCTTCGTCCTTAACTAGTTTCTTGCATTCTCTTTCCCTTTACGCTTTTGTTCTTTGAAGAAAACAACCGGCGATCCCTAAAACAAAAAGAAATTGTGCATGCAGCTGATTCACTGATACGTTAGGACCAAGTCGTCAGTAGTATACTCAGCGTGCAAGCACGTCGAGTACACGGCTTATGATTCCAGCCACTGAAATGTGGAGACAGATAGGTAAAGTGCTAGGTGTACGTATGCTTGAGAGCCACACAGCACCAGATCTCGTTAAACTTTTTTTTTTTGCGAGGGAGATCTCGTTAAACTTTACTGCTGCTGTCTGACAATGCATCTGCATGAGGATAGGGAGAGAGAGAAAGAGAGCAGAAAGTGCTCGTTAACAATTCGACTGTTGATTCCAGTTGGAACCTGGACTGGAACCTCGGAATATGCTAACGTGCATGCCAAAGCTTTCTTGCAGCTGCACTCATGGCTGCCAATGGATGGGCGGCACAGGTGACAGGGCCTAGTCATTGCACACAGGACAGGAGTCAGGACATGCAGGCACGGCTCGGCTCCAGTCTGGCCAGCTACTAAAAACTAACACGGCTGTGATGATGAATATTTCTGCGAAATCATCTTTGTTAACCGGTGTGGTTTTATAGTAGTACATATATATACGTCAGGGTAATAAATTAACATCCTTTTTTTTTTGCGAACTGGGTAATAAACATCCTTGAATTCGAACGCAAGAATAATTATATTTGCAGTCATTTATCCAATACGAAAGGGTTTCCCAAGTTGCTTTGTAATTTTGCACGGAAAATAATTCATCCTCTCGCGCTCTCCCCACGAAAGCTCTCACATGCGAGTGTGCTGCAACGAGGACGCCCAGAAGAGAGAGAGAGAGAGAGAGAGAGAGAGAGAGAGAGAGAGAGAGAGAGAGAGAGAGAGAGAGAGAGAAGAAAATGATGAACAGGGCCAGCTCGTGAACACAGTATACGCACGCAGGCCGGTCGTGGTTGGTCCAGGGCACGGCACATGGCCGGTACTCGGTGCACTGTAGCGGCTGACATGCCATGCTATGCATGTACCGTGTACGTGTACGTTTGTACATCCAACAGTGTACGCGTACTGCAGCTTGAATTGCTCGCATGCACGTACGTAGGCTTGCGCTACAGTACGCGTACAGATCATACGCAACTGCTGGGCTGAATCCGAGGCTTCTGTTGGGGACGTACGTAGTTAAGACGGCGAAATGGTGGTCTGCACTGCAGGATGGTCATATTAATTTCTTTTTGGTTAAGCTAAACACATGCGAAGTTTGATGTCATGTACTGGATCGAAATTTGCGTGCGTCCTTTGTTAAGATTATTGTAAACTACTCGCAAAAAAAAAGATTATTGTAAACTACGAAGGTTAGGTCACTAACCCCACCCGAAATGAAGTACTTGAACGTGTGACCGACTACATTGTGTTCAACAGAAAAAGGCGAGTCAAGGCGTCATGGGTGGCTTGTTTTTATTTGGTACGTCATATTTATAAAATAAGCGCAAAGAAAGAAAGTATCCGTGCATTGGGGGTTTATGTTGAGCAAAGAGAAGTTGCTTTGAGCTTTTTTGTGGATGGTTGGTTTTTTTAGTATTTTCTAAAGAAGAAATGCCAAGTACTACTCGTGTTGTTTGCTGCAGTGGAACTAGTAGTGGGCCTGCTAATATGATCAAATGGGGGCGACGTTATTATTTGATCGGGCAATGCAAGCCTTTGTTTGTGCGTGTACCTTCTTCACCAAAGAAGCATATTTATTCTGTGGAGTAATACAATCAGCCTGTTCGGCTCGCAGTTGCAGTCGCAGTTGCAGTTGCAGTTGCAGGTTTTCTGAGGGAGAACACTGTAGCTGCTGGAAGTAGTACTGTAGCCATGTGAGGGAGAAGAAAGAGCAGCCGGCTGGAAAGCCTCCAGCCGAACAGCCCCAATATATATAGCGCTCTTCCCAACCGAGCAGAGGTAGCCACAAATCAAACAACCGGAGACGTTGAAGTCAAAACGGAGGGAAATTAAAGAAGAAGAAGAAAAAAACTAGCACGGTAGCACCAATGAACTTACAGTTTCATAAAGTATAAATAACTCAACACCGATTATTCATCTTCAAAATCTTTATACTACTATAAGAAGTACACTAATGTTTGTGGGTCGGCAGTTCTGCAGAGGAATCACACGTTTTCCATAATCTAGCGGTATTCAATCATGCACCGACATATCTACTGAGCCTACGACCAACACACCATTTTTAATATCTGAAGATAGGTTTTCTTCCCCAAAAGCTAGGCAACCAGCGTATGGCACATGGCAGAGCCAGTATTTTTCTCCCTTTCTTTTTTCAAATAAAACTACTGCTACAACAGTTACTGGCAACTAATCTGTTCGTTTTGCGCATGTCGGAGACGATGCGTCTCAAACACACACAAAAAAAGCATGTGAAGCTGGCAAATCGAAGGTCTCTGACCTGTCCCCTGAAATCGACTTACGAACGGTTAGGCAGCTATGGAAAGATTCAGGTCGCAACATTCGTTGATGAGATCGTGCCGGTTGCGTCGCCGCAAACACACAAGCAGAAAGGGTCAGGGAGGTAAAGACCTGCAGATGCAAGTGATACGTTGTTTATGCCACGCCCGGGATTCAGACAAGGAGAAGCTTGGGGACAGAGACAGATCTCGTCGCTGTAAAAAGCTGCGTGCAGGTCAGGCGCTGGCTGCTACTGCCATGCCATGCCTGGGATAAGTTCGCTCGCTCGTGCAGCTATTTTATCAGGTTCGAGGCTACAAACCGAGCGCAAGAACAGGGAGGGTCACATGCGGTGATGCCCCAGCGTCAAGTGTTTTGATGGCTACCGCCGGAAAAGGACAGATGATGGGGGTGCCCAACTCACCATGGCTGGTGATGCTCAAACGGTGCAAGCTCTACTGCTCTAGCTAGCCTTCAGATGGTATATATCAGGAACGTGTTCAGACTTCGGTTAAGATAAAGAGGTGTTTTTACTGCGCCTATCTCCTATATATATGCTGTTAGCTCTGCAAAAATTAGGGTGTGACTGAAGATAGGGTCATTTCTTGAGACATTATGTTGGCCAAAACAACAAAAACGTAACACGAAAATAAGCTCCTTTTCTGCGAGTTTGAGCACAGAAGATTTACAAGCACGCTAGCTCTGCAAAATTCAGGATGCCATGAGCAAAAGTTGAGTCATTTCATTTTCCCGATATTTTTTTTTGCACAACAGGGCATGTCTGGAATTTCATTACTTGTGGTAACGAAATCACAAACGAGTCTCGCTTTTCAAGCGTTCAGCTTTCATTTTCCCGATATATTTGGGAAAAGGAAAAGAGATGCAAATTAACAAAAACTGTCGGAAGGTAGGTAGGGAGAAGAGGAAAGCTCGGCGGGAACAGCTGCCAGGTGCAATATTCAATTGGAGGCGTAGCTATCCTACAAAACGATAGAACAGGGGCTCCGGCACATGCGACCCATAGAAAAAGATTGGCCGGAGGGGGACAGATAAGACACGGCTGACTCGCCTGGGTTGCATATATTATCATGCCATAGGGCTACCGATGGGTGCATTGGAAAAGGGTCTTGGCATCACACCGAGTATATATGCAGGGGCGGAGCCAGGTTCAGGCCAACCTGGGCTCCGGCCCCCCCTTGCCTCCGGGAAAAAAATCGAACATGCAGTAGTATAGTAAGAGGCTGATGCCTGAAGGAGGGAACGAGCTCGCTGCTCGGAGCAGGAGGGGCAGCGTTTCTGGCCTGAGCAGCAGGTAAAGCTCCTGATGACGCGCTGCATCAGAGAGGAGAAGGAGAAAGTGAGTTCGGAGGTGGAAGACGACCTGTTAAAGGGGCGAGCGGCGGAGTTAACGAAGAAGAAAATGAGGCCAGCATGCGTCCACGTCTCCCAGCAAAAGATTCGTTTCAACGGTGGCACAAGATCTTTTGCACGTTTTCGAAAACGTCCTCTATCTTCTCTATATTTACGTTGCAGAAAAACTATTTTATCTGGTGAGAACGAGGCCTTTGGTAATCTATATTGTGTTCGTTTGGCGCCACGGCGCCTTCGCTCGCTGCTGTGCTTCCCACGGCTCATCGCCGTCTTACCCTACTCGGCTACTGTTCATCCGGCCCCCCCTTGGCTTCGTTTCTGGCTCCGCCACTGTATATATGCACTGCCACTACTGGTGCATGTATCCAAATTTTCAATTTTTGCCCCCGATGGGTGCATTGGAAAAGGGTGCTGTAAATCTGTGCTAAATCTGAACCTGCATTGGGGGATATGAACCTCTGAACACTGAAGACACAATGCTAATATTAGCACTCCTACCCGATATGTAGATTTATAGGGGCACATTGTGTAGTAATGTAGGCATTGGCCCACTTGAGAAATTTATATAATCAGATATACCAATAGATTATCGTAGCTTATATAGGATAGAATGATATCTCAGTTTCTTGAGCCTATAGGCTCTCTCCAACTCTGGAAAAATGACGATAGAACCAAACATTGCAAACCAAACCAAACCACAAATCCACAATGTGAGAAGTGAGGGGACATAGTGGGAACTAAAAGAAACAACAAAAAGACACAACAACTTAAGAAGGAAAAAGAAAAACGACTAGGAGACCAAAACTATAGTGCCCATTCGTACTCAAGTACTCCTACTCGAAGGCCCATCAAACTATTTATTTGACTTTTAGCCTTTTAGGTGCTACAATGAGCTGCTTTTTTTAAAAAAAAAAACTTTTGCCACTTCACATTTGAAACAATTCAAACGAAGGCTCCATGATGGAATCAACAACTAAAGACGAAAGCAATCACGGCGACGCTGTACGGGAACATGGCGCCAGCAGGTCAGCTCAGGTCATACGAGCTAGCAAGCCCGTGGAAACCTGTGCCAGTGTCAAGGTAAAATGCTGCAACGGATATACGTCACCGTATCCTAACAACACGGTATCAATTCAAATCATCACCCTTTTCTTGGAGTTTATCTCATCATAACACGAATGGAGAATACAACGACAATAGGATCCTTTTCGGCAGAGCATGTCACTCGGTTTTCAGCGCCTAACAGCCAACCGCGACGTCTGAAGGTTGCGGAACTCCGCAAGTCAGTGACACAGTCACCTACCGACGTACTCCTCCCCGTCATGTTCGATTAGTTGCAGAATCACACTCAAAAGGAATTCAACTACGTGTGGTTTGTACAAACAAGCACGCATTTGAGCGGAGCAAGCTGGTACTGGAGCTACCAAATATGGCATTTCTTTAAGGCAAATAGACCCAGCAGGGCTATAACTCTATTCATTATCTGGTCAGGACAAAAGATTCAGTATACAACTGCCATCGTTTTCAGGGGACGATCATCCAAAACTTGAAGCAGCCCGTTACGTCTGGTAGAGATGAAGATGTTGAGCTTGTCCTCTGCACGCATTTGAGGTTGGACGTTGCAGAGCGCCTGTGGCACAGGTCGGCGATGACACGGAGCAGCGGCCTCTTCCTCCGTGTGTAGCTGGTTAAATCGGGCACTTGCCGTAGAAGACAGAATCAGTACATTCAAGTCACTTGAGTCGCAGTTTTTTTTTTTTGAGAACAACTTGAGTCGCAGTTGGCACACCTTGTTTGGTAGTTTATGGCTGGTAACAGCTAAAAAAGTGCTTACCAGGCCTGCCTAACGCTTTCAAGAGTAGTGCCCAAACAAGTTGAAGAGTCCAAGCAAGAAGCTAAATGCATGCTAAAAGTCGAACACAGCACTTGGATAATCAGAACACCTATTCGGGAAATCTGGAAAGTGAAAACACCGCAGGTCCATTGCACACGCGCCACAAAAACACTTCAAAACAATGTCACGATTGGAAGCTTACAGTGCACCGACTCATATGGAACTCAGAAAGAAATTTATGACGGTGCTACACATTGATGGAAACCATCCAAAGGGAGCTGTCATGTGCCATATGCATTAAGCCCAGCACATGTTTTTATTCAAAAGAGAACATGGTCGAAAGACTATTACAACATGCACCGCGGCTTCTGAGAATGTTACATTACACACCCCATGTTCGATTCCAGGCGCTAAAGCACCAAGTTCTGTAAAATACAGAGGAACATATTTGCGACATTTTGGTGGCGTTGCAAACCCATCATACTTCCACAGAGATGGAATGGGTGATTCATTGTTTCTGGGGTTCCTAGCTATCCATATGTACAACCATCACTGGAGTTTCACTGCTCCGAGCTGCCTTTCTGTAGGAGCCTATACAACAAAAACACCAAGCCCAGATTAGGGTCAATAACTCATCAGAGTGATTGTGGAAACATTTCAACTACCATTTCAGAATGGTTCCTTTCGTAACAGGGATCCACTTTAGAGCGTTTTCTGAATAGTAAAAATTCTTGATCCTTGCACAGTGTTTAGGAAAAGACTAAACATGGGCGACATGGTGATTTGAAGAAAAAAGCCATGATATACAGATAAACAGTGGCGGAGCTTGGATCAAATGACAAGGGGGGCCAAAAAGTTAAGTAACTATGCAAGAGGGGGCCAGATTAGTAAACTTTTAACATGTACATGGTAAAATCAAAGGTTGTTTAAGAAATTTCCCAAAGTTAGGGGAAACAATGCTCCGCCCCTGCAGATAGAGTAAACATCAATTCCTTGAACAAAGCGAGTTAACTCACCCCAGGTAAAGTAGCACTCTCAAGTTAGCTTTCCTCATCATCAGTTTGAGTAGCATCTTTCCATGATTTCTTCACCGGATGCGGAAATTTTCCTTAATTTAAACAATGTCAATTATTTAGACTATAAATAATGCTAGATAGAGAAAAGGAAAGAAAAATAATCAAAGTCTAGACTCTAATAACACATATCATGGCAGTCTCAGAGCAGAACCAAGATCCTGACAGCGTGAATGAAAAGGACTGGTTTTGCCTCAGCAGTTTAAGTAATCAGAATGAGCTTAGAAATCTAAACACAAATAAAAAAATTCTACTTTATTTTCAAATCAAAACCAAAAGATCTAGCAAAAAGTACATACAGTTGACACACGACATATATAAGAATTGATACTGTTTAAATATAGATAAACAATCAGCAAATTTTGACAAAAAGAATACCTGTATCAAAACTAGCGACCTTTACTGGTAATACAGTGACCCAAGCCAGGGGCCCCGGCCCGCACATGCAACATGAACTGGCTACCTAATCAACACAACTACAGCATGTAACACGAAATTCACACCAAGAGTCCAAGACCAATCCCAGTCCTAGGCAACCAAATCACTATTGTCTTAGTTGATCATCACAAACTTGGGTTTAACTCATCCCACATGGTACTGAAAGCACTATAACTTCAAACTTTTTGGGCCTAAAGACCAAATACTCCGTACTTCTTTTACACCAACAAAACAATATATTTTCGGTAGTGGAACCAACAAAAAACAATACAACTCAACCTAGTTTACCAAATACTCACATTAGATTTCAAGCAACCCGCATTAAGATAACATTTTTTCTTTCGATTATGTTTAAACCTTAAACTCAGAAACAAGTGAACATTAAATTTCTCAAAACTAAGTGAGATTTATAGCAGCGTCACTAGCAAGGGTTTAGTGGATGGACGAGCTTTAAAATCTATCAAATATTAGATGGAAAATATCAAAAACCTTTCAACCCAAAACTGGATGGAAGAGACTTATTTCAGGGAACTTGTAAGCTAGACCCACATAAAAAGCTAGAGAAAGAAAAGGTAGACGAATTTTTTTCCCCTTTCTTTTGATGCGAGAAAAAAGAGTTAATTTGCTTCTTGTCCTACTGATGTAAGAGATCAAAAGAGAACATTAACAATGCCATAACATGTGAACAGGCAACAGCAAAAGATATTCTTTCCAACTTTCTATTGTCTGACAAACTAAGCCATAACGAAGAACAAATAAGGAGTTTTATATATATCTTCCTGAACCAATTACCATTACCACAAGGCAGAACATATTTCATACTAATGGCACGACCAACTACCTTAAGGGGATCAAACTTATCCTGATTGCAACACCGAATACATGCTAACATTTCATCAGGATAGACAAGATATAACAATTACCATCATGGGCAGGTCATCAGAACTTTAAATGTATACTCCAAGTCCAAGGACATGCATGTCTCACGGTTATCGCTCACGAAAGAATATAAAAAATTCTAGGAACATGTGAAGAGGCACATAACCTTGGTAGTTACAAGTGCTTGATTTCCCTAATTAGAGCACAAAGCTGTATGCCTTTCCCACAACAAAATTTTTTGACCTTGACTTATTCATGAACTAACAGATTGTTTGGTTTGCGTCGCTGGATGATGCTCAGACCATTCGATCCAAAACCCGAAGCTATCAGTCCATTTGGATAGCGTCGCGAGACCATCCCATCCGGAACCGTGTGGTCTTTCGCTAGTAATGCGGCGAGTCTATTTCGGTTGACCAGTTCGTCCGACCCAAAAACGCCGGACCACGTCGTCCGAAACTGCCTCGACTCGGATGGAATGATCCAGCAAACCAAACAGGCTCTAACATTAATCGTAACAAGATCATGCAACCATAACACACAATCATTTCGAAGGCCCAATTAAATGCTAGCTCAATCCACCTCATCTTCAACAAGATCATGCAACCCTAACACACAATCATTTCGCAGGTCCAATGAAATGCTAGCTCAAACCACCTCACCTTCCACAAAGTAGGCGGCGGACGGCCACCCGCGCACGGTGGTGAAGCTCCTGGCCTCCTCCTCCGTCAACGCCGAGGGGCCCCTCGACGTGTACACGGACGCGCCGAGGAGGTCCCCCAAGCCGAGCGGCCGCGTCAGCGGCGGCACCCAGTAGGAGCCCCCCGGCACGAAGGGTAGCCAGTCGGGCGCCGCCCGCTGCACGAGCACCCCGTGGATGGCTTCCTCCAGGCGCCGCATCCCCGTCGGCGCCGCGGCGTCGCCCACGCTTCCGGAGGAGGCAGGGGACTCCTCGGACAGGTCGATCTCGACGAACTCGACCTTGGCTGAGAGCGCGCGGGAGGGGCGGAGGCGGACCGCCGCGGCCGCCGGACGGGCTAGGCTTAGGGTCCGCGCGAGGAGGCGAGCCATGGGAGGCGGGAGAATTGATTCCGGTGGCGAGCGCGGATGGAAGGTTCGAGACGGGGACGAAGGCGACGGAGACGGAGAGAGAGAGGGGAGACGGAGATGGAACAGGCGATTACGCGACCAAGTGATGACGTGTAGGAGTCTGTAATCTTATTCCATGGGATTAGCCTCGTAGGCCCCACATGTCAGTGAGCGAGTCGACGTGTCGAGGCCACGCCAGTCTCCTTCCCCAACCTCTCTGCAAGCCCCCCAGGTCCCGTCCGCGCCGGACACCTCTCGGCCGCCAGATCCAGCCGTCCTTCCACAGGAGCTCCGCTTGGTTCCCCTCTCCCACCTGCGTCCTCGTTGTCCTCACCTTCCGCTGGATTGCAGTGGAGTGGAGATACATCCGGAGTTGTTCTGATTTCTTCTCTTGCTGGTGAGGAAGCCCTAGCTTTGCCTGACGAATTATTCGTTTTCTACTACTCCATCGTGTTTTTCTCCTGTTTAGTTGATAATCCTGCTATTGTTTCTACTGATGTTGCCCAGATGGCCGATCCAAATGGACCTGCTGCTTCGCCGGTGGTCATGTATCCCATCTGCGTTCCCGGAGCATTCCCTCAGCAAGCTGGGGACGATCAAGCGCAAGGTCCGGGGATATACGCCATACAACAGAATCCATTAGCTGCGGCGATGGGAATGGGAGCCTTTGCTCCAACGACACTCGTGCCGCTCACTTACAAGATTCCAACGTAAGTAACTGTTGCGCTCTGGTACGGAAAATCTATCACGCATGCCTAGTTCTTTTTTAGTTTGCGACCTCGCTTTGCTTTCCATCGTGGTAGTCACCGTAACTCAATCAGTGTGTGGAATCATATGTGATCGTAATTCATAAAGGTCGTGCTGTTTAAAAGCCTTTGACCTTTTATGGTGAAAAATGTAGAACTTGATGAAGGGTTAGCCAGATCTCTGTGAACTGTTGAGACCCAAGTGCTTATTTTTTCTTTCTTCAGAAAAGGTTTTCTGAATAAAAGCATGAGCACAATAAATTAAGGTACTTTATAGAGTCTGTGATTGAGCGACTAAGGCGGCTGTCCATAAGACTGAATTTCCTTAGGTTAGTGCTGCTTTATTGATAATTAACTTACACATTTGCTGTATTATTTTCGAATGGTCTTTGCCTAGCGATCAACTCTGCAATTCGGTGAAAGAACAATTTTTCTTACGATTTTGGCAAGGGATCAGATGCAAGCTGATGTTGTGAAATGCAAGCGAATAGGTCTGGTCTATCTTATTTGTCTAGATTCTAGAAATTCTAACTTAGATAAGTGAAGTACAGCTTTTGATGATCAATGAAATTATATTTAATACCTACTCTTGCTTAGAGATGTGAGCAGACCCTGAAAAAAATTAAATTTTGTTGAGAGAATGACAATACCCATGCAGTTTGCTACTATGTTTTCTTCCTTTCTCATGTTGATTTGGCCTTTGGGGATATCGGGGAGTAGTGCAAAGCATTATGAATGTGATCTCTCCAATTCCTTGCTTATTTCTGCCCCTCTGTGCTTGAAGGGAAAGCGTTGGTGCACCAGGTGGTGAAGAGCATGGACAGGAAGCTAGGCAGCAGAATGGCCCTCAAAGACAAGTTGTTGTGAGGAGGTTTCACTTCGCATTTCAGCTTGACTTGGCCCTGATCATCAAATTAGCAGCAGTGGTCTTTCTATTTAGCCAGGAAGGATCAAAACAAAGGCTGTTTCTTCTCATATTGTTTGCCTCATTGATATACTTGTGAGTACTTTGCTGGCTTATGCTCCACAATACTTGTATGTTGTATATTTTTTCCTAATATAATTGCTCCTCACTTCTTATATAGTACTCTGTTATTATATAACCCCATGGTTCTATATCCTGCAGGTATCAAACTGGAGCAATCACACCTTTCCTAAGATGGCTGCAGCGTGCCGGAGGTGCGGCTGCTCGTCCACCACAGGCTCCTGCTCGTCCACCACAGGCTCCTGTGGATGCCCAGAATGACGGCAACGACCAACCCCGTGGTAGTTATTTTTGCTACACTCCCTATTTTGTATGCACTATACTTGATTCCAGGTTCACTTTTCAGTCTGTTATTGCCACCCACAATTTTGTGATTTTCCTTTTCACTACTATATCTGCTCCTCAATGGGAGGTTCATAGTGTCAAAAAAAGGAAGGGAAAAAACACACTCGCACAAAGCAGCCATAGTCAGCACTTATGAATGAACAGATGTTCAAGATGTATATCATGTTTGTTTTGTTGCTTGTGACTGGTGTTTCATGTTTTGATACTCAGATAGTTTTCCACTGTCATTTGTCAAGCATTATCAACAATTCTTGTTTTCATTTTGTAAGAAGCATCAATGTGTAAATATTCTTTCATCTAATCATTTTCTTTCACTGGGGGTTATCTTGCAGACCCTGCAAACCTTGACCAAGCGGCAGAGAACCAGGAACCTGGAGCTGGTGCTGATAATGAGAACCAGCAAGGTGCAGAGGGAGAAGGAAATAGACGCAACTGGCTTGGAGGCATCTTGAAAGAGGTCCAGCTGGTTGTCGTAGGATTTGTTGCGTCACTTCTTCCTGGTTTTCAGCACCACGACTAGGCCTTGTCCCTCCACTGCGGAATAAGCCATATGCAGTGTAACTATTGTGACATAGGGAGAAAAGAAACAATCACATAAAGCGGCTCAAAGTCTTGTCTATACTGCTGATTGTGTCATTGTTAATTTTCTTAATTTAACGTGGTACTCTTTGAATAATACACTTCATCTGGTGCATGAATTTCTTAGTTTGTCCTGCGATATTAGCAGCTGTCAGAAGAAATAACATGCAGTTTGTGTTGCAGAAATTTGGTGCTGCACCCGAGCATAAGAGCTGTTCTATTGTAATGTTTGTTGGTTTTTTAATTTATATTGTTGTAAATTGTCAGAGACGTGAACATACAATAGATTATTCGCGGTTGAAACCGTTATTTATAATTGTGCTGCATGCAGGAGAAGGATGCGCGTTGACCAACATAACACAGGCAGAAGATCCATGTGAGATGCGAAAGTAATTCCTCGACACATCTTTTAAGCAAACATACATATATCAACTTTAAGCAAACAATAGAACAAGAAAGGAGTCTCTCTGTTTCTTTGATCTGAAGGATAATGATATGACTTGAAGTATAATACTACGGCAACAGGGGAATTATGCTCTTTTCCTTTTACTTCCTGGGTTATTTGGTGACTGTCCACAATATAGAAGAAGAGGAGGAAGAATTATCCCACAAATTTATGACATGTTTGATCTGAATGTTGGACGCTCCGGTGTGCCATCAATTTGCTAGATCGCTCATTTGAGGCCTTCTTCAGAACTTCCCTTGCTGATAGAATATGCTCATTGCCTAAGGCTGCACGAGGTCTTTCATCGACAAGGCTGAAAGATGTCTTTCTTCTTGACAACTTGGAAGCATCCATAAACCACCGACAAAGAATTCATTTCTTGCGTACAGTATCTGTGCTGTGCTCAAAATTGTTTGTTCATCTATAAAGAAACATGTTAATCATTTTGGGCAATGAAGTGTTGAAAATATAGTAGTGGACAGTTCTTGAGCACTATACCTGCAAACTTATGCATTTACAGTCTTCACTTTTCAGATCTTGGTTGCTCAAACAGCTAGATGATGTTGACACAGCATAAGCCTAATGGTGATACTTCTGTCCTTTTATAATTGTCCATGCCCTGCAAAACAGTGTATACGCAAGTGAGTAACTGATCCAATATTCACAAGTAAATCCAGTGCCACTTGTTCTGAAAATGTAGTTGTTACAGTATTGAGCTTGTCTTACGCCAAACAGGAGTTGCTCCCCAGAAACTATAACCAAATGCTAGAGTGGCATCAGAGAATCTAATTGCTCACCTGTAGAGTTGCTCCATTAGAACTACTAACGCAACTTGGTGGTTCAAAACCAGTGAGGACAGTCTAACTGTTGCATCTGCACGCTCTCGCACTTGTATCCCAAGACCGTATGGGCCACCGATGCAAAATGTGAGCCTTGACGACCCCTGAATGATTTGAGGAACATTATTGACATGAAATTCCAAGATATTTCTAGCATTTAAACTGGGAGTCATGGAAGAGTGAAGGGTATCTAAGATGATGAATAAAGTCGCTGAGCATACTGTGTTGCCAGCATCTCCAATCAAGTCAGCTATCTGCTCAGATGTGACGTCCTTCCCGTTTTCATCCAACACAACAACCTAACCATACACAGTAATATCAGACACCAAAACGCGAGAGAAGGCAGGAGCTAAGGATAAGAAGGCACTGAAACATACAAAATCTTCAGTTTTGAGTTGCTGCATCATAGCTGTGTCTTCTGCTTCAACTTGAACCTTAACATCACTGGGGAATGCATTAAAGTTCAGTGTATCAACATCACAATTCACAAGTGGGCAAAGTAGTTCTTTTGTTGTAGACATGACAAGAGTTTGCCTCTTAGGAATGTGTAATATTGCCCGTCTAAAGCCAATCTACCCACATAAGAAAAAATCACGCTATACAAGAACATGGTATAGTGATGCCATGTTTGTTCAAATTTGGCTCTATGTATTAAGTCATTCAAAGTTAAAGAACCATGTTTATCTACCTTGTCAGTTTGGGGTTGGACCTGATGAGTGTGTCCTCAAAATTACAGTAGTGACCGAGCTTCTCCTTGTATTCTTCAACAAGAAGCTGAGTACCACGGGACCTCTTCTTGCCGACCGTTAACAAACGCACAGGCATTACTCTCTGCAAACATGGACGTACGGATATCAAACTCCCAAGCTTTATCGAAAACGTTGGCCACCATTTTGGCTACGCGAATTAAAACTTAAGCATAACATCTTTCCGGAAGAATTTTCCTTGCACTCGCGTTCTACGGCTAACCATTACTGGCAAAGTCACCAGGTTAAGTTGAACAAGCAAGCTAATTTTTTCTTGGGTGAAGAAACCAAATGAATGGATAATAGCTATAACATGTCGATAAGTGCACTCCTTACCACAGGTTGTCCTGAGTATTTGGATCTCCTGCCTGCAACCAAAGGGAAGACTATGAACGTCAGGACTCAGGACCAGAATCGTTATCCCGCTACAAAAATAATAAAGCACGGTAGAAGCAGCAAAAAGGAAATGGAGGTAAACTGAGACTGATAGGGATTCGAAGTCTTACCAGGAGGAGAAGGCGCAAGCTCGCCTCTGTTTTTGCTTAGGGATTGCTGGGGGCCGCATATACACCGCCATGGCGAGACGGTCATCGCGTAGAGAGACGAGGAAGGAGGGAAGGAGGGAGGCTGGGAGGGAAGGCGGGTGAGGCCGCGACTGCGAGGTCGTGTGGGTCGGAGAGGCGTCCTCTCGGAGCCTCGGTGGAGAAAAAGAGCAAGAAAACAAAAGCGCGTGTCCTGCAGGAGAGGCGTATTTCGTCTGTCTCGAATGAGTAAGCAGAGTACGTCGCCACAGCTTGAATGCGTAACCGCGGAACAGTTTGGGCCCAACACTTGTTAAGCCTTTGCTTCAAACAAGCGCGCGGCCTCAATCGCCATACGAAGCACTAGAGGTTCCTAAAATCGCGCAGATTAATATGTTTTGCAACAAAATCATCCTAGAAAATTCCTATATTCCAAGCGTGTCCTCAATCGATGGAACATATTGGTTCTTCAATACTGGTGGTATATCAGAATCCAGATATCAAACAAGCAATTTCTTAGTGCTCATACCGATCAGCATCATAAGGATGTTTTCAACCAACAAGTTACTTTGCCATTGGATATATAAAAAAAGGAAGTTGTTCAGCCAGGCAACTCAACCAAAACAGTCACAAGTCAGAAAACCATCATCACGATACAAAACTAACAGATTGCTGCATGTCATCGTTCACAAAATGGGTGACAATGTTCCTCATGTTGCAATATGCAGAAAACTGCGACCCAAAATTTTCTTCTGAAGTTTACATGTGGGGTAATTGTGAATACACTATTGTACAAACCACCATATCAGTGCCCATCCCTCACGGCCTTCAAGCACATGTAATGATGTAATGTGCACACATGCCATTTTACCCTCGTCTGAGGAAGACGAAAAGGGAACCTCTGGACCCTTTGCCTAGCCTGATCTTCTCATCGACATAGGTAATCTCCAGCTTGACCTCGCTCTCGCCACCATATTGAAACCCCAGAGTGCCTACCTTCAGTTCTGGGGCTTCAAATATGACCTGAATCCACTTACTATCCAATACATTCAGCTTACCTGCATTACCAACACACACGAAAAAAAAGGTGTATGGTGAAACCAAGCACATGATTACTGTCAACTGGCCCATCATGTGATAAAAAAAAGAATGAATTGAGAGCAACCTCAAACAGACGAAGATGACAAACACCGTTAATTTACCTTTCAGAGATACTGCACCCTCGAGACCAAAGACAGAGAATGACACCTTGTTCCTGACGGTGTCAGGGGCTTCCACCACCTGAATCATTTCATCTGTCTTGAATATCAGGCGGCCGAGAGGTGTCCGGTAAAGTCCTCCTGGGGACGTCGGAACCGAGCAATACACAACCTCCCATTCTGGTCAATAAGGGGAACGATGAAAATCAGCTTAATCAGCAGAGCATGGATTAAGATACGATGCTGTGTTATCATTATCAGCAACAGCTATAAAATGCAACACACTTATAGCTCACTAGCTAAGCTCCCATTGCAGTAGCCAGCAAGCTTCACCTATGTAACTATGTTCACTGCTATATTTGCGGTGTCAAGTGTCTGACAGTGGCGCAACACCAGATGGGAATCTGGCTTGGCATACCAAGCATGGATTGATTCATTCTACCTCCAAATATAAGTGGAGACTTCACAGGTTCGTCGATGCAGTACTTGCCCAGCTGCAGCGCGACATCAGCCACTTCCTGATGCCCATCTTTAGGCAGCAACACTCCTCGGTCAGTCCCCTTCACCTGTTACCACGCCACGACATCGCATTAACATACTGACAGAGTAGTCACTGTACGAGTCTGAGGCAGAACGACAGGAATAGAAAGGCAAAATCCTCTAGTAGCAAGCAGCGAACTAAGATTACGAAACCAAACAACACTACCTGCCTGATAGTCCGTTTGCTTCCTATGCAAAGATTTGCAGAAATAAATGGTGTCAGTTTACCTTGGAGAGGATGGACTCTACGAGCTCCGGCGGTGCCCGGGCACTGGGAGTAGCGGCTATGGAGCACCGAACGGACGGGAGCCGCCGGCGGAGAGGAGCTAGCCGGGGAGTGGTGGAGGAGAAGCGGAGGCCAGGGGAGGCAGCCGCAGCGGAAGCGGACATTTTCGTCTGCTCGTTCGTGTGGTGATTGATAGCTGGAGGTCGTCCGTCTCCTATTTCTAATTAAAAATAAATAAAAATTGCTGCGTGAGATTTTTTTTTTCCAGCCTCCTTTTCTGTGCTGGAACTGCAACACTAGCATTTTCTAAATTTGTGAAACATGATGCGTCACCATGTAATTACACATGATCTGCAAATTGTTGAGCTATATTTTTTACCGTCAGACGTCAGTTTACCGCGATCGCCAGTAATTTCGACGCTCTCCGGCGAGCGACCATTCCATTCCGATTCCGCACCGTCTGCCACCACACCCTCCGTCGTGCAAGCAGAGCAGCACACAACAGCTGACTTTGAATCCCACAGGATAGCTTGATGGCAGCTAGCAGAGTGAAAGTGTCTCAGCTTTGTGACAAAGGTACTCCCCCCCCCCGATTTTATTTTGATGTCGTTCGGACATCATGGTCAGTGCAAATTCGGCCTAACTTTTGTGTCCTGAAATCAAACCAACCCGGAGGTAGTATGTATAAATCATGAACAATACCACTAATGGCACTTCCTTGTTACATTAAGCTCGATATACATGGCAAAAATCTGCAGCTAAAAATCAGGAGAAATGAACTATGAAAAGTTAACTCAGAGCCTAAGGGGGTAGCACTGAACCCTCCCCTATGTCTATGCCCATCTACTTCTAACCAATTTGATGTTCTCCAATGTACAAAGATATCTATAACAAAATATTATGTATATTCCTGTATCTCCAGGTCAAAAAAGTGTATAATTCGAGAATAGGTTCATCAGGTTGTTTATGGATTCGGGGTAGAACTTCCTCGCGAACAAATAGCATGGTCTCTTCACTCCATTACACAAGCAAGGGTTCTGAGTTACCACTTTCTGCAGAAACAAGCGTATTAATTCACTATTTATCCATCGATATGACAGAGGGAGGAAGAGAGAGAGGAACCTTGCTATCACTGGTGACATGGTAGCTTGTGTCAATAGACTGCAGCAATATCGAGAGTTAGAAGCATGCTACAGGCAAAACAACATGAAAATAGCCATTAAGATGAACACACAAGCGCATACAGTTATATTTTTCAGAAGCTCATAAGTAACATCCTTTGCCCGGTAAGCTTTTGGATGCCATTTCCCTTCAGACCAGTCAACGTGTGTCACGGACCAATTAGCAATACCATCTGGGTCCATCATCTGGTTGAAACAAATGCAAAATTGCAATATCAGCAGAGCTGCAGTGGGTATTCGGTATTGTAAATGATGACAAATCTCAGGATTTTAAAAAGTCACTGTGTGCTGACATAGAATAGAGTTGGCAAATAATGCTCATCAGCATAGCAGTTGCGACCGTCTTCCATCCCAGGCTGCAAAAAGAACGACAACATTGAATTAGATACCAATACATACTCTATAGCATACAATACAGGGTCGCCAAGTCTATTGTGGCGGACCAAAAAAAAAAGAATGCACTTAGTCCAACTATGGTACTCCGTCCCAGTTTACTTGGCATCCTAATCTAGTTTTCCCAAAATAATTGTCATTCTCAACTTCCCGATGCACCTTTCTCTAATACACTCTATCTGTTACCTACCTTTACCAACCTTTCTTAATCTCCGTGCCGAGAGCTAAAACGACAAATATTTTGGGACGGAGGGAGTAACTTGCAAATTAGTTCACAAAAGAAACATTCTGAACTTTGAGCAAAACTAGATGTTAACTAAGTTATCGAAATAAAAATCTAGCGTAGGCAAGGTGTAGTGACAAAACAGATAAAGAAACACATAACTCTTATTCTGCATAGAGTAATAAAAAGATAGTATCTTACCCTGCAATGAAGTTTGAACTTGGTATGATGGATCAGAAGACCCAGACATGAGCACTAAAGGCAGCAGCAAATCAACGCAGAAGAAATATGTGATCAAGATAAATGCGCTGCAGCCCTCATCAGACGAATCTGGTGGTCTTCTCTCCCCGTGATGATAATCTGAACTGCAGCTATGTTTCCCTTTGAAATCTGGCTGCTCTGGTGTGTACTCGAGTATCAGATTGTGAACCGGTCAAGTGTAGAAACAAGAAGTGCTTGGTATTTCCAAGATCATTCAGAGCGTCAGAGGAATTTACCATCTTGTTTCTGTTTCAATCATCCTCTTGCCCATTTTGTATAGCCCTTCCATTTCCCTTTTGCAGTTTTGTGAATGTACATTTTGGTCGGACTACTGAATTTTGCTCTTGTTAGTACTACTGTAAAGTGATAGTGTTTTTTGTGACGTATGGAGTATACTTCCGGAGTGTTTGCACTATGTTACTCAAGTTATTGCTGTTACAATTTTGAGACATCTCTGTATGTGTACTGAATTTTGTCTATCTAAATGATAAAAGTTATCTTCAGTTATTCTGTAAGGGGCAGGTTTTCGTTTATATTCTACAAGCTGTATCAATGAATTTTGTCTATCTTAATGATAAGGGTTTCCTTCAGTTTGTTTATATCCTACAAGCTGTATCCACGAACAGATTAATTGTAACCCATATTATCTACCTAGCAACTTGGCTGATTTCATTCATTTTTCTGTAATTTGAGGCTGCTATGTCATGTTTTATTCATGATGCATTATTGAGGTTATGGGGATAATAGATCACTTACTTGGTTCTATTAATGTTTACTATGCACTATTCTCCTTTGGAGTTCTGAATTATATTCTTCGGATGTTGCTAGTGCTGCAATTGATGTCTTGTGAGCAATGCAGTTAGCGATGAGCCGAGCCATCGGTACTTACAGATGAGCTGTTGAGTCTGCAGCTCTCTTCAAGCTCACTGAAAAAATATGCTGCAAGCCCGTGGATTAAAACTACAATTGAAAAGCATGGTGCCGTTATCCTGCACCCAAAAAACCAACATTGGCCAAAGACAGCATATTAGTATAGATACGTGCAAAAGAAACAGCTGCGACCCTATAGCAATCCCAGCATAACAAATTCATGGTAACCTTAGTTCAGAATATGACGAAGTCAAATAAACATCTTACTGAAAATGATCAGTACTAGTTGAAGAAAACAGCTGACCTGACAAAATCAAACACAAATCACATTGCAACTTTTAGTACAGATGCTAGTACTGCTGCTCAATAGACTTGGTATTCGATTAAACGGGATGAAACACACAAACATATTTGGTCACCGTTTTCGTTTATGGTTCCAGTAACTTCTGAATGTAAATTCAGCTCCCAACCGTACATGACCAGTTAAGCAGCACAGCAACCTCGGCGACCTTGCAATCATAATAGTCAAACGCAGAAACTTCTTGGCTCGCATGGTCCACAGAAACGAGACGAAAAACCAAACAATAGCAGAGAGTCGAGTCCACATGGAACGAACACATGCAGCACTAGTTTAGTTTGCATAATGAGTAATGACACCCAGGATTCAAGGAACAGAAGCTTTGTTTATATAGATGAACCACAGTGGCACAGACCACAAGCTCGAATTCGAACACCAGATGCAAACAAACTTGCTTTACTGCCTCCGGATTAAGTTAAACCTACTACAGCAACTGACGGACCTAAACAAGCGAGATTAAAACATTCTTGACCGCAAGAATTGTGAACACGGCCAGACGACGTCGAAGCTGCAGAACGGAAGCGAGGTGGAGGGTGGATCAGCCGCCGAAGCCGTAGAGGGTGCGGCCCTGGCGCTTGAGCGCGTAGACGACGTCCATGGCGGTGACGGTCTTGCGGCGGGCGTGCTCGGTGTAGGTGACCGCGTCGCGGATGACGTTCTCGAGGAAGATCTTGAGCACGCCGCGGGTCTCCTCGTAGATGAGCCCGGAGATGCGCTTCACGCCGCCCCTCCTCGCCAGACGCCGGATCGCCGGCTTGGTGATGCCCTGGATGTTGTCGCGCAGCACCTTCCTGTGGCGCTTCGCGCCGCCCTTGCCGAGCCCCTTGCCTCCCTTGCCGCGGCCCGACATGGTTGCCTGATGCAGATTCCTCGCAAGTGGTGTGGGATTTGGAGGTGAGATTGGTGCGGCGGTGGCGGTGGTACTTGGAGTGGGGAATGGGGGAAGAGGGGGAGCCGTTTAAATGGAGGCGAGAGGTGGGAGGAGGGCGGCGCCTGCCGTTCGATGCTGTGCTAATGGACGGGTGAGATCGGATGGCAGGGACGGATGCCGCGGATCGGTGACGTGGCGCGGGGAACGGATCGGTGAATTGGCGGGAGCTATAGAATTTTGGGTGCGAATTCGGCCATGGTCTATGCGCGCGCGTGAGTGTTCACTCACGAACTGCCTGATATCAGGTCCGTTTACTTATGTGAAGTCCTATGCAAAGATTTGCAGAAATAAATGGTGTCAGTTTACCTTGGAGAGGATGGACTCCACGAGCTCCGGTGGCGCTCGGGCACTAGGAGTAGCGGCAATGGAGCACCGAACGGACGGGAGCCGCCGGCGGAGAGGAGCTAGCCGGGGAATGGTGAAGGAGAAGCGGAGGCCAGGGGAGGCAGCCGCAGCGGACGCGGACATTTTGGTCTGCTCGTTCGTGTGGTGAACTGGTGATAGCTGGAGGTCGTTCATCTCCTATTTCTAATTAAAGATAAATAAAAATTGCTGCGTGAGATTTTTTTTTTCGGCCTTCTTTTCTGTTCCGGAACTACAACACTTGCATGTAACATTTTCTAAATCTGTGAAACACGATGCGTCACCGTGTAATTACACAGGATCTGCAAATTATTGAGCTATATTTTTTTTACCGTCACCCTCCGGCGAGCGACCATTCCATTCCGATTCCGCACCGTCTGCTACGGGTGGCAATCTACCACACTGCTCCGTCTTGCGAGCATAGCAGCACACAACAGCTGACTTTGAACGACTGAATTCCACAGGATAGCTTGATGACAGCTAGCAGAGTGAAAATGTCTCAGCTTTGACAAAAAAAAGTACTCTCCGATTCTTTTTTTATGTCGTTAGGACATCGTGGTTAAATTTGCCCTAACTTCTGTGTTCTGAATCAAAACAAAACCGGAGGTGGTGTGTATAAATCATTAACAATACCACTAATGGCTCTTCCTTGTTACATTAAGCTCGATATACATGGCAAAAATCTGCAGCTAAAAATCAGGAGAAATGAACTATGAAAAGTTAACTCAGAGCCTAGGGGGGTAGCACTGACCCCTCGTGGTAAGTGTTAAGTCTGAACCTCCCCTGTGTCTATGCCCATCTACTTCTAACCAATTTGCTGTTCTCCAATGTACAAAGATATCTATAACAAAATATTCTGTATATCCCTGTATCTTCAGGTCAAAAAAGTGTATAATTCGAGAATAGGTTCATCAGGTTGTTTATGGATTCGGGGTAGAACTTCCTCGCGAACAAATAGCATGGTCTCTTCACTCCATTCCACAAGCAAGGGTTCTGAGTAACCACTTTCTGCTGAAACAAGCGTGTTAGTTCACTATTTATCCATCGATATGAGAGAGGGAGGAAGAGAGAGAGGAACCTTGCTATCACTGGTGACATGGTAGCTTGTATCAATAGACTGCAGCAATATCGAGAGTTAGAAGCATGCTATAGGCAAAACAACATGAAAATAGCCATTAAGATGAACACACAAGCACATACAGTTATATTTTTCAGAAGCTCATAAGTAACATCCTTTGCCCGGTAAGCTTTTGGATGCCATTTCCCTTCAGACCAGTCAACGTGAGTCACAGACCAATTAGCAATACCATCTGGGTCCATCATCTGGTTGAAACAAATGCAAAATTGCAATATCAGCAGAGCTGCAGTGGGTATCCGGTATTGTAAATGATGACAAATCTCAGGATTTTAAAAAGTCACTGTGTGCTGACATAGAACAGAGTTGGCAAATAATGCTCATCAGCATAGCAGTTGCGACCATCTTCCATCCCAGGCTGCAAAAAGAACGACAACACTGAATTAGATACCTATACATACTCTATAGCATACAATACAGGTCGCCAAGTCTATTGTGGCAGACCAAAAAAGTAAAGAATGCACTTAGTCCAACTATGGTAACTTGTAAATTAGTTCACAAAAGAAACATTCTGAACTTTGAGCAAAACTAGATGTTAACTAAGGAATCGAAATAAAAATCTAGCGTACGTAAGGTGTAGTGACAAAACAGATAAAGAAATGCATAACTCTTATTCTGCATAAAGAGAGAGTAATAAAAAGATAGTATCTTACCCTGCAATGAAGTTTGAACTTGGTATAGTAAAGACTGTCTGCAACAATCATCAACGCATGTTGGCGCTTGACTGTGAACCACTGAAATAATTCCAAGTTAAAAGTTAAAATACACTCTTCCGTCAGAATCACTTCTCCTGATTGGAAAATAAGCAAAAGACTGTGCAGTACTAAATCCATCTGAAGTAATCAAGTAGTGCTTCAAGTCCAGACAGAAATTTTGTGTACTTAAGAACGTGTGCGCAGCATCAATGAATATATAGGCAAAATACTGTGCAGTACACAATGCATCTGAACCATCAACTTAGAGATAGGGGTTCAGATACAGTATGTATTTATGAATCAACTACATAACTGGTTCAAAAGTGCGCACACATGAACATTGTGCGTGAATATATTACGAGGATCTTAAGGTTACCTGTGAACCCTTCCTGAAGTCGGTCTCTCTAACCTCAGGTAGCATGTTCTTTGAATATCTAAAATTTCCATGTGGTCCAGGATCATAAAAGCTGATAAGGAAAC
This sequence comes from Eragrostis nindensis, assembly GCA_012490785.1. Lineage (NCBI taxonomy): Eukaryota > Viridiplantae > Streptophyta > Magnoliopsida > Poales > Poaceae > Eragrostis > Eragrostis nindensis. Next base: position 295,820 of record JAAXCT010000873.1, read on the forward strand.
AAAAAAAAAAGTGAAATCAAAGGGGTATTAACATTACTGAATCACTGAAAATAGAAACTGGAAAAACAAATGGGTACTGCTGAAAGATTAATGATATCATTCAATGTTAAATTCATTGAAGAGTTAGGGAGTGAAGAACCCAAATAACTGTTAGAGATATATTTGAGGGGAAAAACTGCTTACGAGTCAATAAAACTGAGATTTGTTTCCATCAGGTAGTCATACACGTAGTCAAAATTGTGCAAAGGTACACAGCTGCAGTGACACACAAGAGTTGAGATCAGAAACAATATATTGTGAAGGGACTTGGAATGAACGCAAACCAAAATGAGTACCTGTCAGATAGCAACACAAAATGCTGATTATCAGTGTCTTGTAGAGCATTTGCCAACAACCTTCTTTCTGCGTCAACCATAGAAATTTTACCCCAGGTCACCTGAAAAGAGGATAGGAACATTGGGATTATCATTTAAGACTATCTCCAGCTTCTGATCCTTGTGGCCAGAAGTATTCAGAAGGTATATTGTCAAAAACATAATGCTGGAATTAATATGCCTTTTTCAAGTAGTATGCTCTTAAGGTGAAACCAAAAGGCTACATAATGCCATTTTCAAAAACATTAGCGCAGTGGGAGCCTCTCCTACTGCATTTATATCAAAAAAAAAAAAATCACGTTACCTTTTCACTGTGTATGTCTCGACCAACAAATAAGGGACTGACATGTTCTGGCTTCTCCCGTGAGGCGTGAACGTATATGGTATACCTACCCTCATGCCCCTGCAAAAATATCACGAGAAAGTGAAGAATGAAATATTGAGAAAATATGATGACACAGGAAAATATACCTTACGAAATGCTCAGGGTGTAGCGTCACAAATATAGCAAAACGAAGTTATGAAATTGATCGTAAATAGTAATGCAATAGATTGCACAATCAAAGGTATCCATATTGTGACATTAGAACAATCACTTCAGGCTATTATTAGTTATGTAGGGCCCTTCAAAAGAAAAGGATTGCACTATGACATAACAATTAGGTAGAGAATTTCAAAAGAACAGGTTTAAATCAAGACCAAACAATCCGATTCCACAGCTTGCCAGCTTGAATGATATTGTCCTTCAACTATTTGACAGAAGAGCCTATTTTATATAACAACAACAACAACTAAGCCTTTTTATCCCAAGCAAGTTGGGGTGGCAGAAGAGCTTATTTTATGTTACATTTTAATTCCTTAGCATATTTTATTCACTCTGATATAATATAACATTTGCAAAAACCCAATAACAAAGCTTTATGCATGGGAAAGGAAATTCACAAAATGATTTAATCTACCAAGAGAAAAACAAGGGATATGTACCTCAAAGAATTTATCCCACAAACTTTCAAACGGCAGTGTCCCAGGAGTCAAGAACATGAAAGCTATTTTCGACCTCCTGGATCGAACAGGAGGTGTTGTTAGGATCTGTCTGAAAACAACTCTTGAGGCCCTCTCTTCATCTGTCAATTCCCTGGCGGGTTCCGCAGGAAGCCATTCCCTCATCTGAGATTTGTAATGCGGGGGAGGGTACATATATGCCCAGATTAATGCAATGGAGATAAAAGTCGCAACAACCAGCAGCCAAACACATCTTTTTGCAGAAGTTCTCTGGCGAGGAAGTTGAATGGCCTTCATATCCTTAGTGCCTAACTGCCAAACTTGATGCGCCTTCATCTATTTCACCCTCACGATGAGGGCGTAACCCTCATTACTCTCAAGAGTCAAGACTACTACCAGAATTTGTGATATTGGCTTCGGGCAGAAAATCGTCTTCCGTTTTAAAAGTCCTCCTGCAAAGGTACAAATTTTTGGTTGATCAAAATGCCACTGTCTCTTTAGCCGGCAGTAATACAAGCAATGTGGGAGCTGATTGTCCAATGTTCAGTAATTCACTGGACGCAGACATGCGGCAACAAGACAAGACCTAAGAACCAAAGTCTCGAGAGACCATAATAAACTTCATGAATCCACAAGAACGAGCTGCTGTTTTAGTGCTACTTGTGGCAGCACAGGTTCTCTGAATCCTCTGTCTTTGACAGTAGTAAAGCAAAATTCCCAGAATAAAATGAATATTCGTGGTACTTTTTTCCATCGGGAAAGAATAACTAACATCATTTAAACAGAAAGAAAAAAAGATCGATCTATGCAAGTATATTGCCGTGTCCACAGATAAACCCCTCGAATCACAACAACAAACCTGCTCGAGGATTCGCCGCCCATAGGCATGGAAACAAAGGCACGAAGAAAGATTACCCAAAGTTTCAACTTGACGCCCCCAACGATGCCAGAATTCGTCGAGAATTTCCGCGAATTTCACCATACCAGCGTCCAGAAATCGCGCACGATCTAAACACACAGACCCCAAGCTCCCAAACAAATGAAACAACCAATCGCATCCCGCCGTCCCACGAACCCACCCACGAGTCCACGACACACGCCGAACACAGCACGTTCCATCCATCTACAGACCACAGCATCGGAATGCGCTGGAACCGAATCATACAGCAAGGAAGCAAGGAAGGACGGCGAGGACTCCCGCACCTGGAACAGCGCCCGCCCGGCGGCGCGCGAGATCCGAGCCAAACGAAACCGCCACCCGGGCGAGAGAGGGCCTCTCCTCAGCTTGCCAGAAGGGCGCCGGTATAAATACGCAGGTGCCCGAACCGGCGAGGAGGGAGGCGGCTCCGCCGCGCGCGTCGTGGGGGTGGGGGGCCAAGGGCGGCTGGGATTCGGGGATCGAGGAATCGTGGGGGCGACGAATTAATCGGGGTGTTTTATACGAGCTGGTTGGGGAGGTGCGCGGCCGTCGGCTGCTGCTGCGACCCGCGCGCGACGCGAGAGAGGAGTAAACGGGGCGGAAGGGGCAGGAAGAGGCCAAACGAGGAAAGACACGACGCCGTTTCTTTTTTTAGCCGTTTCGATTCGCTTGTTGGTTTGGCTGTTGCTTGCTTCCTTTGGTTGTGCTTGATTGATGATGATTATGATATACCTAGGAAATACAATAATTATGATATAATAAAGCATTTCCTCTTTTTTTCGTGAAATAAAATGTGTTGGTGCCTGGTTGTTGGACTCCCTCCGTTGCCGTTTTGGCACTTGTTTATGGCGCAAGCCAAGCTTAGCTCTCCATCATTCTCCTCCTCCAGGAGCTATGTACGGGGTGGCGACAACCGAACCGAGAATGCGAGAATGTTGCCCGGTCGCCGCCACCGTAACGCAACCGGTGATGGACCAAGCCGTGACCCGTGACCAAGGGACGGACTCGACGGTGGGCAAGCCGCAAGTGCGACGCCACCCGCACGCGGTTCGGCGAAACAAATGGCATCCCATTATCGGCAATGCGGTTACGAAAGCTGATGACGCGATCGATCGCTTTTACGTCGTCCACGGAAAGACCCAACGAAATCGCATATCCCCAACGGGAACAAAGCAACACGCTACCGATCTCCCACGCGCTCCTGCCAACAGAAGCCATCCGCCGCGCCGTCGCAGTACTAGAGTAGGAGTGCCAACCTCAACCTGAATCCTCCCTACCCCGTTCCCCGATCGAGAAGACGCGATCGCCGGTCTTCGCCCACGCTCCACGTGGCACGTTCTGCCGCTGCTGCTGCTGCTGCTGCCGCTCCTTGCGTAACGGGGTTAAACGATAAGCTTGCGTGGTGCTCGACAACGACGGGTCGGCGTCGGGTGCCCGTCGCGGTCGACGACGCGCGCGCCGCCCACTCCCGCCCGACGGTCCGGTCCCTCCACCGCGCGCGACGTGACGGCCACGGAGCGTGCCCACTCGCCGAGTCGCGTTCAGGAAGGTCGTCAGGTGCATAGCCACCCCGCGCGGAAGCTGCGAGCGTGCGCCCGCGTCGTACAGGCACCGCACAGGAAACAGAGGAAACCAAGCTGTCACACGGTTACAGCATCATGGCACCAATGCGTGACGAGCAGATGCGATGGACGAAGCAGCCAGCCAGGAACACGAAACCAGATCATTTACATTACACAGCGTCAAACAAAAGATAGAACAACAGTCGATGCCATTTACAGAGTAGTATGTGCGTATGCGTGTCGGCCTAGTCTATAGACAGAGCTTCCAGGATCTGATCTTGAAGAGGATGTTCCCGTTCCATGGGCCGCAGCCACAGCTCATCGTCCAGACAGAGGAAGCTTCCGCTGTTCGGCAGCGTTCAGCACCGGTGACGCGGACCACCTGCAACCAGGAGGAAGGAAGGCTTCAGCGTTCAGACAGACAAGGCCACCATCACCGGGTTGGCTGGTTTTCTGTTCAGTTCCCTCCTCGCAGGTTCTGAACCCTTCTCAAGACAGCGCGTCACCGTGTTTTGTTTGTGGTTCGGGTTGGGTCAACCAGGAGGAACGTGGTTGGAGGTTGACAAGTTGCTTAATTGGTTGCACACGTACTAGTACCTACCAATCATAGCTTTTGTGGTGGCCAAGTGGTTCGGACTCTTCCCTCCTTGGCGACTCGGCCGCGCGCGTCCTTGCTTTGACCGCCGGTGCCTCGGTTCCGCCTGAATTTTCTTGCTGCGGATCAGGATGCCGCACGGCCACAAAAGGGGAAAACAGAGGTCAGGTCGGAACGGTCAGATAGGTGGACGCTGCAGGTGCAAATTGACTGACCGGAAAGCGGATGTGAGGATCCTGTAGATGAAGAACATCGGCAACGTGAGCAGCGCTGACGCCTGCAATGCAAACAACATGGCGAGTTTTAGAAGCGCAATGAGTTTGAGCGGCACTAATGTCTACCGAGGAGCTTGATTACCGTGAACCATGTCAAGCTATCGTCTGAGAGGGGTTTCAGCAGCTCATTGTCCTCCATAAAGCGCTCAACTCCTTTCTGAACCTGTACAGCGCCGGTTAGCAATGAGATTCTGAGACTTCGGTACAGAACATCAGCGATAGAGTAACTGGAATTCAGCAGGAGGCTGTACCTGACCGCGGTAAAAGCTCGTCGACGAAACGAGCCGTCTCCAAAAGGATGTTACCGGCCTGGAGTAAGGTTCAACTGCCACACGTGCTCTAGAAAGATGAGGTTCAGATGCTGCAACGATCTGATTGATGTACGGCTGGGTGTGCTTCTTGGATTCCTAGAGGAAAACAAACCGTTCAGGTTCAGAATTAAGTTCAGTGTGTCAGCGTCAGCTGACAGCTGCACAGTGCGATGAAATGGCTGATCCGCGGGACTGAATTAGCACCTGCCAATGGTGAAGTGCGAATTCTTGAGCCTTCACCGCATATGGTTGTATAGCATCTCTGGAAACTCTATATGCCGCGGTGCTCTTGGTAGCCATGACTGATGCATATGGCGCGGTAGTCTTCCTCAGTGAGTTGATACGCACTTTGGCGAACTTCGTGAGGGGAAAAAAAATGTGTGTCAGATAAGTCCGTGAAAAATGTGAAGTGTTTCAGTTCAACAAAAGACGATAACACCTTTTTCTCTATGGTCATTAAACCTGATGATGCGCATTAGGAACTAGTAATAGATGGTGTCAAATGCAAAAATGGTAATAACCTTTTTTTAGGATTCTAGTAGGTGGTGTCAAGTACAGAAATAGAAAGAGCTCATGTTTTAGTTTTTTAATATAGAAAAAACTTAGATGATGTCATATTCTCCCTTTATGAACAAAACTCAAAATAAGTTACAGAGTTCGCAAGAAAACCTACATTCTTTGCGGTCTGCAAGTGTGGCTCCACTGACTGTTGACCATGTGTCAACTTCTCGGCAACCTGCTCAATCGACAAAACAAGATCTAGAAATTATCGCATCGGGAGAATAGTCAAGGCATCATCATTCGCTAAAAACCAAATAGAACAACCTTTTGCATCAGAGGATCAAACATAGGTTTCCCATGGACCTTCCATTTGGCAGATGCTAACTCCTGAAATTGCATAAAATTTTCAAATTGAAGTTGAAAGCTACTGAGACTCCAATTCAAAGATGCTGCCTAACCTGACAACGTACAACATGCACTGCAAGCCAATGTGGAAGCCACGTGCCATGAACCTGAAAACAAACCATAATGCGAGTATAGTAATGGTGCCATCATTTCGTAATAGAATAGCCATGTTAGGAACCAAAGAAAGCATATCAGACTTCCTAAATAACACTAAACAGTTCTGGTACCTTTCCCAACTCTTCAGCCTTCATTTTTCCTTTATTCTCCAATTCAGTAAGTTTGTCCTGACCAAATTACATGAAGCAAATGTTTAATAATAATTCTGGGAAATTCCTTTCAATCGTTACTCATGTGCACTACCAAGTACCAACCTGCGCCTGCTGAAGTTTTCGATCTAGCTCCTCAATTTTCTTCTTTTGCTCAAGATTGGTCTTCTTAACCTGAAAATTATGCAACTTATGTTTCAAAAAATAATTGTGCGAGACTACATGCTAACTCATATTTGAACATGTACTTACAGTCTCCAACTTGCGAGTAAGTTCATGAGAGATTTTCTCAGCCTCAGTAGCCCGGACTTCTAATGATTCCCCTTTCCTAACTTGAGCTTCCAAATCACTACCCAACCTTTTGATCTGTTTGCATATATCGTTACGTTATTCTCTTCCAAATAGTTTTGGAGGAACACCAACAACTGGAAATGTGCTTTCTGTTACCTGTTCCACCAGCAGTGCATTGTGAGTGCTTGCCTTCATAACAGATTCATCGTCCACATTCACCTTCTAGACGATAGCATTCAGAAGAAACTTAAGGTCAGAAGATATATCACAAATAAACAGAGCTGGGACTTCAACCCATGATCTCAAGTACGCAACTGAGCGTTCAAGTTAAAAACAACTGAAACAACAGTTATTATTATAAACATATAGTTACTCAGCACTTACTCTCAAGTTAAATGGGTCAGAGAAACCATATAACCTCACCTGAAAGATTTCTAGTTCGCTAGCCAATGCTGCCATCTGTGCCGCCCTCTCTCTGGCAACACTCTCCAGTTGTAAGGTCTCCTCGTTCTTCCTGCTGATCTCATCCTCTGAGGCCAAAGAACTTAATTCTTTCACCCAGTAAATAGCAAGGAATCAGGTAAATCTTCTTTGCACAGCAAAGTTAAAACTGACTACCAAAACAACCGAATTATCACTGTATCACAATTCACACCATAGACCCATCGTAATTAGTTCATTTGAAGTTAGACTTGGAGTTCTAAAACCATATACAAAATAAAAGAATCACCATGGCCAATTTCAGATGCCCGGAGATGGTAAAGGAAAAAAGTCTCAGAAAGTGAGAAACGCAGTTATATGCTTCGGTGTCAGTAACTAATCTAACGAGTAGAATAAGAACTACAGACGTACTAGTATATGGCGATAAGAAATAACAGTAAATCAATGAGCGAAACTGACCTAAGGATGCAACTTTGCCTTTGAGCTTCTGAATTTCCTGCTCTTGCTCAGTCGATGGTGCGACAGAGCCTGCATCGCCCTGGGATCGAACAAAGGACAAGCAGAGCAGCATGGCAGCGATCAGAGCCTTGCTGTTTGCCATTGGTCGCAACCGCTCTCCAGGTTCCTCTTCGTGTTACTGCTACTGCTGTTCTTCCGAGGATTCTCTCCCCCTGTTCGTTCACGGGCGGTAACAGATTTTAGCGGGAGCAGAAGGCGCAGGAACTCAGAAATCCGGTTTTGCTTCTCTGATTGCTGTTTGGAAGGCCTCGAATGGCGTGTACGTGGTCGTACACGTGGCGAAGGTGACGTGCACACGTGGCACCCAGGACACGGGGAGCCGGCGACACGTCGAGGCGAAGGAGACGACAGGAAAGACCTGATCAAATGATAGCGCGGCCTGAAAAAGCTTCGCGAGCCCAGCACAGCTGCACTGCTCCCCCTCGGCACGCGTCCTTCGAGAAAACTTCTGCAGAAATGAAGCTTTTCTCGAGGGGTATTGTGTAAAATTGGAGAGAGCACACGCCACACGGGTCCCAAAGTGAAGCGGCGCCGTGCCGCCGTCCCTGAAGCCCGGCTACTGTTCCTTCCGCGCCAACGCCACCGAAACCTCCCCGTCTCGGACCCCCGCGAAGCCCCATGCCCCCGCCGCGGCAGCGCGCGGGGGTGCGGAAGAATTCGCTGCGGAAGGCGCGCGCGGCCGCTGCGAGCTGGCGGATTAGTCCATCGCCGGACGGCGCGCGCGGACGAAGCGAGTTGGGAGGTCGCGACCGGAGGGAGCATGTGCGGCCGCCGGCGTGTGCGGGACGGGCGGCGGCAGAGACCGGCGAATGCAGGCCCCTCCTCCAG